>WOXC01008768.1:0-98184 GCA_011680675.1 Gymnobelideus leadbeateri | reverse complement strand
AACAGCATCTTCCCTACTTAGATCCTGTCCCTCTTTGATAGTGGGTACTTCTAACCTCCCCTCTCCCCAGAATGCCCTCCCCTCCATCATCCCCCCTCTCATCCCCCTTTCCCCTACTCAGGAGAGTGAATGAGGGTAAGATATTCCATTTAGTATGTATGTGATTCTCTCCTTGAGCCAACTTCAATGAGAATATGCTTTTGCCTTTTTGCCTTCCTGTTCTTCCCCTCCCCTGCAACTACTTCCCCTTGCCTCTTCTACATGAGATAGTTTGCCCTACCCTGTCTCTCTCCATCTCCTCTTGCCACTTTCCTCTCTCACCTATTGACTTCACCCCTTAAGAATGATCCCTTCCTTGGAGTGGGGCTAGGTGGCGCAGCGAGCAGAGAGTCAGCCCTGGAGCCAGAAGGACCCGAGCTCGGATCCGGCCCCAGACACCCAACACACAAACAAAAACCCAGCCACGTGAACCTGGGCAAGTCACCCAACCCCAATTGCCCTCCAAAAAAAAAATAATAATAATCATCCCTTCCCATCAAATTCAACCTGTGCCCTCTATCCATGTATACCTGTGAACATATGCCATGTACCCTTCTTCAATTATTTTCATAATGAGAAAGGTTTCATCAAACACAGTTATTGTTTTTCCATGTAGGACTGTAAATAGTCCAACTTTGATAAGTTCCTTTTGATTTCTTTTCCTTGATTACCTTCTCAAGCATCTCTTGCTTCTTGTGTCTGAATGTCAAATTTTCTATTCAACTCTGGTTTTTTCATCAAGAATGCTTGAAAGTCCTCTATTCCACTGAATGACCATATTTTCCCCTGAAACAAGATAATCAGTTTTGCTGGGTAGGTGACCCTTGGGTTCATTCCCAGCTCTTTTGCCCTCTGGAATATCATATTCCATGCCCTTCTATCCCTCAGTGTAGAAGCTGCCAGGTCCTGGGCTATTCTGATTGTGTTTCCACAATATTGAAATTGTTTCTTCCTGGCTGCTTGGAGTATTTTCTCCTTGATCTGGGGATTCTGGAACCTGGCTATAATATTCCTGGGAGTTTTCTTTTGGGGATCTTTTTCAGGAGGTGATCTGTGGATTCTTTCAACCTCTATTTTGCCCTCTGGATCTAAAACATCAGGGCAGTTTTCCTTGAGAATTTCTTGAAGGGTGATTTCTAGGTTCTTCTTTGATCATGGCTTTCAGGTAGTCCAATAATTTTTAAATTGTCTCTCCTGGATCTATTTTCCAGGTCAGTGGTTTTTCCCATGAGATATTTCACATTGCCTTCTAATCTTTCATTTGTTTGGATCTGTTTAACAGCATCTTGATTTCTCATAAAGTCACTAGCTTCCATTTGCTCCAGTCTAACTCTGAAGGAATGAATCTCCTCAGTGAGCTTTTGAGATTCTTTTTCCATCTGGCAAATTAGGCTTTTTAAGGCATTCTTCTCCTCATTGCCTTTCTGAGCCTCTTTTGCCATTTGAGTTAGTCTATTTTTTAAGGTGTTATTTTCCTCAGTCAGGCTGTTGACTGTCATTTCATACTTTTCTTGCATCTTTTTCATTTCTCTTCCCAAATTTTCCCCCACTTCTCTTATCTGCTTCTTAAGGTCCTCTATGGCCTGTAGCCAGCTTGTATTTTCATTTGGGGCTTTTGGTGCAGGAGTTCTGACCTCACAGTCCTCCTCCATGCTTTGAGCCTCTTTGCCCCTAAAATAGGAGTCCAATGTTGAACTTTTCTGTTTATTTTGTTTCATTTGCCTAGGCATATTGCCACTTAATTACTTGATTTTTGGGCTTGTTGCCACAGTAGGACTCTGCCACCAGACAGGGGAGCTTCCGCCCAAACGTGGGGTCTTCACAACTTCCGCCAGTTGGGTGGCCTCTGTAAAGCCTCCACCCACTCTGGCAAGTTGGATACCCACCCCAAACTTCCCCCCCAGACCACAATCCAGATCCAGGCAGTTTAAAGCAAAAGCGATTAACCCCCAGACTGATTGCTGGATCTTCCTACAGTTTGCAGACCAGGAGCTAGAGCCACTGCTGATGCTGCAAAATGGCTTCTGTGCAGCAGTTTCTTCAGCAACTTTTTGCCCCCAGGAGAGGAAGCCACGTGTTCCCCAAATACTGGTCCCAAAGTCCATAGGGCACTAACCTCTCACTTTGTCCTAGGCGTATCTGTGCTGATAATTCTGGAATCACCACAATTGCTGGTGTTCTGGGGTTCCAAGAGCCGGCTGAAGGCCTGGCCGCCCTGGGGCTAAAACCGCAGACCTGGGCTCTCTCTGTGGGTTGAGCTGTTGGTTCCCAGCGCGCTGGGCTGCCTGCTCTCAGAGTGCTGCGCTGGCCGCTCCCTGCAGGGCTGCTGGGCTGTCCTCAGCAGGAGGTTAGCTTCTCTGTGCCGTTCTGTGGGTGCTGTGGCTCCAGAAGTTGTTTGGAGCTCCCTTTCACACTGTTTGAAATTTGTGTGGGGCAGAGCACATTGGAAATGCTGTTTCTACTCTGCCATCTTGGCTCCGCCCCAGGCTTTTGACTCTCATAATTTTCTTTCATCTTTCTCATTTCTCTGACCAATTTTCCTCCACTTCTCTTATCTTCTTCTTAATGTCCTCTATGGCCTGTAACCAGCTGGTATTTTTCTTGGAAGCTTTTGGTGCAGGATTTATGACTTCACTGTTTTCCTCCTGTTCCATGCTTTGGTCATTTTTGTTGCCAAAGTAGCAGTGTAAGTTGGGGTACTCTATTTTGCTTCCTTTGTATACTCATGTTGCCACTCAGTCACTTGACCCCTGGGGTTTTTTGCCACAGTAGCACTCTGCCACCAGACAGCTTCCATCCCAAATGTTGTGTTTTCTCAGCTGCTGAAGATATTAGTTGGGTGCCTTCTCTGAAGCCTCCACACACTCTGGCAAGCTGGTAACACACCTCAGGACCTCCGTGACAGACCTCAATCCAGATGCAAGAAGGTTAAAGCAAAAGCACTTACCCCTGACTGATTGCCTGCTCCCTCCACAGTCTGCAGATCAGGAGCTGAAGCTGCTCTGTGGCTGCAGCTTTGCTAAAACATCTCAACACCTTCTTGCCCTTGGGGCAAAAGCCACTCACTCCCAACTATTGGTCCCAAAGTCCATACTACACTGACCTCTCACTTTGTCCTTGGCATCTATGTGATGGTAATTCTGGAAATGAAAAGGGAAGGGTGATAAGGAGGGGGGAAGGGTAAGTGGTTCTGCCAGGGACCCACCCTGGCATCCAGTCTGGAAGGAATTCACCAGGCTCAAGCAAACTTTGAAGCTGAAATTGTAAAGTTTATTGTTATGCTGCACAAGGCCAGCGGGCTAGATTTCTTATGGAACCTGCAAACTTCCAAAGGTCACAGGCATAGTTTTATGGAGTCAAGACAGTAAATCAGGTGCCAATTATGCTAACTAGGTGAGTAAGGGTGGGATCAGGGAGGAGTTAAGGAGTGGTCAGTGCTTAAAGGACCATGCACTTTTAATATTAACTGTGCAGGTGTATTGCCCAAGATTCACTGGGAAATAGCCCAACGGGGGGCTACCTGGAGGTCTGGTTTTAGGCCTGACACATCACTAAAGTCTATCCTCGGTCACGGCCACTTAGGAGTGCCCAGTCTGCCACCCATCAATGTCAAGCTTGTTGTTGGGAACCAAGGCCATCAGAGACACAGTGTGGGTATAATTGGCTAAGGAGTTACCCTATAGATAGGGTACTGAAGAATTCATGGTGCACCTGGCCACTCTAACTAAGGGAGATAACATTTGCCTAAGCTAAAAATGTTTATAGATAGTTTTGTGAAGGATTCATAAGTAGCCAATTGTTTCAAGCAGAGATAAACAGTTCATGAGTTGTTGCTGTGCAGAGCGCTGGCAGGGGGAAGGGGCAGAGTTAATGCTTTGAGACTGGGGGGGGAGTGTGACTTTACGGACTGCTTTTACAAATTGATTTTACAGACATAGATCCCAAAGCACCCCATTTACAAACTGATGCTACAGATTGATATTACAAACTGATGTTACAAACATATATATATCCCAAGGACCCCATCAGAAACACCACAGCCGCTGGTGTTCTGGTGTCCCTCCAGCTGGCTGCTGGTCAGGTCCACCCTGGGGCTAAAACCTCTTGCTCACATGGGGCTGGGATTGACTCCCAGAGTGCTGTGCTGGCTGATTCCTGATGGCGTGCTAGGCTGTCCTCAGGGAGAGGTTAGCTTCTCTGTGTCTTTTTGTGTGTTCTGTAGCTCTAAAGTTTGTTGAGAGTCCCCTTTTACATAAATTGGAAGAGGTGGCATCTGGAGCTAGGCACAATTGTTTTTTCTACTCTGCCATCTTGACTCTGCCTATTTTCATGATTCTGTTCAATTAATTTGCATCAATTCTTTTTTTTTTTTGCTTTTTGGGAGGCAATCGGGGTTAAGTAAGTTGCCCAAGGTCACATGGCTAGGTTTTGTTTGTGTGTGTGTTAAGTGTCTGAGGTCGGATCTGAAGGTCCTTCTGACTCCAGGGCCAACGCTCTACTCACTGTGCCACCTAGCTGCCCCAATTTGCATCAATTCTTGTAAGTCTTCTGAGATGTTTTTTTTGAAAACATCTATGATGGGGCTGCTAGGTGGCACAGAAGAGAGCACCAGCCCTGGAGTCAGGAAGACCTGAATTCAAATCTGACCTCAGACACTTAACACAAAAACTAGTTGTGTGACCTTTGGCAAGTCATTTAACCCCAATTGTCCTCTCCCACCAAAAAAAAAAATTATTTACTACATCATTTCTTATAAGACAATTGTATTCTATCAGATTAATATACCATAACTTATTCTACCATTCCCCCCATTGAATGGCATCTCCTTAGTTTCCAATCCTTTGCCACAAAAAAGAGCTGCTATAATTGTAAAAGTGTGTGTGTGTGTGTGTGTGTGCATGTGTGTGTATGAATACATTTCCTTTTATCTTGATGACATTGGGATATAATTCCAGTTTTGATATTGCTAGGTCAAAGGGTAAGCACATTTTTCAATCCTTTGTGCATACTTTCAAATCATTCTCCAGAATGTTTTCTCTTGAATCTTATGTTTGAATGTCAAATTTTCTATTCAGCTTTGGTCATTTCATCAGGAATGTTCAAAAGTTCTCTATTGTATTAAATATTCATTTACGCCTTTAGAATTATATTTAGTTTTGTGGATAGTTTATGCCTGATTGTTATTCTAGTTGCTTTGCCTTCTAGGAAAATCTTAATACAAGCCCTCTACTCCTTAATAATGGTAGAGAGTAAATTTTCTGTGATTCTGACTATGCTTCCATAGTATATGAATTATTCCTTTTAGGATCATTGCAATATTTTCTACTTGACCTGGGACCTTTGGATTTTGGCAATAATATTCCTGGGAGTTTTCATTTGGGGATTTTTCTTTTAAGGATATGAACAGTGCATTATTTTCAATTTCTACTTTGTCCTCTCTCATTGGTTGGAAACCTGTGTCCTTGAAGTCACATGTGACCCTCTAGGTCCTCTAGCACAACCTTTTGACTGAATTCAAACTTCACAGAACAAATCCACTTAATAAAACTTGAACTCATTCAAAAGGCTGAACCTGAGGACGTAGAAGATCAAATGTGGCTTTGAGGCTCCAGGTTCCTCCTTCACCTCTGTCTAGTTCTAAATTATCTGGGAAATCTTGTTTTATGATTTCTTGAAAAATGATTTCTAGGCTCTTTTTTAATCATAGATTTTAGATACTTTAATAATTCTTAAATTATCTCCCCATGTATTTACCTGGCCAGCTGTTTTTCCTGTAAAATATTTCATATTTTCTTCTATTTTTAATTTGTTTTTACTTAGTTTTATTGTTTCTGAAACTCTTATTGGGTCATAAGCTTCAATTTGACCAATTCTAATTGTCATGGAGTTATTTTTTCAATGAACTCTTCTATCTCTTCTACCATTTGCCCGACTTTTAAAAATATATCTCCTTTATTTCATTAAATATTTCTCAATAACATGTAAAAATTAACATTTTCTTTTTAATTTTGATTTCCAAATTCTCTCCTTCTCTCCCATCCCTTCCCTCCTCCACTGAGAAAGTTGGACATGTGATATTGAATATACATGTTAAGACAAGCAAACTTATTTACATAATAGCCATCTTACAAAAGAAAATACAGAGAGGGGGGGTGATACTGAGGAGTGAGGAGGGAGAGAGAGGGAATTTTAAAAATAGTATGCTTCAATCTATACAGTTTTTTTCTGTTCTCTCTCTCTCTCTCTCTCTCTCTCTCTCTTCCTCTCTCTTTCCCTCCCTCTCTTTCTTTCGCTCTTTCTCTCTCTGGAGATGGATAATATTTTTCATGATATATTTATGAAATTGTCTTGACCATAGTAGCTAAGTCTTTCATATTTGATCATATGAACAATATCATTGTTACCATGCACAATGTTCTCCTGGTTCTGTTTACTTTACTTTGCCTCAGTTCATGTAAATCTTCCCAGTTTTTTTTTCTGAAACTATCCTACACATCATTTTTTTTTTTTTAAAGCAATTGGGGTTAAGTAACTTGCTCAAGGTTACACGGCTAGTCATTTGATTTATGCGTGGGTGCTCATTTTCTGAGGCCGGATCTGATCTCGGGTCATCCAAACTCCGAGGCCGGCACTCTTACTCACTGCGCCACCTAGCCGCCCCTTTAGGGCAATTGGGGTTAAGTAACTTGCCCAAGGTTACACGGCTAGGTTTTTGTTTGTGCGGATTAAGTGTCGGAGGCCGGCTCCGAACTCAGGTCCTTCTGATTCCAGGGCCGGCGCTCTATTCACTGCGCCACCTAGCCGCCCCTACACATCATTTCTTAAAGCACAATAGTATTCTGTCACAATCATCTATCACAACTTGTTTAGCCATTCACCAATTGATGGACATCCCCTCGATTTTCACTTCATTGCCAATGCTAAAAAAAGTTGCTATAAATATTTTTTTTGCACAAATAGGTTCTTTTCCCTTTTCTTTGATCTTTTTGACATTTTTATCTAATAGTGGTATTGCTGGTTCAAAAGTTATGTGCACTTTGATAGCTTTGGGCATATTTCAAATTTGCTCTACAGAATGGTTGTACTAATTCACAAATCCACTAAGAGAGCATTAGGGTTCCAATTTTTCCATATCCCTTCCAGCATTTGTCATTTTCCTATTCTTTTTTGTTAACAAATCTGATATGTGTGAGGTAGTACCTCAGAATTGTTTTAATTTGTATTTCTATAATCAATAGTGACAGCATTTTTTCATGTGACTTGATAGCTTTGATTTCTTTTTCTGAAAATAGCCTGTTCATTTACTAATTGGGAAATGGCTAATATTTATTTTTATAAATTTGACTATAGTTACTCAGTGTTTGAGAAACCCAAAGATCAAGGGGTAAAAACTCACCATTTGACAAAAATTGCTGGGAAAATTGAAAAGCAGTTTAGAAGACCATCTTGCACTGTCTACCAAGATAAGGTAAAAATGGGTAAATTATTTGACCTAAAGGATGACAACACAAGATGAAAAAGGGAACATTAAAAAAAATGTACCCATCAGAATATGTATAAGTGAAATGTTTATGACCAAACACAAAAAAGAGGACTTTTTCACACACACACACACACACACACAAACACACACATACATATTTATAAATATAAGTATATATGTACACATATACACATAATTTTATATATGTACATACATGTGTATAGTGTGTTTTATGCATATATAAATACACATATACATACACACACACACATATATATACACACACACACACATTCATTCATTCATTCATTTATACCTGTGGATTCCTATAAGATTTTAGTGCTTCCAAAGTGTTGTGCTCCAGGGAGAAGTATATTAACTGCCTCCTGATCTGTGCTTTAGTACTTATACAGGTTGGGGCCCTTTCCCTCATAACTGTCACTACTACACTCTGCCCTAGAATTATGAAGTAAAACTGGATAATGTTTGATAACACTGACAAATAGTACCTGATCGTGCATCCAGTACTATTACATGGGTCTCCTTGAGGTCTCTTTCTTAACAGGGGTTTGATTATTTTATTGACCCTGGGAATTTGGCTGTCCCCAATGATGTTGTTCTATAATGCTAATTCTACTGCATAGCACTACTAGCCAGCCCTTACATCACCATTCAGAGATATCTCTTTCGATCATCTTAAGCTGCCCTGGGCTGGAAAAATGGCATGAGGCACACATCTGGGCAAAATATCTTCTAATAATTGCTTCTATTTTATCATCTTTGGTGGTACAGCCATAGTTTTCATTTTTTGTAAGTCGATTTGTTTTGTTTTGTTTTTTCCTTTCTTTTTTTAAATAAAATTAAGCAACAGTTTTTCTATATTATTGTGTTTTCTTTTCTTTTTTCTTGCTTTTTTGAGTGGGGGAAGGTAGGGCATTTGGGGTTAAATGACTTGCCCAAGGAAACGTGACTAGTAAATGCGAAGTGTCTTAGGGCATATTTGAACTTAAGTCCTCCTGACTCCATGGCTGGTGCTCTATTCACTTTGCCACCTAGCCACCCCTATTGTGAGTTTTTTCATACAACCAGATCCTAGTTTTGTTTATTAATTTGATTTTTTTCTTACCTTTAACTTTGCTAATTCATCTTTTAGCTTTCAGGATTTTAATTCAGTGTTTAATTGAGGATTTTTATTTTGTTCTTTTTCTAGTTTATCTTTAATTGCATGTGCAATTCATTAATCTGTTTTTTTTCTCTTTTCTCTCTTTTATTGAAGTAGAACATTTAGATATAAAAACATATAAATGGCCCTTTCCGCACTGCCACGAAGAGGGTTGGTCTCGGTTTCCGTCATAACTTTAAAGGGAAAATTTTACAATGTCCGGAGCCCTGGATGTCCTGCAGATGAAGGAGGAGGATGTCCTCAAGTTCCTGGCTGCAGGAACCCATCTGGGCGGCACCAATCTGGACTCCCAGATGGAACAATATATTTACAAGAGAAAGAGTGATGGCATCTACATCATTAATCTGAAGAGAACTTGGGAAAAACTTCTGCTGGCAGCGCGTGCCATCGTTGCCATTGAAAACCCAGCCAATGTTAGTGTCATCTCACCCAGGAACACTGGCCAGAGAGCTGTTCTGAAATTCGCTGCTGCCACTGGCGCCACACCTATTGCTGGACGTTTCACACCGGGCACCTTCACCAACCAGATCCAGGCAGCTTTCAGGGAGCCTCGCCTCTTGGTGGTCACTGATCCTCAGGCAGATCATGAGCCTCTGACTGAAGCATCGTATGTTAACCTCCCAACCATTGCCCTGTGCAACACAGACTCCCCACTTTGCTATGTGGACATTGCCATTCCATGTAACAACAAGGGAGCTCATTCTGTGGGTCTGATGTGGTAGATGCTGGCCCGTGAAGTCCTGCGGATGCGTGGTACCATCTCCCGTGAACACCCATGGTAGGTTATGCCTGATCTTTACTTCTACAGGGATCCAGAGGAGATTGAAAAGGAAGAGCAGGCCGCAGCTGAGAAGGCAGTGACAAAGGAGGAGTTTCAGGGTGAATGGACTGTACCTGCCCCAGAATTCACTGCTACTCAACCAGAGGTGGCTTATTGGTCCGAGGGAGTACAGGTGCCATCTGTGCCCATTCAGCAGTTCCCCACTGAAGATTGGAGTGCTCAGCTGGCTACTGAGGACTGGTCTGCGGCTCCTACTGCTCAGGCCACTGAGTGGGTAGGAACTACTACAGAGTGGTCTTAAAACCCAGATGCTCTAATAGTGTTGGAAAAATGCTGATTGAAAATAAACATTGAGTTCTTAAAAAAAAACAAACATATAAATGTTTCCCCCTAAGTACTGGCTATATCCAACCCATTTTGGGATATTGCCTCATGATTGTCATTATCTTTAATGAAATTATTGATTACTTCTCTAATGAGTTCTTAGACAAATTTCTTCTTTAGGAATAGATTATTTAGCTTCCAATTTTTTTAAATCAATGATTCCAAGGCAATTTATTTAAATAAATAAACTTTATTACCATGTGTTCTTAAAAGGGTAGATTTAATGTTTCTATTTTTGTACTCTTGCTTTTGAAGTTTTTATACACTAGTATTTGTGAGTGTGTGTGTGTGTGTGTGTGTGTGTGTGTGTGTACGAAAATGTCATGTACTGTTGAGGAAAAGGTGTACTCCTTCTATTTCCATTCAATTTTCAACAGAAGTATATCATATTTAAACTTTTTTAAAAAATTCTATTCATATTAATTTTTTTTCTTATTTATTTTATGGTTATATTTATGTTATTATAACTAGTTCTTAGTGGCATGTCTTTGGTGTTTTCAAATTGGTATGATCTGGGGAAAGATGTGATCACTAATGTTGTGGTTCTTATTTAGGAAGAGCTTATGCTCTCTTGGGATAGCAGCTATGGCTATAGCTGCTACTGCTGCTGTTTATGACACCACCACCTCCAAGGCCCACAAATGGTGGTCATGTCAGACTGAACTGTAGACCAATTGCCACCCTAGGGACACAGACATCTGCTTACAATCTCATAAGTTGTACTGGACTGGAAAAAATACCTCACCCCAATCTTTTGTTGTTTATGCAACTCCAGAATATGATTCAATATGCAATTTTAAAGTTATATGGTGGGGAATGTAGGGAGAGTTCAGCTAGAAGATCCCTAAAACTCTGACATCTTGGTTCTACCTAGAATTATTGTATTTATGAATATAGAAAAATTTATCACTATTCAAGGAATAAATACATATATGATGACACTAACAATGTTAATAAATATATAACCAAATTAATAGTATAATTAATACATCAATAAATTCTAAACATACAACCAATTGTGTTCCTGAACAACTAACAATGAAACATTTCTTCCACCTCCCAGAAAAAAAAAAATCAGGGGAATGTTTTCGGAGAAGACTGCATACTTTTTCTAACACAGTCGTTACATTGGTCATTTATTTGCTTGTTACATGGGATAATTCCACTGGAGGGTAGAAGGCCTATTTAGAGAAATATTAAATTTAATCAGAAAAGCATCAACAAAACATTTTGATCTTGAAAAATATCATATAAATTTTAGTTATTTTAGGTCAAGAAAACTTTAGCTCACAGAAGCCTTTGCCATTTTTAATGGAAAATATGTTGCATTTTAGGGTTTGTACAACAGTTTGTGTTGATATGCACTAATACATCTACTATAAATGTCTAAGACAGATTTGAAACATATTTTAGAGACAGTGATTCCTTGTTCTGAACACAGTGCAAATCATATCAGGAAGTTACAGATAAAGTTGGGAGTTTCCATGGTAACCCACATTCATGAAACTATAAAGATTAATGCCCCTTTAGGCTAAGGGAAGGATATATAAAGAGATAGGTTCTTTAGTCTGTTTGTACATGACTGATAGCATAATTGTCCTAAGGGCATTCTTGAATATATGAATAGATAACTGACTTTTTCTTGAATTCAAGAATCTGGTTCCCAGCTTCACATTAGAGCCTTTGATTTGGTTTGCAAATCAAAGAACAAGTTTTCCAAGCCCATTCACTTTGAGATAAAATAATCAAATTCATTTTATTACCAAGTTTATGGATAATAAAGGCCAAAGAAATGCAACTGAAGAAATGGCACAGTCAATATATTTAGCAATGTCAGCCACTAATGCAGTGCAATCTTTTAATATAAGAATTTACAAATAAGGAGGAGAAAAGATAAGTCAGTTAAGAAGATTCCCTTTGTTGGTGATGCATTGACAGTACTTACCATGAAATAGTCTCCTCTTGATTAAAACTTTGTGTATGGGGGGAAAAAAGCAAGATTGAATGGATCAAATGAAAGTATCTGAGTTAGCTTGTTTTATTTGTGAGAATACCTATGACTCCCATAATACCTCTTTTTAGATTCAAATAGTGTAGGTATTGAGCATCATCAGCTAGGGGAGAGAATTGCTGAACTTTAAACTCCCTTTGCATTCTGACTTAACATAGGCTCCTGACATGAAGGACAAGACAGGTCTACTTACAAGTAAAGAAATGCTTCACCAGCTTGGACTATTTGCTATTAACATGCTTTACTTCTACCCATTATCATCTAGGTGAATCTTGGATGCACTTTGATATTTAAACCATCAGCAGAAGTGATAAATAATATAGATTCTAGTGGAAAATGACCTCCTAAATGAAAGGAAGTTATAGAAGACTGAACTTATTCAAGGTAATTTTTGTTGAGGAATAGCTGACATTGTCCCTGATACTAAAATGACAGTGATGAACTGAGAGAGAGTGAAACAGGAGCAAATTGTGGAAGAAACACAGACAGAAAAAGCAGATTTCATAGTGGTTACAGTGATGGTCTTAGAGGGATTTCCAATCCTTCAAACATTTTCTGTGTGACCCTGGACCTTATCCTAACCTCTCTGTCTCATTTTAATCATTTCTAAAAATAAAAGATTGGATTCAATGGCCTCAAAGGTCCCTTTCAGTTTTAAATCTATGATGACATGAAAAAAGCATGGATTGGGGGATAGATGGGGAAAAAATGAAATACATACAACATGTTAAATGGGATTTAAAATAATGAAATGTTTAATTTTAAGTATATATGTGATTCTTAGCTTTTAAAACAATATATCGCTACTGATTCTACAATATTTCTATGAAACTTAATGGACCTTTTCCTTCCATTGCTCTTATTTATGTCATTGTCAGTGTTTAATGACATAGGGATTGTTACATAGAATAATATAGTTCATGAGGCAGTGTTATAATTACTTTATCTGACAAATGACACCCATAAGGCTAAAGTGATATGTTTTTTTTAAAGCTTGGCTTTTTATTTCCCTTTAACTTTTAATTGGAAACACTTAGCTTTTATTTTCTCCAAAAGTAATGATTTTGTCAGTGTATGATTAGTCTCTTTAGTATCAATGATGGTCTTCTCTAAGGTTCTGGAGGGAAAGAACCATGACATAAAAATTTTGGTAGCATACATTTATTCATGCGATCTAATCTACTTGTTTAAAATGTGCCTATTCTCCTAGTGTGCTTCTGGAGGTGTTTACACAAATTCAAATGCCCTTGATAATTACCCCTGCTAAATACTCTTAAAAAGAAAATGCCTGACCAAGATGATGAATCATATTGTCTGGAGGATTCCCAAAAGGATTCTGAGGAAATTTGGTTTAAAAAAGAAAACAAAATGCAACATCTATCTCTAGCCCATGGAGCTGCATGAATTCCTCTAAGAATCACAGTATTTGGGAGTTGGAAGGGGCAGTTGGAAGGGGCAGTAGTGACCACATCATCAAACCTATACCTGAAATGAATCCCAGGTATATCAAACTCAATAATTGTTCACCCAGCCTCTACCTGAAGGTAGAACCTCTACCAAGAAAGTAGAACCAACTACAGTTTGAATCAACCCTTTATACCTTGAGAGAGCTCTGTTAGGATGTACTTAATTTTCTAAATTGACCTCACTGTAAATTCTACCCTTTTCTGTTTCTGCCCTTTGGGTCCATATTGAACTATTCTAATCCCTCCATCATATGAATACCCTTCAAATCCTTAAACACAGCTGTCTTATGCCTCCTCTCCCATATGCCCCTCTCCCCACCAAAAAATCTTTTCTCCAGGCTAAGAATGAATATGCCCCTTTCTTTCAACCAATCCTCATGTGACCTTGTGCATGTCAAAATCTGTCACAGGCCATTGCTGTCTTCTCAATCAAGTAAGCCACTTCCACAATTTGTGTCCATGACCTCCATCTAGTTTTCCCGGGATTAAATCCTTTGTTGGTTGGAAGTATATTAAAACAGAAACTGAAATAAAATTTGCTTCAGAATGTTTATTCTTATTGCTGGCACCTTGGTTCAAAATACCTCTCTACTTGGATTTTGGCTCTTTAGCTCACTCTATCAATAAAGAATTATTTATTCAGCATGCACTAGATGAGAGGCAGTGTGGTCCAGCAAGCTAGCCTGGAAGCCATGAACATCTGGATTTAAATACTAAACTCTCACACATACTGACTGCTTGACCTTAATTGACTAGGCAAGTTACTTAACCTCTCAGTGCTCTAGGCAGTTCTGAGAAACTATAAATTAAAGATAGGGCAGGTGGGTTTCATATTGATATTTATGAACCAACAGGAAAGGCAAATCTGATCAATCTCTAAGGACTGGGCCTTCTCCTCGTTTGTCAGTAGCACAAGTTAAATAGAGATTACACATATAATTGCTTATATAAATTACATATTCAATTATTGATGCTATTATACATATATAATGCACAACTCACAAAACAAAAGTGAAGTAAATTTGTCATTAGCAACTGGGGAGGGGCAGTGAAGATTTCAAGTGTGAGGTAGTATTGAGCTAGGTCAGGGATGAGAATTCTGCAGCCTCAATGCCATATGTGACCTTCTAGGTCCTCACTTGTGGTCCTTTGACTGAATCCAAACTTCACAGAACAAATCCCCTTAATAAAAGGATTTGTTCTGTAAAACTTGGACTCAGTCAAAAGGCCACACATCCATGGCCCTCAAGTCATAGGTTCTCCACCCCTGAACTATGTGGTATAGGAGCTAGGCTTTCTAAAAATCAGTTTCTAAATGGTAAGCAGTGAGGCTATTCCAGACATGAGGGTCAGATTACCTGGACAAAAGCCCAGGGATGAGAGATGAAATATAATCTATGAGGAATGGTAGGACAGTTACCTGGAACATACAGTATGTAAAGGGAAAGAATGTGTAGAAAGTATGGAATGGTCAGTCACAGCAAGGTTTTGAAGGTCTTTAAGTGTCTAAAAGTTTGGGATTCATCCTAGGTGAGTGAGTCAAAGTAGAACAAAGGTAAGGCATGATCAGACCTATCCATTAGGAATACTACTTTGGCCACTATGTGAAGAGTAGATTGGAAAGGGGAGACACTGGATGCGGTGCACTAATAGGAGGGTGTTGCAATAATCCAGATTAAGAGGTGAGAAAAATCTGAAGCTCATGGTGGCAGTGTAAGCTGAGAGCAGATATGAATGTGAGAACTATTGTGGAAGTAATTTTTACAAGACTTGTCTCCTGATCACAAATGAATAGAGGGGAAGAAGTGCCAGAAAGTGACCAATTTTGTATCCTCCCAATGTTGGGAACCTGGGAGACTAGAGGAATGTTGTTGCCATTGAGAGAAATACATAAATTAGCATGAGGGATGATCACCTTTTACATATATGGCCCTTAACTAATATTTTACCTACTGGGATTCCTGCTTTCCTAGCTATTTTTGATTTCTGAGAAATTTGTGTTTCTTAGCATTATTCACAGCCCTTGTCTTGTGTAGACATGTACAATTTCTACAAAATCTGAACTTATTTGCATGAGGAGAAAGAAACCTGCTTCAAGGTAGTAAAATATATGTAACACTTGACTGTTAAACATTTTATGCACATAAAGTCACTTTACATAGGAAATATAAAAATATATGCCATAATATTTAATTTGCTCATGCCTTGTCCCAAATAGAGTTTTAAGTCTTTAATCAAAATATTTCACTGCCAAGATAGTTTATAAATACATGACATTCTCACTTACTAGACATACCAAACGGTGAGTCCCTCAAATCAATATCAACTAATGTTCATAAAACAGCCACTTACTACTTGACAATGTAAACAACTGAATTCTACACGTAAGATTCTATGTGTTTTTCCTGCACATTCAGGGGAAAGAGTTATTGAAAGCATTTATCCTGCTTAATATTATAATTATGGGAATTATGCTAAGGAAAGTTTACAAGTGTAAATTCAAACTTTCTTGGCTTCTGAAAAAAGCCTTTCCAGTCAAACTAATCAGAATTGGTATTTCTCTCAAGATCATATGTCATATTTCCCCCAACTGAAAATTCTGTATTTCACCTGGGATATGGGAATATGAGCCAGAATATTGGAAAGAATGGGAATTTGGAGACAGGAGGGTGGCTGGAATCCTAAATCAGCCACATTTTAGTCTATAACCATGGAGGAAGTTTAGTCTATAACCACTCTGCCTATCCGGCACAGTTATCTCACCTAGGACATGAAGAGTTTAAAGTTAATAATCTCTCAGGTATCCAAATATCACCAACTCAATAACCACAATGGGTGCTATGTATATGCAGGTGTATTTTCAGGTTTGAATCACAAGATATAACAGACTCTTTTCTTTAAAGACAAAACCAAGATATTTATTCATATACCAGAAAGTCAAATCCATCATGGTGATAAAGAAGTTGGTACCAGGTAGCACCACCACTCCCAAGCCTTTCCTCCATTAGACCTCCCCACAAAAAAGCTCCCTTAGGTAAAATGTCCCTCTCTCACCCACACAAGCTGCTCTGCCTCTCTCTCTCTCTCTCTCTCTCTCTCTCTCTCTCTCTCTCTCTCTCTCTCTCTCTCTCCCCAGCTCTCCTTAGCTCTGCCTCATTCTCTGCTTCCTGCTCTACCCTTCCTGCTCCACCTGTTCAGCAAGCTCCTCTCACCATGGGCTCCATGTGACTTAAGCTGTGGGTTGGGTCAAAGTTCAAAGCAGGTCACATGGACCTATTAAGGGACAGGGAAGATCTTTAAATTCCCTTAACATTACAACCCTGCAGCTCAAAAGTTTAAAATCCAATGAACTACCAAACCCCAGAATGCTTCAAATTCTTATTGTTGCATTGCCACTTTTTTTAGAGGGCAATTAGGGTTAAGTGACTTGCCCAAAGTCACATGGCTAGTAAGTGTGCTTCTGGACATGTTTACATTAAGTTAAGCATCCAAGGCCAGGTTTGAACTTAGGTCCTCCTGACTTCAGGGCCAGTGCTCTATTCACTGTGCCACCTAGCCACCTTGCATTGCCACTTTTAAAAAGCACCATCTCCACCACCCTCCTATCTCCTTCTTACTTTCTAACTATAGTATAAGCAAACACTTCTTCCTTTAATTCAGCTAAAGTAAGTTTAGAGTTAAAAATCTTTGTTGCCAAATCAAGGGAAATATTAAAATAGAAGAAAATGAGGTCCAATGTGTAGGATGTTAACATTATATGGAAGCACCAATTACATTAAATTTAACCTTTCTCAAACCAGTTTAATTAAACTCTATGTCCCTTTACTACTCTCATACTACCCTCAAATATTCTCCAATTTACATTTTCCTCCTTATTGAAATCTACTCGGTAAGTAATGTGTAAATATGATCAAGGCAGTCCACATCATTTGTGAGAATGTCCAGACCTTCACCAGAACAAAAAAGCATTCATTAAGCATTGGTGATGACGCAGGCATTTTTTACTAAAAGTAGGAACACAAAGAGAAGCAAAAAACATGGTCCTTGACTTGAAGGAATTTTCATTCTAATGGGTGAAACAGGCTAATAACTGGAGAGTGCACATTATATGCAGAGTAGATGGAAGGCAATCTCAGAGGAAAAGGCAGTGAAAAGCCTCCTATGGAAGACAAAGCTTGTGGTAAGTATTAAAGGAAGCCAAGATTGAAAAGGTGGAGCCTTCTTGACATTTTGGAACAGGAAATGAGTGTCTGTGTGAGAAACTCCAAGTATAGCTGGACTACAGAGTTCAACTATAGAGTGCATATAAAGGAAGAAAAACTTCAACAACTGGAATAAAATCAGATCACAAAAAGTTTTAAATTGCATAGAAAGGACTTTATATTCCATCCATGACATAATAGGTAGTCATTGGAGGGGACCATCAACAGAACAGTGCTAGGAAAATGACTATCACAGTTGACTGGAGTGGGAACTGACTGGGGTTGGGAAGATCAGTTAGAAGGTTAGTGCTATGGTCTGAGTCAGAGATGATGAATGCCTTGCACATATGAGAGTGATAATATAAGTGGAGAGAAGACTATGAATATGATATATTTGTGAAGGTAGAAACAATATGATTTGAAAATAGATTAGAGATATAAAAAAGTAGATAGGGCATGGGCTTTGGAGAGAAAAAGAATTGTATTCAAATCCAACCTCAGGGACTTACTAGCTGCGTGATCTTGGGCAATAGATTTACTCTATTTGCCTCAGTTTATTCAACCACAAAATGTGGATAATAATGACTACCTCCCAGGGTTGTTGTGAAGCTGCGATGAGATAATATTAGTAAAGTACTAAGCACAGAGCCTGGCATATAGTAAGTACTACATAAATGCTTCTCCTCCTCTTTTTTCCTTTTTCTTTCCTCTCCCCCTACTTCTCTGCCTATATGTGTGTATACATATACACATACATATACAGACATAATGTATGTGTATACTATATACATATGCATAGACATATACATAATGCATGTGTGTATATATGTATTATGCTTATATATGTATATGTATAAGTATATGTATATGTAAAGAATTGGTCTACTTTAGAATGCCATTAAGATAATATCTAATGAAAAATATCCGCAAGCCAGAGAGTTTTCTTATAAGATGTTGTAGCGATAGGAAAGAAGAATGTGACTTCATAGTTTGTGATGTTGACATTCACCTTCATTAAAATATATAAATTTGTTTCAATATAAATAAAAAACTGGTTTTATTTTCCTCTTTTAACCCCAAAATTGAAAGGAAAAAAGGAAAAAAAAACACCCCCCCAAAGCAAATACTTATATTAAAGCAATGCATATTGCCACATTGGCCATGTCTATAAATACATGCATTATCCTACATCTTGAGTACTGGAATCATTGCTAATTATCATGTTGATCAGAATTATTAAGACTTTTCTTTTTTTTTTTTTTTAGTATTTATATATATATTTGAAACATTTAATGTTACGACCTTGAATTTCAGATCCATTTCCTTCCTCCCTTGTCACCCATTCCCTCTGGGAAGATAAGTAATTCAGTATATGTTGTACATGTCTAGCTATGCAAAACATTATCATAGTAGATATATTGTACAAGGCTGCTTATAATTCCTCCCACTCATCCCACCCCCCACCTGGTCCATTCCCTACATAATCCTGTCCCTCTTCTATAGTGGGTACTTCCAACCTCCCCTCACCCCAAGGATGCCCTCCCATCCATCATCCTCCTCTCATCCCCCTTCCCCCTATCCTGCTGCAGGTTGAGATATCCCATTTAGTATGTATGTCATTTTCTCCCTGAACCAAATTCAATGTGAATGTGGTTTTGCCTTTTTTAGCCTTCCTTATTCTCCCCCTCCTTTGCAACCACTTCCCCTTGCTTCTTCTACATGGGATAGTTTACCCTACCCTGTCTCTCCCCATCTCCTCTTGCTACTTTCCTCTCTCACCTCATAATTTCATCCCTTGAGTATTCTCCCTTCCCAACAAATTCAACTTATGCCCTCTATCCATATATAACTGTAACCATATACACACACATTCACATATGTATTCATATGACCACACCCCTTCTTCCATTATTTTCATAGTGAGAAAGATATCATCAGTCACAGTTATTGCTTTTCCATATAGGAATGTAAATAGTTCAACTTTGATAAGTTCCTTTGATTTCTTTTCCCTGATTACCTTCTCAGGCATCTCTTGCTTCTTGTGTCTGGATGTCAAATTTTCTATTCAATTCTGGTTTTTTCCTCAAGAATGCTTGAAAGTCCTCTATTCCACTGAATGACCATATTTTCCCCTGAAACAAAATACTCAGTTTGCTGGGTAGGTGACCCTTGGGTTCATTCCCAGCTCTTTTGCCCTCTGGAATATCATATTCCATGCCCTTCCATCCCTCAGTGTAGAAGCTGCCAGGTCCTGGGCTATTCTGATTGTGTTTCCACAATATTGAAATTGTTTCTTCCTGGCTGCTTGTAGTATTTTCTCCTTGATCTGGGATTCTGGAACCTGGCTATAATATTCCTGGGAGTTTTCTTTTGGGATCTTTTTCAGGAGGTGATCGGTGGATTCTTTCAACCTCTATTTTGCCCTCTGGATCTAAAACATCAGGGCAGTTTTCCTTGAGAATTTCTTGAAGGGTGATTTCTAGGTTCTTTCCTTGATCAAGGCTTTCAGGTAGTCCAATAATTTTTAAATTGTCTCTCCTGATCTATTCTCCAGGTCAGTGGTTTTTCCCATGAGATATTTCACATTGCCTTCTAATCTTTCGTTTGTTTGGATCTGCTTAACAGCATCTTGATTCCTCATAAAGTCACTAGCTTCCATTTGCTCCAGTCTAACTCTGAAGGAATGAATCTCCTCAGTGAACTTTGAGATTCTTTTTCCATCTGGCAAATTCGACTTTTTAAGGCATTCTTCTCCTCATTGCCTTTTGGGCCTCCTTTGCCATTTGAGCTAGTCTATTTTTTAAGGTGTTGTTTTCCTCAGTCAGGCTGTTGACCCTCATTTCATACTTTCCCTGCATCCTTCTCATTTCTCTTTCCAATTTTTCCTCCACTTCTCTTATTTGATTTTTAAAGTCCTTCTTAAGGTCTTCTATGGCCTGCAACCCACTCATGTTTTTCCCTGGGGCTTTTGGAGCAGGACTTCTGACCTCACAGTCCTTTTCCCGCTCTATGCCCCCAAAATAGGAGTCTAGGGTTGCATTTTTCTGTTTCCTTTGCCTTGGCATGTTGCCACTTAATTGCTTGACTTTTGGGCTTGTTGCCACACTATGGCTTTAAGGCCAGATAGAGGAATTTTCGTCCTGAACGTGTGGGGGCAACTTCCGTTTCTGGCAAGCTGTAAACCCACCCACAACTTCCACCCTAGATCACAATCCAGATCCAGGGAGGTTAAAGCAAGAGTGATTACCCCCCAAGACTGATCGCTGGATCTCCCCACGATTTGTAGGCTGGGAGCCGGAAATGCCTATGAAAACTACACTATGGCGTGTCTCCTCAGAGGCTTCTAGCCCCCAGGGGAGGGAGCTGACGCATTCCCCAAATACAGGTCCCAAAGTCCATAGGACACTAACCTCTACTTTGTCCTAGGCAAGTCTATGTTGATAATTCTGGAATCTCCACAGTTCCTGGTGTTCTGGGGTTCCTCCAGCCGGCTGCTGGCCCTGCCGCCCTGGGGCTAAAACCTCGGCTCACGTGGACCTGGGCTCGGCTCGGCTCCTGTGCTCTGTGCGCTGCCGGCTCCCAGACCACTGCGCTGGTCCTTCCTGCAGGGTGCTGGGCTGTCCTCAGCGGGAGGTTAGCTTCTCTGTGTCGTTCTGTGGGTGCTGGGGCTCCAGAAGTTTTTCAGAGTCCTTTTTTACATAGTTTGTGGAGAATCTGGGGGCAGAGAGGCTTGGAGGAGCTGTTTCTACTCCGCCATCTTGGCTCAGCCCATTATTAAGACTTTTAAAACTGCTTTATAGTATTGTTATTGTATAAATTATTCACCTTGATAGCCATCCTCTCAATTTCTAATAGCTTGCTACTATAGAAAGAATTCCTATAACCATTTTTTTTATACATAAAGCTCCTTTGAATATTTATTATCTTTGGAATATAGAACTAGTAGTGGTATTTCTGGGTCAAATGATAAGCGTGAGTTAGTGACTTTAAAGGTATAGTTCCATTTTTTCCCCCAGAATGTATAGACCAATTCAAAATTACATGTGTTTGTACATGTATTCGAGCATGCTTGTATGTATACACAAATTTTGTGGATATTTTGAAGCCATAGAAATAAAAATTGTTAAATCTATTATTAACATAAAATGTGGAGAGGTATAATAATGTATAAAAAAAAAAAAACCCAGTAGACTTTGCGTTAGATAACATGGGTTTAAGTCCTGGTTCTACTACACATCAACTCACCAATTTGGGCCTCAGTTTCTTTATCTGTAATTTGAGAGAACTAAACTAGATGAGCTCTAAAGTCTCAGCTCTGAATCTATGATTGTATTATTTGAGAAAGTATAAGAAATAGTTATAACTCAGTAATAGGAGAACATAAAATGTAATGTGTATAATTGACTTGCTTATAACATTATCATTGAGGGTATATTACATTTAAAAGTATAGTTTGTTCAGGACATAATTACAAATTTGCTAATTGAACTTGCTTTGAGATGTTTTATTCTTTTATTAAAAATGGAACCACAAGCTGCTGAACTTTAAGGAATCTGATATCTACTCATTTTTGCCTGATTATGAGGAGGGGGAGAAAGATATGTGCAGAAGAAGCAGCTAATAGCATATGGGTAGAGAAAGAAAAAAAATATTAGGTTTTTCTCTGGACTTAGTGTTTTTGATGGTGTGAAGCAAATGTTGTAGAATACTCATTTTAAGGAAATTGACTACAAAATGTAATGCTACAGGAGGAGAAAAATCATTGAATATAATTTTGCTATGTGGAGCTTTTAAAAATCAAATTTCATAAGTAGTTCACAAGCCAAGAAGGCCCCGAATCTTCCTGCCTTCTTCTGTGAAAATTTCAGAGTGAACTGGGTGAAAAAAAGTACATTGATCTTGCATTTGAGACTTTTATAATACTGTGCTGTTTTTCCTTAGCATACATAGCTCTAAATTTCTGAGATTGTAGGAAGCTATATTAATATTTTCTGTGATTCCTGTTCCTAACTATTTAATGCTGTAGATACCTCACATTCTGTTCTCATCTCTTTCTGTTCTTCCCTCTCTACATTTATAGCTTTGGTAGTCTTATTCATTCCAACTCTCACCTCCTAAAACTATACCTGTATCTTTAACATCTCTTTTTCTTTTTTTTTTTTTTAATTTCTTTTTTTTAAAGCAATTGGGGTTAAGTAACTTGCTCAAGGTTACACGGCTAGTCATTATTTATGCGTGGGTGCTCATTTTCTGAGGCCGGATCTGATCTCGGGTCATCCCAATTCCAAGGCCGACGCTCTTACTCACTGTGCCACCTAGTCGCCCCTTTAGGGCAATTGGGGTTAAGTAACTTGCCCAAGGTTACACGGCTAGGTTTTTTTTTTGTTTGTATGGATTAAGTGTCGGAGGCCGGCGCCGAACTCAGGTCCTTCTGATTCCAGGGCTGGCGCTCTATTCACTGCGCCACCTAGCCTCCCCAACATCTCTTTTTCTAAGCTCCAGGTTCTCATTGTGAATTGCTTCTTCTAACTCAAATCTATATATACAAGGAATGCCCCAAAGTCAGCCTATCCAAAGCTAAAGTTCTTTTCTTTCTAATTCAAGCCCCTCCTCTTTATTTATTTGAATAATGCCACCATCATTGCTGATTCTGATACTTTTACCTGAAATGACTCTTTATGCATATGCTAATCCATTACTACTGCTGAAATGTTACCTATTCTCCAACCAAATGAGTTCTTAAGGCATATTTATTGTATAATATGGTATTCCCATGTGCATACATAACAAGTATTCTGTATATAACAATGCAAGTGAAAATAAAAGGTGATAGATTTGTGATGGATTATCAATTAACCAGCACTTTGACCTTCCTTTAACTCCTTGGATCTACATATGGTTACTTGTGAGATACTAACGTCCCACTCATCCCACTTAAACTCATTCTGCTGGATTCAAGTTTTTTAATAATACTTAAGCTCAACTTTATGGTCAGGAAAAACAGTGACATTAATAAAAATGTGGAATATCAAAATTAATAGCCCAGTAGCAGAAACTGTAGCAGATCTCAATCTGTCCCCCAGTCCCAAATATGTAGTTTCATTCTTCTCACTCTTCTGTGCCTCCTGAACATCAAAGGAAGAAATTGGTATTTTCATTTGCTTAATATTACCTTCTCTTTCCCATTGCCATAAGCACAGATTCGAGTTGGAAGTAGACTGGGGTAGAGGAAATAGGAAAGGGAAGCAATTGTTAGAGAAGCAAATGATGAGTCAAAGGCACAGAAGGTGATTGCTGTCCCTCTGGCGATGGATTGTTTTGGGGCTCTGTGCAGCACTTTTCTACTTATCTCAGGTGCTGCAGAAAGGTTGGCCACTACACTCAATTGCTCTTCATGCCTCTCTGGCTCTGATAGCTTCATTTTACAAGACAGACATGATCACCCACCAAAAAAGGTTTTCTAACTTGCAGATACCAAGGGAAGCTTTCCTAGTCATGTCTGGAACGAAGAATGAGAAACATACACATGGATATGATTACGGTAGTTATCCTCTCTTTGTTGTCATGTTTCCCTGTTTTTTATTCCTTTCTCTTTTAATACTGATATGCTGTGTATTTCATTGTCCTGAATCATTGACTTTCTAGCTACTCAAACTGTATCCTCTGTCATAGAAACCAACTGAAAATTTCACAATTCTGTCCATGGCTAGAGAAATAGTAACTTATAACTTGATGTCATACTCCAATACCAAACAAAGGTACTACATGTCAATTGTGGAGTTGGATGAAAACAGGAATAAAGGGAAACTATTATTAAATATTTGATTATGATTCTTAAAAAAGACAATCTGAAACCAAAAATTTTCAATTTTTTTAAATTTTAAAGGAAAATTCTTCAAAACAATAGTTAGTCCCAAGTATTATGTGTATATATATATATATATATATATATATATATATATATATACACATAATATATAAATACAGACATGTAAAGATGTGTATTTATTGATATATTGACATATATGCGGGCATGTATAAGCCAATGACATTAAATTTAGATTTCAAATTACAAAATATTTATAACCGCAATTGGCTTCTTTGAGTGTGTAACTTTTGTGGTAATTATGAACTTTACTATTTTATTGTATAACTAAAATACAATTAACATGTATGTGCTTTTGTTTAGAAATGATGTTGTTCTATCAATTTTATTTCATTTCTTAGCATATATTTATATTGCAGAGAATTGGATTAATAGGTCTCTAATGGATCTCAAAGAATATCTAATGGAACATTTTTAAAGAGAGAGGGAGATATAGAAAAAAAGTAAGGAAAGAACAGGGAACAAAAGGTGAGGTTAGAGAGAGAGAGGAAAGGGTGGGAAGAAAGGGAAAAGAAACATAAGGAAGAAGAGAAAGAGGAAAAAGGACATTCAGAGGCATGGTATAATGGAAACAATATGCAACTAGGAGTGGAAATTTGGGTTCTAACCATCACTAATTAGCTGAAAGATCTTGGTCAGGATACTTCACCTCTCTAGATTTGATTGTGTCTGTGTGTGTGTGTGTGTGTGTGTGTGTGTGTGTGTTAAAAATAGTGTGTTGGCTTATACAATTTCTAAAGAACATTCTGGTTCTAACATTCTATGGCATTCTATATCTCCAGCTAAAGAATTTTTGAGCTTCAAGATATCTGTGGTGGCTAGGTGGCGCAGTGAGTAGAGCCCCAGCCCTGGAGTCAGAAGGACCTGAGTTCGGATCCGACCTCAGACCCTTAACGTACACACAAACAAACAAACAAAAAAAAACAAAACCCTAGCCATGTGACGTTGGGTAAGTTACTTAACCCCAATTGCCCTCCAAAAAAAAAAAAGCAAGATCTCTTTCTCACCAAGTACATGCATTAAAAATTAAGGACTTCACTTGCAGTCTCAAATCATATTAGATTATTTTAGAAAAGATTCTAATGAAATATTTATAATATTTTCTAACCCCAAACAGATCTGCTGTAGTTCTAAGCAGAAAATTGATGATGATCATGTTCTATTTCTTCATAGAGTAAACAATCATACATATAGATATAATTGCATAATCAAAATATATTGTGACTATGCATAATTTTTAGTGTGCTTATTCTTTAATACCCGGAATTGTTAAAGAATGAAATATAATTGTCAAATTTAGGAATATTTCATTGCTCCTTCCCTCATTCTTAGACTGTCCTTACTCATGCTACCAACATATTTGCTTCTAGAACCACCCGTCTGACTCTGCTTTATCATTACCACAATTTTTCCACATCTGATATGAGCCTGGAAAGTAGATAGGTAAGTTCATTAGAATTGTCTCTTAAATGACAAAAATAAGCTTTTAGCAAGGATCAGAAATGAACTTTATAAGAAAGCTATAATTACTTCAACTATCTTTTTGGTTGCTCAAACCCTGTTTTTACTATTTCCAAGTTATCAGCTACCTAGCTGAAGTTACAAAACAAAAAAATCCTCTTGAGAAAGAAGTGTTATTATTGTAATCCCTTATAGTTACATAAGGATTGATAAATTCAGGATTCTGGATTCCAGGGGGTATGAGTATTCTTTCTATACATGTCTTAGATTGTTTTTTGAGTTGCTTAAGCCCTCAAATTTATGAGGTTATGACTGTCAATCTCTTGATAATAGATTTTTTCACTTAGCTCAGTCAGTCCCTCCATTTCTGAGCCAATGGTTTAAGCCTGCCAGAACTCTTTCTATTGGTATAATCATTAGCAACCCAGAGTCACCTCCAAGCAATGATGAAACATCAGATTTGGACATTAGCTGAGCTTCATAAATTCTCCAAACACCGCTGTCATCACCATTATCATCAAAACACTAAGTGTGAAATAATATGAGTAAATGTTTGCTCATTTAAAAAGTTTGGCTGGTTGTTTAATTTCCAAAGATAAAAATAATTCTCATTTTTGCTTCAAGAGCCAGCCTAAATCAAATGAAGACCAATAAATAAAGATCAATTGGGGGAAAAAAGCACAACAGTTAAAGAATTATTACCACCAAACCCCTTAGTAGTCAGTAGCAGGAGCTACAAATTAATGAAATAGCATGTAACAGAATAGGAAAAAGGGGGGATGTGGAGTTCATATAATCATCTTAGCTGGGTATAGCCTGCTGTTAGACAAAGAACAAAAAAACCCCAATTCATTCAATTGGCACTTGTTAGGAAAGAAAATAAAATCAAGTGGCTGATGAAGCAAGATCACAAATATATTATGTTAAATAGATTGGATGTCAAAGTTTAGATGGAAAAAGATACTGATAAGCAAGAAGATGAGGCTGAAGCTAATAACATGATTTTCTTATAATACTAAGGTGATTTTCTTATAATGTAGGGATGATTATTTCATTTTATTCCTCAAGAAGCCTCAGAGGCTACCCTTTGCTTCTTAATGAAATAAAAACCATACCATTAAGCATTTTATGCTCTAGTCCATTTTTAACTTCTGGATTACTTCTCATTAATTTTTCTTATGAAAGGTAATCTCCAGCATCATATAAGAACTTTGTTTATCTTCCTCCATGTTTTTGAAGAGACAAAGATGCCCCTTCCCTAGATTACTCTCTCTCTCCTCACCTCTGCCACTTAGGACACTTAGGTCCCTTCAAAGTTCAGATCAACTGCAATTATTAAAAAAAAATGCTTACTTATTCCTTCTGATTCCTCATGTGAATCACTTTGCATCTTACTTATCTGAATATGTATCTCTCTAATTAAATATAAGACCCATGAGTTTACCAGTCTTTTATTATTTCTTAGGACCTAGTATAGGCCCTTGAGATAATAGGTCATTAATAAATATTTGCTTGATTGGTAATCATGGTCTGGAAGTAGTTTTGCTAACAAAGAACAATGACAAGTCTTATCAGCTATAAGGATTTCAAGACAGAGCCATTAATGGACAGCTTTTCTTTAGAGGTCTAGTCATTTCAAGTTTATAGAAGTCTATTACCTGAGCATTGACCACTAGTTCATTTTTTCCAGCACTGCCAACTATTAAGCTATCTTCTCTAAGATGGGCAGCTGTGGTAAAAGTGTTGGTGATGGGAGTGCTACTATATCATAAAATCATGAAAATTCAAATTTTAAATTTAGACTAGACAGGGAATTGGAATGGAGTGGAGTTCAGAAACCCATCCTTGTAATCAAGGACAACTAGAATGAAATCCTTCTAACATATATTAGCTAAGTGACTATGGTCAACTTACTTAACTTCTCAGTGACTCAAGCAAGAGAGCTGTTAATTATATCAGTGGAGGGAGTTTCTGCACCAAGAGTTCTTCACACTAATAAAATCAGCATCCAGAACACATAAACAAACCAGATAGAACATGCATGAATGCCTATGTACACATACACATATCTATACATATGTATATAGGTATCATAATTTCACTAAAAAGTGAAAGAAAAACAGAGGTAAAGCATTATTTCTTTGTCTTTTTATCCTATTGCTGGATTTCATCTTCGGTCCACTGTCCATTTACATCTAGTTAATTTGCATGCTGGGGTTAATTATAAACCCATGGTTATTGAAGTACACAAACATAGTTAGAGAAGGATAATTCTAGGGATCCTACACCTCAGGTTCATCTCTTTATACAAGAGCATGTTTCCCTATAAAAGTAAATTTGATTTTATGTCATGTGGAATATACAAGTTCTGACTTCTTATTTGTATATAATGGAACAGACCAGGACAAATAATGACAGATAAGGCAAAAAATGATATGACTCACAGCTGGGCAGAAGAGCATGAAAATACTCTCCTGAGATGTGTATAACTACCATGTCTTGCATCAGACAGAATTATTCATGTTCATCATTACACATAGTCATGTTGACAGCAGAGAAAGAAAATAAGGATGTTTTCACAAGTCCTTTCTGATTTGGCGAAATTTAACTTAATTTTAAATTATTCAAGTGAAGTATTAATTGTTAAAATGCATGCATACACACACAAAAAAACCAATAACAACCCATCTGTGTATATATTCTCACTCACCTGTGCCTGCTAAATTGAATAGCCAAGGACCAAGATGACTGAGAAATGAAAATCAATTTGCCTTGGCTAATGGTTTGTGAAGGAGGCAAATACTGGGGTTTGTCAGCCTCTAGCCCTGTCAGTAACTTGGCAAAAGAAATAACAGAATACTTTATGAAATGTTACTTTTAGTTTTAATGGAATAAGCAAAAGGAATTGGATTCCAGATGTTGTAAGATTCAGCTGCACTGCTGAAATTTTGATCAGAGGAAGAAACTCGGCAACTGGAATTTAACAGGGATAAGTGAACTTTGCATAATCAAAGTTAAATATTAATTGTAGCCACACAGCAAAGGCAGATAATGCAGGCAAAGTATGTTAGCATATTTAAATGAATTATAATAGATTTTTCTTTCAAATTGAATTCTTAGATCACTGAAATGGAATTCCAAAAGTGTCTAGATGAACACAAATCTGGTACATATGAAGTCCAATAATTATTAATTCCTGACTAGAGTACTAATTTGTATTTGTATTAATTATGTATGGTCAAAATATCTCAGTACTAATAGTGGACCAGATTGCTTGATGGCATGAAATGAGATCATTTTTCTTTCTCATATATTTGCCCCTCATCATTTATGTGCATCTATACCAATGTCTATATACACACACATACATACATACATTCATAAATATCAACATACATGTGTTTATATACTTTATAAAATATTATTTGTACATAGGTATTTCCTTTTGAAATAGAGCACAAAAATGTCCTTTTTAAGATAAATTTGGTTGACTTAACCCCAATTGCCCTGACGTCCCCCCTCCAAAAAGCAAAAAAAAAAAAGTTAAATTTGTTTATTTAGAACAGGTAGTTTACCTGAGTGTTGATACTGGCATAGTGGAAAGCACTGAACTGGAAATCAGGCTGACTTTAGTCTTGATATGTTTCCATGAAAATCTTTTTTTGATGCCTTGACTCAAAGAGGAGGTGACTTTATATTTTTAAGGATATGCCAGGGAAGGATAATCTGACAGATATTGCCAAGCCAGAATAGCTTCAAATACAAACATCATGAAGGAAACTTTGTCAGATATTTAAGAATTAGTTGAGCTAAGTTGAAAAGACTTATCACTAAACTGGCCACAGGTTGATTAATTTGGGGGACAAATTAACTCTTCAAGACCAATTACTAATTTTAGGAAGGTTGTAATCTGTGTTAGTCAAGAATATGCCCATACCAAGTAAATTACAAATAATTTACATAATGAAGTATGTGGTTCATTAGCTATTAGCCCCTAGACAACCTATGCCACCTGCCTGGACCTCCACATCCTCAAGTACCAACCCCATCAGTCTATTGTGCTATATTTATTCTCTTCACTACTTAATGCCAAGAAAGATTAATCTCCACTTGCTATTTTCATCCCCTCGCTACCCATTCACCACTCAGAGTACTGAAATCTGCCTTCTGTCACCAGTCTGTTGAAAATTGTCTTTCACCCATGACCTTTTAACCGACAAATATTTTTCAGGCTTGACTCATCTACAGCTTTTGAGACTCTTGACCAGTGCCTTCTTCTCTTCTTACTGCAGTCTATTACATTGATGCCTCAATAGTATACTCTCTTGGTTCTCCTACTTACACACTGCTGTTTATTTATTTTGGTTAAGTTTTATTGATTTTTTTTCTATTTTGGCCCTTTAAGTATTTACATAAATTAAGAACATTAGAATTCCCACACTACATGACATCTCATCCTTCTTTTCCTTTCTACAACATTTAACATTGTTGTCTATTTCCTCAATTTTTTTCTGCATTTATGTGACACTGTTCTCACTTGGTACTCCTACTTTCTAGAATGTTTCTCCTTGGCCTTTTTTTTCCTTTTGATCATCTTCTGTCTGCTCTTATGAAATGATAACATTCATTGACTTCTCTTGCTATGCTGTCTCTTTACAGGTGAAATGATCCAGGCTCATAGACTAACCTATCATTTCTATTTTCAATGACTATTTACATTTATTTTATCAATTTATCATCCTGATCTCTCTCTCTCTCTCTCTCTCTCTCTCTCTCTCTCTCTCTCTCTCTCTCTCTCCTCTCTCATCGTATATTCCCAACTCCCAGATATCTGGCAGAATACCCCACTGTCATCTCACATTTGACACGTCCCAAACCAGATGTCGCAATGGCAAGCACAGAAGTAGTTCACACCTTGTTTCAGTTTTTGAATTAACTCCTTGTTTCCTTGTAAGACTTGTATCAAGTCTGTTATGGAGCAGAACATGTGAACCCCACAACTTGGGAACCTTAGAATTCATGAACTCCTGTAACAGGAAAGAGAGTAGCTAATGACCATATATAAGGAGAGACCAGGCTTGAGTCCACAGAACTGAGAAGAGGACTCTAGCGGTGGCAGTCAAGAAGGAGAAAACTTGTGGTATCGTGGCACTCAATTTTCTGCTCTATGTTGATTTTGCTTGTGATACTTTGTACAGAAGCCCTGGGACCTTACTAGAAGCCCTGGAAGATGATTTTTTGGTTGTATGTTTGCAGAAGTCCTGGAGGAAGGTTTTGGAGGTCCTAGGACTTTACTGATGATTCGTGCTTACCTCTTTCATCTTGTTTGTGTGTCTGTGTTGATTTCACAGGCAAATAATGATTTGATGATGGTGGCAGCAATGTGCATGAATATTATTGTGGCTCTGTCAAGCTTTGTTTTCCAAGAAACAGGAAGTGTGAAAGACTTGAGGTGGATTGGACACTGCGAACTTCAATATGGAACAGGAACTGGATGAAGAACTGGACAAGGAGCTGGACAAGGAACGGGGAGCTGCCTGCCTTTGAACCCAGTTGACAGTTGAAGCTGGGACAATGGAAGAGGAACCATGGAAGCTGAGAGCCGGCCTTGAGTCAAGCTGAAAGAAAACTTTACTTGGATATTGTGTACTGACTGAGAAGATTATGATTTACTGTGACCTAGGGGTGGGGAACTTTGACTTTTGTACCTTGTGATTGAATTGAGGATTTTGTGATTGAGTTGTGACATGGTAAATGCTGTAGCTGATTTTCTGTAATAAGTTGTGACATTGTGAATGTTGTACCTTGATTTTCTGTAAATGTTTTGCTCTGATTTGTTATTGAATAGAGAGTTTGCTACACTATGTAATCAGAATCTTAAAAGCTGTTCATAGCAGCAGTCCTCTGGAAAGCTGCTCATTGATGACTTTACAGATGTTTATACACTCTCTTCTCCATTCCTTTATTTTTGTTGACATCAACACCATTTGCTAAGTCATCCAAACTCAAACTTATAGTAACCTAACACGCTTCTTACCTCTTAATAGAATAGGTTGCCAAGTCCATTTTTTTCTACCTTAGAAAAACCATGTACCTCTATCCTGCCTCTCTACTTCTATTGCAATCAAACTAGTTTAATTCTCCACATATCCTCACTTGGAATACCATAATAAATTCCTAACTTTTCTGTCACCCTATAGTTTCTACCTTCTTGAATGGATCTTCCACACAGCTGCCAAAAGACCCTCCATAGTTCACAGTCTCACTATTTTATTCCTATACTTTCAAACTTTTCAGGGTTCCTCCTTTCCTCCCACCCCAGCTCCAGAATTTAGAATTTTTTCATTAGGAAGAATTGTATGCATTACCATGTGTAAAAACTAGGAATAAGCTGTTCTGAAACATTTTGGAGTATCAGCAAAAATTAAAATATTAGAAAACAGTTCCAGCTAATAAGAATATCTCAGGGTCAAAAACAACATCTACTTATCTTTTACATTCTAACATGCATTATATCAGGGTTAGAATCATTAACCAAATGAGAGAGAGAGAGAGAGAGAGAGAGAGAGAGAGAGAGAGAGAGAGAGAGAGAGAAGCAAAAATAACACAACTTTCCCATCTAAAACAACAGTAACGGTGTGATTTATTCTCCTAAAAAAAATCATTTCATTGTATAATTTTAGTAAAGCTTGTTAATCCAGGTTAAACATTTAAACCCTCTTCTTTGAAACCCAAAGAGGAGGGCAGGGATGCTTTTGGGCATTTCCCTCATTTTTTGGTAAGAGAACATTTTGACAGAGAACACAAAAGCAGCTTTGTGAGAGGGCGGGAAACATCATTTACTGCCTAAGAAAGGCATTAATCAAACTGGGACCTCATTAAGCAGACAGAAGAAAGTCTGAGTGAGGTGGAAGAGAAAAGGACCTCAAAAAATTTCCCCTCCCAGTTCATAGGCCAACCTACTGAGGGTCCTTTATTCTCCATGGGAATGATCTTCCTTGTAGTGGTAGTGGACTAGAAGGAGGGGCAAGAGGTTTTACTGCCAAGACCATAATGACACATTGTCCTCCATGGCAGATTGTGAATGATTAAGTGACAAACCAGAAACCAAGATGTGAAAAGGGGCACTCAAGAGGCAATTTTCTTTCATTCCTCTCCTTCCTTTCTCTATCACTTTCTCTCTCCCCTCCCTCTTTACTTCTTTCCTTTCTTCCTTCTTCACTTCCTATCCTTACTTACCCCCTTCTTACATCCTCCCCTCCTTGTCTTCCTTGCTTTTCTCCCTCCTTTTGTTCCTACATTCCTTCCTTCTTTCCACCTTTCCTTCCTTCCTTTCTCCCTCCTTTCTTATGTACCTTCCTTGCTTCTTTTTTTCATTGCTTTCCTTTATGCTTTCTTTCCTTCTTCACTCCTTTCCTTTGTTCCTTCCTCCATTGCTCAATTCCTTAATTCCTTCCTTCCTTCCTTCCTTCCTTCCTTCCTTCCTTCCTTCCTTCCTTCCTTCCTTTTTTCCTCCCTCCTCTTTTTCAATGGCTAGTAAGTGTTAAGTGTCTGGGGCCGAATTTGAACTCAGGTCCTCCTGATTCCAGGGCCAGTGCTCTATTCACTGTGCCACCCAGCTCAGTTGCCCCAATGTAAAAACACATTTTAAAATTTGCTTCTAGTTTTTTTTTAATCTAAGTTCAAAATTCTCTCCCTACCCACCTCCCTCATGAATCCTTTAGGGTCGTCTTGGATTATTGTTTTGATAAGAATAGCTGAGTCATTCACAGGTTACCATCTTACAATATTGCTACTATTTTGTACACAGAACATTTCATTTTATATCAACTCATGAAAGTCTTTCAAGGTTTTTATGAGAGTATCATGCACATCATTTCTTATATCTAAATAACATTCCATCACAATCACAGTGCAATTTGTTCAGCCATTCCCCAATTATTTGACATCCTCCTAATTTCCAACTCTGCCACAGAAAAAGAGCTGCTGTAAATATGTCCTTACATATAGGTCCTTTTCCCTTTTTTTGCTTTTTTTTTTATTCAGACTTAGTAGTGGTACTGCAAGGTCAAAGGGTGTTCAAGGTTTTATAGCCCTTTGGGCATAGTTCCAAATTTCTCTAAAGAATAGTTGAATCAGTATGCAACTCCACCAACAGTTCATTAATGTCTCATTTTCCCCACCTTACCTGCAACATTTATTATTCTCCTTTTCTGTCCTATTAATCTAATAGATATGAGTTAGTACTTCAAAATTGCTTCAGTTTGCATTCTAACCATCAGCAGAGATTTAGAGCACCTTCTCATATAGTTATACATTACTTTGATTTCTTCATCTGAAAAGTGTTTTTATCTCTTTTATCAATTTATCTCATTTATTAATTGGTGAATGCCTCTTATTTTTATAAATTTCATTCAATTCTCTATATGTTTGAGAAATCAGGCCTTTATAAGAGAAACTTACTTCAATTTTTTTTTTCATAGTTAGGATTGCCAAATGTATTTCCCTCCATCCTACTCCCCCATTTATTCTATTCTGTCTTTCCTTTCCTCTTATCCCTCCACAAAAGTGTTTTGCTTCTGATTACTGCCTCCCCCAATCTCACTTCCCTTCTATCACCTCCCCTGCCCTGCCTCCTCATATCCTACTTCTCTATAGTGGGAAGACATATTTCTACACCCAATGGAGTATATATGTTATTCCCTCTGAGTCAATTGAAATGAGAGTAAAGTTCACTCATTTCCTATTACCTCCCCCTATCTTCCTTTGCATTTTAAAAGCTTTTTCTTCCCTTTTTAGGTGAGATAATCTGCCCCTTTCTACCCCTCGATTTCCCAAGTGCATTGCTCTTTCTCACCTCTCAATTTTTTTTTTTTTAGATTTCATCCCTTCATATTCAACTCAAGTCCATGTCGTCTGTCTAGATACACTCTTTCTAATTGGCTAAATAATGAGAAAGTTCTTATGAATTGCAACTATCATCTTTCCATATAGGAATGTAAACAGTTCAACTTTTATAAGTCCCTTAGGATTTCACTTTGCTGTTTGCCTTTTCATAATCCTCTTTACTCTTGTATTTGAACGGCAATTTTTCTACTTAGCCCCGATCTTTCATCAAAGATGCTTGAAAGTCTATTTCATTGAACATCCATTTTTTTCCCCCGGAAGTATAATACTCAGTTTTTCTGGGTAGGTGATTCTTGATTGTAATCCTAACTTCTTTGCCCTCTGGAATATTGTATTCCAAGACCTCCAATCCTTTAAGGTAGAAGCTGATAAATCTTATGATATCCTGACTGTGGCTCCATGATACTTGAATTATTTCCTTGTGACTGCTTGCAATGTTCTCTCAGTGATTTGAGAGTTCTGGAATTTGGTTATAATATTCCTGGGAGTTTTTTTTTTAATTTTGGGATCTTTTTCAGGAGGTGATGGATGGAATTTTTCAATTTCTATTTTACTTCCTGTTTTTAGAATCTCCTGGCAGTTTTCTGTGATAATTTCTTGAAAGATAATGTCTAGGCTCCTTTTTTTTTTTTTTTTTGATCAGGGCTTTCAGGGAGTTCGATGTGTTTTAAATTATCTCTCTTGCATCTATTTTCCAAGTCAGTTGTATTTCCAATGAAATATTTCACATTATTTTTTATTAATTTGGTTTTGTTTTATTTTTTCTTGATTTCTGATAAAGTCCTTAGCTTCCATTTGCTAAATTCTAATATTTAAGGAATTATTATTGTTATTTTTAGTAAGCTTTTGTACTTTTTCTATATGGACAATTCTACTTTTTAGTAAGTTCTTTGGTGAATTTTTGTACTTCTTTTGCCATTTAACCTATTCTATTTTTAAGGTATTATTTTCTTCAGCACTTTTTGTATCTCTTTTACCAAACTATTGACTCTTTTTTCATGCTTTTTTTGCATCACTCTCATTTCTCTTCCCAGTTTTCTTCGATCTCTCTTCCTTGATATTCAAAATCCTTTTTGAACTCTTCCATGGTCTGAGACCAATTCATATTTTTGTTGGAGGCTTTGGAGTTTGGAGCTTTCACTTTGTTATCTTCTGAACGTGTTTTGATCTTCCTTCTCATCATAGTAACATTTTATGGTCAGAAGTTTGTTTTTTTTTTTGTATGTTTGTTTGCTTTGTTTTTTTTCCTGTTGTTTTCTCATGCCCAGCCTGTTTCTTGACTTTTGTTCTTTTGGAGGGCAATTGGGGTTAACTAACTTGCCCAAGGTCACATGGCTAGGTTTCTGTTTATGTTAAATGTCTGAGGCCAGATCCGAACTCAGGTCCTTCTGACTCCAGGGCTGGCACTCTACTCACTGCGCCACCTAGCTGCCCCTGTTTCTTGACTTTTAGTCCCTTGTTAAAGTAGGACTCTCCTTCCACATTGGGGGTGCATTGTCCCAGATTTCAGCGGTTTTGTGCAGTTGTTTTCAGAGATATTTCTTAAGGACATGTAAGTTTTCAGTCCTTCCAAAGTGGTATGATCTAAGGAGAAGGTATTTACTACTCTCCTGGCCTGTGCTCTGTTCTGTTAGTGACTGCAAGTACTCCTTTCTTCCCTGGAACTGTGTGGAGAATCCCCCTTCCACTGTGGCCACAAGTCTGGGGTGCTAGTGTTACTCCTCGCCCTGAGACTGCCACCCAGGACTGTGACCCAGATATGAATATGGGCCAAACAGTAGAGTGCTGCCCCCAGTGTCAGCAAAGATCCATCTGGAAATTCCTTCTGACCAGTTGATCAACCCCCCTTACCATCTGTGGGTTGAGAGATCCCTAGCAGCTGTTGCCACTACAAATTCAGTAGGTCCTATGGCTTATTTCTGGTTTGCTGGGTCCTCATCTGTGTTGGTGGAGCCTATGCTGGACTATATTCCACTCTCACCCTGGTGCAACAGACCTTTCCTTCTGACCTTCTAAATTGTCTTTGACTGTAAAATTATTTCACACAGTCCTCTTGTGGGTTCTGCTGCTTCAGGAATTGTTTTATAGCATTATTTAAAGGTGTTTAAAGAGGTTTGGGGGTAAACTCAGATGAATTACTACTTTTTCTCTTCCATCTTCCATCATTTTCTGTTGTAGGAATTGGTAAACTATGATTTGCCAACTCTTAGTCTGTAGGATAATATAAAAAATGTTTATCTTGGCATATGAATTCCTTGGCCTTATGGCTTCAAAATATTTTCACAGACTTATTTCATCAGTAAGTTCTTGTCATCAGATTAGATATGGCTTAGAAGAATGAATAACTAATGTTTATATAGCATATACTATGAGCTATACAGTGAGTTAAACACTTAAAAAATATATCATTTGATTCTCACAATAACCCTGGGAGGTAGTTGCTATTATCCCCATTTTACAAGTGCAAAAAACTGATGAAAGCAAAGGTTAAGTGACTTTCCTAGGGTCACACAGTTACTACATGTCTGAGATCAAATATGAACTCAAGTTTTCCAGACTCCAGTTCCAGCACTCCATCAACTGTGCCACCTAGTTGACTCTGTGTTTTCATTCATTTAGAGAACTTTCAGATGAAGAAACTTTATGTACTAATGTAGTATGCATCTGCATATCATATATTGTTAGGGTGTGGCCTAGAGCATTGAGAAGATAAATAACTTGATTTGGGGTAAAAAAAAAAAAATAAGCACAATAGGGTTGGTACTTTAATCCAGGCTTGTCTTTAAGGCTTGCTCTTTAGCTACCACACCACCCCTTTTGACTTCTAGTCATATATTAAACATTTTGGGCAAACAAGTCTACTAATTGTTTACTGATATCATCTGGCACTCTCTTGTCTCTCAGCTTTCATACAAACCACAAACACTTCTGAGCCTAAAATATGCTCTCTCTGTATATTTATCACAAAAAATCCTTCTTTATCCCCAGTGCTCACCTCAGGCATTGACTCTTCACACAGTCTTCCTTGTTACCCACCTGAAAGTGATCTCTCTCCTTCAAATTTTTTTTTTCTTAATAGTGCTTTGCTCAAACATTCCCTTAGCGCCCACCACATTCGAATTTTCCCTTCCATGATACTTCTTTGCATCATTCCACATCTTGTTGCATGCCATTAAGGCTATTAGCTCCTTGAGAGCAAAGTTTGTATTTTTTTTTTTTTTGTATTTGTCTCTCAATCACAGAAATCTTTATTCAGGCTAAGTGCTTAGTAAAGCTGTTCAATTTAAATCTGTGAAATAAAAAGTCAGAAAAGGTGAACTCTAGTGTGTCTGTCAGTTTTCAAATTGTTATTCTAAGCCCACATCATTGGTCAGATTGCATCTGGAATATTATATTAATTTATGGGCATAATGTTTTGGGCATAATATTAGCAATATAGAGAGTACTCAGGGAAAAGTCCCTAGCATGATAAAAAGCCCTTGAGGTCATGCTATGTGAGCATCAGATAAGGAAACTAAGGATGTTTCATACAGAGATGGAGTAAGGGGGTGCATATATGATATTATTCTTCTGATATTGAAAGAACTGCCATGTGTAAAAGGGATTATATTTTTTTTCTACTTGGCAACAGAAAGGGATAAAAAAACTAGGATAGATAGATGAAAGTTGCAGAAATGTGGGTAAGTTTATGGATCAGCTTAATAAAAAAATTCCTCCACTTAAGAATTAGCTAAAATAAAAGGGTTAACTAAGAAAGTGGTAAGTTCTTCCTAAGTAAAACCTTACAATTATGGCCAAATTAATGTTTTGGAGTGAGATGTTACAGAGAATATATTTGGTTAGATGTGGTTGGAATAGATGGCCTATGAGGTCCCTTTCTGGTATAAAATCCTGTCACTATGATATTGAAAGTCAGTTTCCCCTTTCACCAAGAAAAATAGTCGGTCTGACAGAGGAAACTTTATTTTTACAATTTTGATTAATTTTATTTGTTTTTGCCTTTTATTTATTTTCAAATACATCCCTAACTCCTAGCATTAAGCCATCACTTGTAAAAAAAAAATTAAAAGCAAAGGGGAAAAAACGCTGCTCAGCAAAACTAGTCATGATACTAACCATGTCTAATGGTATATGTAATAGGGTGGTTTATTACTAAGAAAGGAAAACTTCATTTCCTAGTGAAGGCAAATTGAATACACAACCCCCAATAGAGTAAGTAATTTCATGCCTGAAGATCTGACAGAAAATGGGAAAGAGGTGGATTTAGTTCAGATGCTAAAGTTCACTAAGAAATGGTATGCTTAGAAAACTAAGTCAAAATGGACTTTTTGTATGAATGTGATGCTGTTTTGAAACTCTGACTCCTTAATTATATTTTTTGGGTTTTCCTCTTTAGATAATGATGTTCTACAAATGCTGATTTACATTTCTGGACCTCTTGTGTTTGACACTTGCCTATTTTTATTTTTGAAAATAGATATTTTTAGATTGTTCCTATGAGATGATATTTTCCAGTTCCAAACCACTAATTTACAAATGACCTTCTGTTTCAAGCAACTACAGTTACAGCTAATCTAAGTCAATGGAAGCCATGAATAGCCCCATTCCCTACCCATGCAGAATGTCCAGGGTCACATTAGTAAGCAATGGTCTCTCTTCTAAACCAAGAGAAGAGTTCCTCTGGTTTTACTTGTTGATCCAAATATCAACATTTTTCTCTTGCATCAGGCCATCTGTACCATGGCTCCACATACTACAAACATATCTAAATTTTGGCTTTGTTGACTTCTCTGTAATTGCTCTCTTTTCAAATGAGGAAATTATTTGGGTTCATCCCTATGTTATTCAAATTATTATATAATGGTGGCACTGTCCAAAGAGGGCTCAGTTCTCAGCATACAATATACTCTGCCTGTGACCATTCCTGCCTCTCTCCTTCCTTTCCCTCCACCCAGAGGCTCCCAGCATTTTCCTTTCACCCTCATTTAAAAACCACTAGGGAAGAGAAAGAGGTATAGTCTATTCAAAGGTTTTTATATGAATATTCAGTCCTGACTCAGCAGCCACTCAAAATGTTTTTCTTCACCAAGATGACTAGAAACAGAATATAGCTGCACATGCTCTGACACTAGGAAAGATACCCTCCATTACATGTTTCCAGAAGCAGGTTTATCAAGTCTGCATGAGGTTTGGCAACAAACAGAGCAAAACATGCACACTCTCAATGTCTGGGCCTTATTTGGTCAGTCTCTCACTGCATTTAAATCTGACAGCTTATCACAGTCCACCTTACATCCATATCAATCAGTGGAGACTGACATTAGCCATCACTGTTTAACTCAATTTCTTCTTGTTAATTCCAAAATATACCAAAAAATAAAAAGTGTCTGAGGTCTCTGAACCAGAATATTACACCCTACTATCAAAGATACTGACCTAACCCTTCACATTCCTTCAGTTTCCACACCACGAAGCTTAACTCTCAATAAATTTCTCATAAATAGCAGAGATTATCTTCCAACTACTCCATCCCCATTGATAACCAATGTTGAGAAAATTTTCTGATATTCTATAATAGATGTAGGGGTAATCAGTGAATACCTGATCTGTTCATGTCAGAAACAGCCTTTCTAAAATTATGATGCTATTAAGAGTCTCCCTCAGGGGCGGCTAGGTGGCCCAGTGAGTAAGAGCTCTGGCCTGGAGTTGGGATGACCAGGGATCCAATCCAGCCTCAGAAAATGAGAACCCACACATAAATAATGACTGACTGTGTAACCTCGAGCAAGTTACTTAACCCCAATTGCTTTAAAACAAAAAGAGTCTCCCTTATCACCTCTCTGAACTTCCTAGGTTAACCTAATCATATAGATATTAGATTTTTTTTTAGGCCTTGTACCTGACACAAACATACAAAAATTTAGAACCAAAGGTATTCATATGACAGAGACTAACTATATTATTCAATAAACACTTTATTCATGTAATAAGCATCTATTGATTCTCTCATATGTGGCTATCATTGTGTAAAGTGCTATGAGGGATTCAATAAATTTGACATAAAGTCTATAACTTTAAGAGGGATATATTAAAATCTTAAAATCCCCACTGGTTGTCCATTGGTGGATTGAAATGCACTAATTCTTTACCCCAATCAAAAGCCAAATATTCCTCTACATAAATCAGGCTCTAGAAAGTACCCAAAACACAAGTTTCTATATGTAATGGCAAGCAAATGAATACTTAGCACTTTGTATCAGTTATTTATTTAGCACCTTGTTTCAGTTCAAGTGTCTTTGAGCCTTGCCCTGATTATATCAAGTCATCGTTAAGAAACAGAAGCTGTGAATCCCACATTGGGACAGACTTGCCAAGACAGGAACAGGAAAGACTGTATGAAGTGGATGGAACAGTGAGGAGCTAAAGTCTATATAAAAAGCTGAGCACAGCTGGGACAGAGCAGAACTGAGAAGGGAACACTTGTGGTAGCCAGAACTCTGTCTATTTGTCTGTGTTGATTTGTGTTTGTGATAACTTTGTACAGAAGCCCTGGAACCTTACTGGAAGCCCTAAAAGAGGATTTTCTTGTTGTCTATTGACAGAAGTCCTGGAAGAGGGTTTCAGAAGTCCTGGGACAATTATGATGATTTATGTTGCCTTCTTGGGCCTTGTTTGTATGTCTGTGTTAATTTCTATGCTGATGAGTTGTGTTGACTTCTTGGACCTTCTTTATGGGTCTGTGTTGATTTCATAAGCAGATAGTGAATTGATAATGGTGTCAGCAATATTTGTGAATTTTATTTTGGCCCCGTTAAGATTTATCTTCTGAGAAACAGAGACTGTGAAGGGCTTGAGGTAGACTGGACACTGTGAGCTTCAATATGGAATAGGAACTGGATGAAGAACCAGGCAAGGAACTGGACAAGGAACTAGACAAGGAACTGAGAATTGCCTATCTGTGAATCCAGGTGACATTTGGGTAGATTCAGGCAAGATCTAGACCCATGCAAGATGATTTTCTCATGTCAACAAATAAGACTTCTCAGAGCATAAACTAGGATGTAACATAGTTACCATCTGATGATTAATTTAAAAGCAATCAAGGTGACCCCTTCTACCTCTCTTTCAGGGACATGGAATTAGAACTGGAAGGAACATCAAAATGTTTACAACAACCCTCTCATTTTACAAAGAGATAACTTTCATATGTTAAATGATTTGTGCAAGGTAATAAATTTTTTACTCATAGGAGATAGATCTGAAGACACTTTGTGCTGTTTGCCTTGTACTATACTGCTCTAGTCTAATAATTGATATTAGTTGAATTGAATTGAACACCAACTAAGCACATAGATTTGTGGACTACAATAGAACTTTTTCAGACATAGCCCCTGCCCTTGAAGAGATTATCATTGGAGAAGGAAAATTAGATACATAAAACAACAGGAGGGTAATATGCAAGATAAATCAAGTAGAACATTATATAAGACAGATAATGCCATAAAGTTCAGAGAAGGAATTGAATGGAGTGCTACAGCACTTCGAAGTAAAACAAACAAACAAGCCCCCTAGGTCCTTGGAAGTGTTTGGACTGGAGGCTGTGTGACTTGGGTAAATGGAGAAGGGGAATGGGGGAGATTAGAAATGAAGATGTTGTCTATAGCCATTATGCAAGATGAATGGAGAATTGTGAGTACATTGACCTGTAAGTGTGGGTGACTAGATAAACCACCTCAGCTACTTTGATCTAAAAGTTTCCTTTCCTTTAATTTAATTAATCTTTGAATCATAGAATAGAATATTAGAGTTGTATGTGACTATAGGGCATCTACTCAAACACCAACCTACTTGAGGAATTTTCTCCATAAGATTTCTGAGAGATGATCATCCAATCTCTGCTTTTACATTTCCCATGGCAAGAAGCTCAATATTTTGCAAGGCAGATCTAAATGTTAGAAAGGTCTTACTTAATCTGAGCCAAAATTGACCTCCTACAATTTCCACCTATTTGGCTTAGTTCTGTTCTATCATGCTGCACAGGGTAAGCCTATTCCCACTTCTTCATGGTATCATATCATATACAGCCAGGTCCCAATTAATGTGAATAATTAATCCCCTGAAGTGGCTGCTTTTAAATTCATACTATTCAAAATAATAATTATGTAAAATATGGTCATTGGTTTCACCTCAATGGAAATATGAATTACAAATTTGAATTATGGGACCACTTCAGGGTTTTCATTATTCACAATAATCGTACCAACTTGTATTTTTACATAGCTTGAATACTCTGAATGTCTCTCCCCACTCCCCATGCTTCTCTAGGCTTTAACTCCACTCTATATTACCTGTGAAGACAAACCCAAAGGATATTTAACTTTGAGATACTTTTATATAGGAATTCCAATAACATTGACCTTCTACTTGACCGCTACAAATGAAAATCTAAATGTACACTCTCCATCAGCACAAAATGTATATTTATAAGAGGCAAGCATTTTGTTTGACAGGCATTTTTTCATGAGAGCTGGACTATCCAAGAGGAAAAAGAGCAACAACATTCCTCTAGATCATTTCCCTCTAAATAATGCATATAAACCTGTCTTTATTTTAGCTTCAAGTAATCACAAATCCTATTTGTTAGTTTTTGTTAATTTAAATGCAACAAACTGGTGCAGTTCAGTAAATCTGATTCTAATAAGGTGACACATTGCATACAAAATGGTCCATTTCCATTTGTACTATTATGTTCTTATCTAAACAAAGGACAATAGATAGGAGAAGGAATCAATATATATTGATGATTGCAAATCCCCTATCTAAGTTATCCTTGGTTTTGTTCAAATGCTTCTGCATTCTGCCTTCTTACAGCCCAGAGATAAATTAATGAATTCAACATTCCTATTCAGAAGTTACTTTACCAGGTGCCAGAACTTTTTGGCTTTTAGCTCTGTATATCAAAGGTAGGTGTAAAGTGAAAAGAAACTTTACCCCAACTATATTTATACGTAGGACATAACCAAAGACCCTGATCATCCTGACAAGGTTAAATGAAGATACCTCTGTTGTTTTGAAGACCTCTCTCTCTGGAAGGAATTATAACCCCAATTTCCCTACTGAGACTCTTGATTATTTCTCTTTGATAGCATATGACTAAGGCTGATAGTTTGTATAGTAACATTGATAGCAATGAGAGTGGGTCATTTGATTAAAAAAAAAGCATTATGTATCTGAGTTCAAACCTGAAACTGGGATCTTAAAGAGAGAGAAGTATCCTCTGCTATAAATTAGAGAACAAGAGGAGATCAGAGCTGGGTATGGCATTTATATATGTACATTTATGCTTACATGCACACAAACACACACACAGCAGGTTCAGATCTTGGGGAGAGGAGGTCAGAACATGGACAACATTCTACATGCCAACTAGCAACTCCTTAGATCCCGGAGATGAAATATGTGGCAAAGAAATGGTAGTGGCTCCCATCTTCAAAGACTGCAACTGTGGAAAGGCAGTGAATGAATTGTAAAGGGACTTCTGGAGGGAAAGGGGTTACTGGGGATTAACAAGAGTTTTAGAGGCTGTGGTGGAACAGTGATAAATTGTAGACCACAGCTCACAAAAAGGAGAGGAAGTGATCCATTTAAATTCCTAAACCAAGCCTCTTGGGAAAAAAAATGACTATATCATAGACCAGAGCTCCCTACAACCTCTCCCAAACAGATCAAGATTACAGATCATGTAAATCTTAGTATTTAAGTTCTAGGGCTTTAATTAAGGCACATAGATGTTATTGGACCAAAACTAAGCACAATGACTCCAGAGCCTAGCACAGTGTGTCATAATAGGTACTGAATAAAATTTTATCTATTGACTGCTAGAAAGTGCCAGAATGGAAGATCAGAATTTGAACTCAAGGTCAACTTGTTCCAAGTCCAACACTCTTATCAGTAAGCCATACTTTAGGCAATTATGTAGTACAGTGGATTGAGTGTCAACCCTGGAGTCAGAATGATTTGTGTTCAAAACTAGTCTCAGATACTTTCAGCTATATGACCCTGGACAAGTCATTTAACCTCTGTGTGTCTCAAATTTCATCCACTTTAGAATGGTGATAACAATCTACTTTGTTGAGCAATTTTGAGAATTAAATGAGACAATATTTATATGTGCTTAGTACAATGCCTGGCACATAGTTGGTACTATATAAATGCTTCTTCCTTCCCTTCCTTTTCTTTCTTTTCTTTTGTTGATTTTGTTAATCAAAAAGCATGTTAAACAGATGTTGCTCTGAAGATTATTCCTGGGAGATAATTGCTTCAGTATATTAAATTTAAAAGGCCAGAGTTCAAAGGAAAGAGTCTTAAAAAGGAGAAAAATCCCAATTTCTTCAATGGTGGACAACAAAAATTGCTTTATCAATAAAACAAAGGAGGGCCCATGGCCCATTTCATCCCATAAAGAAGGCAAAAAGAGGTTCCACCCTCAGACCATATATTCTTTGATCACACTGTATTTTGTGTTAAAGGAAACTGTGGCCCAAACCTTGTTTATATGTTGTTTCTTGTTTGTTTGATTCTCCATTTTCTTTTGTCTCAAGAGATTTTGAGGGCCTTTGGAATTCAAGAAGGACTGAAATATTCCTTAATCATCTTGTTTCAGCCCCAGATCCACCTATCAATAAAACCTTCTGAGACTGCTCTAATTCATCCTGTCATTTCATTTCCCTGAAATTTTATTTCATTTTTCCTTGAGACCAAAAATATCTAACTTTGTGTTGTCTTATTCTTTATAATATATTTTTGTTCTGAGCTGTGATTTTATTACTTTAAGAAACTTGGCAGTAAAAAAGAAAAAAAAAGCTTTACTTATTAGTGCTGAAGTACCTTACCTACCTCCCCTACAACTTACATAGCATGTCTCAGAAATTTAAGCAGACAGAGGTTGTTACTTGTCTCTAGCATGACTGCTAGAAACTATCGAAACACTTAGAAAGTGAGATTTGAACTCAAGGCTTCCTGAGTCTAGAACTTTACACAGACTTCTGGGATGTGATATAAGCATTGCATTTAAGACTCTTATTCAAGATTATTGCCTTATATTTCCCTCATATGCTCTTGTACTGTTACGAAGCTATTTAGTAGAATTTTAAAACAATCTGAAATTATATGACTACAAATAGAATTGTAAAACAAATAGAAAACTCTTGAAATCAGGCAATCATTTCAATTGATTTTAGCGCTCCTCTCTACTACCTCCCCTTCAATTTTTACAGATAATTGTGTGCTCAGCTTTTCCATTTGCTTTTGTAAATAATGGCAATTAGGTGATGAAGCAAGGAAAGACACGTTCCTTTAGTCAGGGAGATCTGAGTTCAAATATTGCCTCAGACACTTAACTACCTGTGTGATCCTATGCATATCACTTAACTCTCTCTGTCTTAGAATTGTTGTCTATGAAATGGGGATAACAATACTACCTACCTACAAGAAATGTGAAGATACAATGTGATAATATTTGTAAAGCACTTTGTCAATTTGGAAGTGCTATTATAAATGGTAGATATTATCATTATTTTAAATATTAATATCAATATGATTTGTAGAGAATTTAGTCTTTGAGGTTGGACTCCTCTTGAATGCTAGACCATTAATTTTTTTTTAACATTTCCTTTTTTTTCCCACAAACGAAACCTAAAGCTTTTTGATTCCTTCAAGAAGTAGAAAGAGTTTCTACTTTTTATTTTTCCTGAATGTCACGTCTTGAAAGAAGAGGGAAAATCTCTAGAGCTTGGTTCCTGGTATTTCTCAGAGACAAGTTAAGTTTAAGTAAAGCCCTTATCTCAAGGTCTTTTTCCCCCCTGAAACAATGTTTATTTATAAAGGGGAATAATGAGCAATGTTTATTTATAAGTAATAGGAGACGTTATGCAAATTGCCATCAAGGCAATAAACTTTTCGATTTCCTAAGTAAGAGCCTCAGAAGAAACTAGTGCCAAGAGAAGGAGGCTGGCTCTAGGCCTGCCTCAGAGCTGGCACCTGGTGGGAGGAATAGGAAATGCTTTGCTTGATTTGTCTCTGAAAAGTCATGCGGTAGGACCACTCAGCTATGTCTCGTTTGTTAAATTATTTCTCCCACTCATCTCCAATTAAATGAAAATTATTTTCATTTTAAAATACCATTTACTTCTTTTCACACTTTGAAGCTATGTTCATGAGAAGACTTTTTATGAGCATTAAAATACAGTTCTTTGTTCCTCCTACTCTTCCTACCTTTTAATTTAGCAATGTATGATCCCGTGTTATTTTCAACCCCTCATAAGAAAGGGAAGATCATATAAAAATATATTTAATTTTGTTTTCCAATATAGGAGTATATACTTGATAGTTTGATAGCAAATGCAGGGAAACTATTCTGATTTCCGTTACTTAATATGAAGGAAGGATTAGACAGATAATGACCTTTATAATCAGTGTTTATAGCCAGACCAGTCTCTTGATCTTCTACTGTCAGAAAGAGATGAAGAATGACATGTGAAAGGATGTTCAGTCTTTCATAGAAATAAAATTCCAAGTATAAATTTATGTCAGTTCATACAGTCCAATTACCTGAGTAATTCATTCCAAATCCACTCATTATGTAATTCAGTTCAATTAAACAAGCCTTTACTTATCTGCAAGGAATTAGATAAACAAAGCCAAGACTTAAAACAGTTGCTTCCCTAAAAAAGCCTATCTTCTTCTTAAGGATACCGCATATGCAAAGGAAAAATAAAAAGCACATGTAATACTATACAAATTAATTTCATGAAAAGAACTCTTAACTGTTAGGAAGACCAGAGAGGTCATTGTGTAAGCAATAGACCCCGAGCTGGGTTTTGAAGAAAGGCTGGGATTATAAAGGCACCACAGTGACTGGGAGTACAGGGGGACAGCCTGTACAAAGAGATAGTGGTCACCTAAATTATCTAGTTGCCTGGTCCAAGAAAATGATTTTATTTTAACTAAATTTTATTGGAATATTTTATGTTGTTTTCTATATTAACAAAATTTTCTCCAATATCCTTTGTTCTCTCACTTCCAGAGAATTATCCTATAGCAAATTATAATTTTTATAAATTTATAATTATAACAAATTATATCTTGAAAAAAGAGAGAGAGAAGAAGAGGGAGGGAAACAACAAAACCCTTGTGTATATATTTATACTTTATATATTCTGTATATATTTTTACTGTACATATTTTCTGTATACATTTTTAACATCTTAAAAGATGTGCAATGAAACCATGAGACAAAGTTGTACACCTTGCACTTCTTCAAGGAGGTAGAGTGGAGTTATCTGTCATATCTTTTCTTTGGAACCATGCTTCTTTGTAATCTTCCATTTTGTAATTCCTCCCATTTACATTGGTTTTTTTGTTTGTTTGGGTGGGGTTGCTTTTTTGGAGGGGGAAAGGCAGGGCAATTGGGGTAAAGTGACTTGCCCAAGGTCGCATGGGTAGTAAATGTTAAGTGTCTGAGGGAGGATTTGAACTCAGGTCCTCCTGACTCCAGGGCCTGTGCTCTATTCACTGGGCCAACTAGCCGCCTCACCCAAATTACATTGTTGTAATCATTGTGCATATTTTACTCACTTCACTCTGCATCCTCATGTCAATCGATCCATGTTTCTTTATGTTTATATTTGTCACTTCTTACTGCATAGTACTATGCCATTATATTAATGTTCCATGACTAGTTTAGCCATTATCCAATAGAGGGACATTATTTTGTTTGCAATTCTGTACTATCACACAAAGTTCTGCTATAAGTGTTTTGATTAATAAGGGGATTTTCTTTTTATTAATAGCCTCCTTGGGTTATAAAACTAGTAATGGAATCTCTGAGTTAAAGTGCATTGACAGTTTAGTCACTTGTATAATTCTAAATTGTTTTCCAAAAGGACTGTACTGATTGACAGATCTATGAACAAAGACCTAAGGCATGACTTGACCACAACTCTTTCCAACTCCCTGCCCAGTACTTTATCCACTCTGTCACATAGCTAAAATTCTGAGTATTCCACAGCATGATGTAATCCAGCATTGTACATAACCTAAGCAAGGTAGACTAAAAGGGAAAAAAAATTAAAAAGCAAAAACACAAACCATTTAAAAGAGAAGCGTTCAGCATCCTTCTTATGTATTGGTACTTATCTATTCTTGCTCTTCTTCATGGGAACTTATATAAATATATTTCCTTTTTAAGTGTTCAGTCTTTTTTTTGTTTGTTTGTTTTGCTTTTTTTTAGCGGGGAGGGAAATTTGGGTTAAGTGACTTGCCCAAGGTCACATGGCTAGTTTTTGTGTTAAGTGTCTGAGGCCAGATTTGAAATCAGGGCCTCCTGACTCCTGCTGTGTCACCTAGCCACCCCCTGAGTGTTCAGTCTTGAGTGTAGAAGTGGAAAATTTCAGAGACATACTCTCCTGCATGTTATATCAGAGGCTAGGATATGATCTCAGCTACATCTTTTGCCATTCTTTTATTTTTTTAAACAAATGCTTTATTAACTTCTGTTTTACATCATTCATTTCTGCCAGATTTTGAGTTACAATCATTTTCCCCCCATTATTCCCCTACCCAACCTCCCAGAATAGTAGTCCCACAAGATATCGCTTCCTCCAATCTGCTCTCTCCCATACCTTCTCCCATACCCCCATCGACTTTTCCATTAGAGGAAGGTGAATCTTTGTGTCCCAGTGCCTGCACATCTTATCTCCCTATTACAAGCAAAAGAGTATTAATAATAGTATTTATATATATTTGAAACATTTAATGTTATGACCTCGAATTTCAGATCCATTTCCTTCCTCCCTTGTCACCCATTCCCTCTGGGGAGATAAGTAATTCAGTATATGTTGTACATGTCTAGCTATGCAAAACATTATCATAGTAGATATATTGTACAAGACTGCTTATAATTCCCTCCCACTCATCCCACCCCCCACCTGGTCCATTCCCTACATGATCCTGTCCCTCTTCTATAGTGGGTACTTCCAACCTCCCCTCCCCCCAAGGATGCCCTCCCATCCATCATCCCTCCTCTCATCCCCCTTCCCCCTATCCTGCTGCAGGTTGAGATATCCCATTTAGTATGTATGTCATTTTCTCCCTGAACCAGATTCAATGGGAATGTGGTTTTGTCTTTTTAGCCTTCCTTCTTTTGCCATTCTTAATATGACCAAACAAAACTAGTGCGAAGGATTGTTATTCCACAGAGGAGAATACATCAAAACACACTCTCCCCAGATGACTCTATCCTACAAAGAAAACATATCCTACATGATCCTCCTTGAGGAAAAAATGTGGAGGTGCAGGAATACAGGGAGTCATTATCTCACATAGTAGAATCATCAGGAAAGGCATTTTCAGATTGTTTTAAGGTCAGGATGTTTCTTTTCCTTTGACAATCTCAAGTGTTCAAAGCACACAACTATGTTAAAAGAATATATCCTTCTGGGGGCAACTAGATGGAGTGGTAAATACAGCACTAGCCCTGGAGTCAGGAGGACCTGATTTCAAATCCAGCCTCAGATAATTAATACTTACTAGCTGTGTGACCTTGGCAAAGCCATTTAACCCAAATTGCCCTGCCTTCCCCGCTCCAAAAGATTATATCCTTCCAAACTGAAGGTAAAGGGTTCTTGCTTAGCTATATCAAAAGAAACAAAAAAAATTGTGGTCACCATCACTAGCATTTTATTAGCATCCTTGAGAGAGAAAGGGAAGATAGGATACCTGCTTTTAGGAAGGTTATCATCTAGTTGGGAAGGCAATAATAACAGCTCACATTTTTGTAGTACTTTAAGGTTCACAAAGCCATTTTTTCACACTGATCTTGAGAGGTAGATGGTATGTGTGGTGTTGGCCCTTTTTCATAGATAGAAAAACAGACTCAGATTTTTGTGAATTCTCCAGAGCCAAATGTTCTAAAACTGGTAGACTCAGGTCAGATAGGTCAATCTTACTCCAAGTTTAGGGTTCTTTTCCTTTCAACAGCAAGCACTAAAAGAAAAATCTGAATTCTAAGTCATTCATGGTTAAGAGCTATAGGGGTTCAGAAAGCAAGAAATGAATGAGAATTGGCATTTCCAGTACTGATTTTGGTAGTGATGATCGGTAGAAAGAAGGCCACCATAGGCTGACTAAGGACAGTAGTAGGAAACAAAATTTGCAAAGCAGGATGAAGCTAGACCATATAAACATTTGAATGCCAGGCAGAAAAGTTGTGATTAGATGCAATAGTTGGAGGGAATCAATCACTGAAAGATTTTGAGGGGAGTGACATAAAGAAAACAATAACTCTTTTCAGAGGAAGTAAGACAGATTTACTCATTCTGAGTCTTCCAGGTTCAATGATCAGGTGAAAATGATTGGCAAGGGTGGTTATAGCTCCAATCTATTTGCAAATGGACAAAACACTTCACTTTTTTCATTGTCAGTTTCTTCATCTATAAATTGGACATAATAATGTGTGCTTCAACAATTTCAAAGGGTTATTGAAATCAAAGTGTTTTGTACATCTTAAAGTATTATACTACAAAGCTAACCATGTAAAGGGGTGGCTAGGTGTCACAGTGCATAGCATGTTGTACCTAGAGTCAGGAAGACTCATCTTCTGGAGTTCAAACCTAGCCTAAGAGGTGAGCTCTGTGAGCCTGGGCAAGTCACTTAAACCTGTTGACCTCAGTATCCTCATCTGCAAAATGAGCTGGAGAAGGAAATAGCAAGCCATTTCAGTATCTTTGTTAAGAAAACCCCAATGGTGTCACAAAGAGATGGACAAGACTGAAACAACTGAACAACAACAACATACAAAGAGAACTGACCACAAAGATACTTCTGAACTTATGTTCCTCACTTTGGAGAAGTCTTCAAATAATATTTATCATTTTATTCGTCTCACAGCAGGCACATTCTGCATTTGGGCATCTGTGTAGTTAGACAAGTTGCTTTAGATTCTTATTAACTTTTTTGATTTATAAAGAATTGAAATAGCCTATTCAGATAACACAGACATAGAAAAGAGGATTTAATGACTAGAATAACTCTTCTTTCTTTCCTTCCTTCAATCGTTTCTTTCTTCCTTCTTTCATCTTTTCTTATAATAAGCATTTATTTATTTTATTACAAATAGCAGATTGCTATGTGAAAGTGCATTCACTTCAAGGAGCAGCTAGGTGGTACAGTGAGTGGTTAGAATGTCAGGCCTAAAATCAGAAAGACTCATCCTATTGGCTTCAAATCTGGCTTCAGACATTAGCTGTGTCATGCCGGGCAAGTCACTTAACCCTGTTTGCCTTAATTCCTCATTTGTAAAATGAGCTGGAGAAGGAAATGGCAAACTGCCCCTGTATCTTTGCCAAGAAAACCCCAAATGGAGTCACAAAGAGTCAGACATGACTGAAAAATGACTGAACAACAAAATTGAGTTCAAGGGAGTTAATTTCAGAGGACAGAGAAGTTACCAGCCTCTTCTCCTCATTACACAAAAATTACCAAAAAATGCTCTTTATATAAATGACTATTTGGCCAGTGTTAATATCGTATCATTTAAAAGTGATAATAAAGTCTAAGACAGAATCTAAATAGTCAATTCGGGTTTACTAAAGGATATGATGGTACAATTGCTCCACGTCCCAAGATGATGGAAAAGGTCAATGGAATGTGACTCTTCCAATTGGTTCTCCAAGGATTGTGATAAGTTTTGATGTTCCATCAAATCTCCAACCAACGGAAGGCTGACAGGCAGGCAGGCAATGGAATCTTTAGCAGCAGCTGCATTCTTTAACAATTGTGCAGTTGTTCAGTTCTTGCTTATATAATGAAAAGGACTTCCTTCTGAAATCACTGATCATCAAAGTCATGTTTTCTACCTGCACTGAAAGCTTGGAGAGTGCTATTTAAGAAGAATACATAGGGCACAGTTCAAGGACATTTTCTGAACTCATAATTCATCTGTTGAGCAGCTAGACCTTGGAACACATTGAACAGCCAGCCCTCACTAGTCTTAGAGATGGTGGACTATATTCTGTAGAAATCTTGCATTGAATGTTTCCCAGAATTAGCACAATGATGACATAATTAGAGAATGTTAGTAGACTGCTATCTTTTCAAGGTCAGTAGTCTGTCCCCTATTTGTGGGCAAATTATTATAGATGATAACAATTATCATGATAATGATTATGTAAAAATCTACTAAAAACTTACTGTAAGATATATCACAAAATTTAGGTGTGGGGGAGATATAGTTAACCATTTAACTTGTAATAGATTACCTAAGAGGTTTAAAATGACAATGATTGACTTCAAAGAAAACCATTTACTGTTATCATGAAAACATAAAAAGTTAAAATAACATTTATGTGCCACAGTGTCTGTCATATATGAACCAGTGGAAATACCATCATAGTAGGAACAGCTAAAATTACATAGCAGCCCTATTATCTCTAAATTGTGTAACCTGAGGAAGTTCCATTGCCTCTCTGAGCTTCATCAGTCAAAGCAGATATAATAATACATGAATGGAATACCTTAGAGTTACTCTAAGGAAGGTGAAAGAACTCAGTCTAAACTTCAATACATCCATGATGTTATGAATATGAAAATTCCCTTTATTAATATGGCTTATAACCAGTTCATATGTTTTTATCTCTGATGCTTCTTATCCATATTCTTTCAAATATTTTTGTAGAAGAGGATAAAAGGTTATTTATAAACTTAAAATTGTTTTAGAAGTGAGAGTCTAGTTATCATTTCCCTCCAAATAATTCCATGTCCAACTTGCCTTATGTTCTTTTCCACTTGACCTGTTATTGGCACCAGATTTCTGAAAATTGATTACACTTGATTGAAATCTATGCTTTAATTGACATAGATTTATGCCAAAAATCATTATAAAGTGAAGAATCCTCTATAGTTTGAATATCTGCACAAACCTAATTTGGGATGCAAAAGGCATACATGCAGATATAAATATATAGGCATGCATAAACACAGATATGACAATTAATGGTGCAGAGCAAAATATAAGTGCCAAAGAGAACTCAGATGAAGAAGAGTTCCCTACTGTGGTATGAGGTGGTAAGGAAAGTCTTTGTGGAAAAGAGATTTATACTGGGCCTTGATGGAGAAATGTATGGCTGGTAAATCAGTCAGTCAATAAGCATTTATTAAGTGCCTACTCTGTGCCAAGGACCATGCTAAACATTGGGCATACACAATAAAAAGCAAAAGACAGATCTTGCTCTCAAGGAGCTCACAGTCTAATGGAGCAGACAATATGAAAACAACTACAAACAGACTATACATGCAAATATTATATATATATATATGTGTGTGTGTGTGTGTGTACATATACATACATACACATATATGCATGTATATGTATATTTAAAAACTTAGAGAAAGTATAGAGAGGAAAGACTAATGAAAAAAGAGAAGAAAGACATTAAGAATGTCATGAGACATCTTCAGAAGACCATAAAGCTGAACAGTATGAGTAGATTGGCAAGAGAAGTCCTCAGAATCAAAGGCATAAGCTTAGTTTCTAATCCCATATGCATCTCCTCCCTTTGGGCTCATATATCTAAGGAGCAGTGAATTATGATGACTTTTATGGGATATTTAAGATTTATGGAAAGTTTTAAAAAATTTCATTTTTGTGTAGCCTGTGATTTTATAATACATGACCTACTCATCTATATTTCTTACTAAAATATATATCATTATTATTGTTATTATTGTGAAAAATTACAAAAAAGATTAATTATACCTTGGAGACTTAAGTTAAATAAATATATTACTAAACATTGTATAGATCACAATCAGGGGATGTCATAATATGGTCTCTTCTTCATATCACAATTTAGATCCCCCTCCCTACAAACACTTTTCATCTTCTGATGAGAATTTAAATCAAAGTCTCCTGCTAGGAAAGTTATCCCATAACTGCAGTATATATCAATGTGGTATCCTTCAGAATGGTTTACTGTAACCAAATGTATTTTGAAAGAATTCTCAAGGTTTTCCTCAACCTGTCCCCAGACTTGGGGCAGCATGATTGCCAATCAATTAGTTCCAGTCTGAGATGTGGGAAATTGTAATTAGGTTCCATAATCAATGGAGGCAGCCTGGAAACAGAGACTAGGAAAAAAATGCAGGAGGATTCATTTGGAGTTCTTCAACAGTCATTATCTAGCTGTGTGAACTTTGGAAAGTTACATAAACTTTCTGTGCCTCAATTTCTTCACCTGTAAATGAGGTTGGACAAAATTAAGCTTTCTGTTGAATTCAGCACATGAGCTCAAATTTCCAAAATGGTTAAAAGTGGTAACTAAGCTTGATTGTCAATAATGTTAAAACAAGTATCACGTGACTATAGACCTCTTAAAAAATCCTCTTGGGTTTACAGGTATACATAGATAGAGGGCACACGATGAATTTAACAGGAAGGGATCATACTTAAAAGGTGAAATTAAGAGGTGAGAGCAGGAATATAATGAGAAGAGATGGGGAGAGACAGAATGGGGTAAACTATCTTATATAGAAGAAGCAAGGGAAAATGGTTACAATGGAGTGGAAGAACAGGAAGGCAAAACGGCAAAACCTTATTCTCATTGAATTTGGCTCAGGGAGGGAATGACATACACACTAAATAGGGTATCTCACCCTACAGGAGAGTAGGGAGAAGGGGATGAGAGGGGGGATGATGGAAGGGAGGACAGGCTGGGGGGAGAGTTGGAAGCACCCACTTTTGAAAAGGGACAAGATCAAAGTAGAAAATAGATCAAGTGGGAGGTGGGACAGGAGGGAGGGAAATATAGCCAGTCTTTCACAATATATCCACTATGTAAAAGTTTTGCATAGCTACACATGTACAATCTATACTGAATTGCTTATCTCCCCAGTAAGGCTGGTGACAAGGGAGGAAGGAAATGAATCTGGAATTCAAAGTTTTAAATTCAAATGTATAAAAATATATAAATACTATTATTTTAAAAAATCCTCTTGGGTAATTTTTAGGCTAATGCAATTCAGGTTTGAACAAATCTGTTTCAGGAAGACCCAAGATAATCTTGTTCAAGCTGGCATGATCAACAAAGTCCTTCCCTGAATTGCAAAAAAATCAAAATTATTATATATCATATATTTAATAAATTAAAGAAAATGATAAATTCAATCAATCATTACCACCTTTAACTTCAGGGAAAAAAAGAGTACGTAGATAGTTAGAAACCCCCATAGAAAGACCAGTATTTTCAGTTTCATTAATCTATTGGAGTAATAACCTTGGAACTATATCTTCATGCCTTCTGAGGAAGATGTAAAAGAATGTGTCCTGAGTCTTAAGGTTTTGAGATAAAGAAGGTCAAGAAATAGTTATGTATAGTATTCTTGGAATAGCTGGAAAGTGTGTTAGGAGAACATAGTGAATGCATTGCCAAATCATGAGCAAATATTCCCAAATATCTTTGTGCTGGATCTGATATTTCATTAGTGCAAGGAACTCTCAGTGAGGAAACTCCTTCTAGCAATGCTGGTCATCAATTAATCCGTAAGGTAAAGTTCTAGACAATTGTCTGGAACACTGAGAAGCTAAATGACTTGCCCAAGGTAAAACAGTTAGTATGTGTTAGAAGTAAAATTTGAACCTTGACTTTGTAGAGTTTACAGTTAGGAGATTCAACAGAGAACATGCCCTACCTGTTATCCTACATATATATCATCCTGACATTCCTTACACAGACTCCTTAAGGCCTTAGGAATAAAGGGATCCTTAAGAATTAGAGAAGAGAATAATTGCTGAACACAATGCTGTGGAGACTTTTTACAAATAATAACAACCCATCAAAATGTTCACTACAGTTCTGTGAAAACAAGAGTTGCTGTTGTATTTTTTTTGCACCAGTAAAGCTTTTCGTTTTTCATTTTATTACATATGTCATATGAAATGAAACTGAGGAGAGAGGGACACATGACTAATTTTGCCTTCCTTAGTCTTACCCACTCTCTCATTCCTCTACTGAGAAAATCACTTAAAAGTATCAGTTTTGAGCAATTAATTAGATATAGAACTAGGCAGACCAAGAGAACTAGGAAGTAGAATAGATAGAGAAGGATGAAGCTAAAGATCATGGCCAAGGGCCGTTTGAAAAAGGAAAGGTCACTTGTGACTATAGCAAAACCAGAAGGTTGAAAATAAGACCAAAGTTTAGGTTATTATCCTAGACTAGAGGATATGGGCAACATTTCAAGACTGAATAAGCAAGTTAGGATCAACATTTAGAAGCCTGAGACAGAAGACAAAGCAGAAAAGTAACCACTCTATTCAGGCTGGGGGAATTTCTGCAGCAGTCTAGGCTAGGTACTAGACCAAAGACAGAATCATAGACTGAGAGCCTATGAGAGGTTAAGACTCAGTTTCCATTCTCTATTAACACCTTCTAAAACAATTCCTTAATGTTTTCTTATTTGCACCCTCTCCAGCATGAATGTTCTAATTTTCCTTGGTTGGGGTTAGGTATTCTTCCTGACTTGGTCCTTTTAGTGTCATTTCTATTTTCCCAAGTCAGAAGCTGAGAGGTTAGAGTTCGAAGGAAGTGGTTCCACATTCATTGATGATGAAAGTAGATCATTGTAAAAACATGACAAATCTGTTCCATTTTCTATCCATTTGTTAAACTGCCAGATTCATATTAGGATGATGCAGTATAGTTTGACCTCAAGCAAACTTTCTACATACTTTTTACCTTTCCTTATTTTTCTCTTTGATATTTTTCAATTAAAAGGCATTTATTTTCTCCTTGGCCCCTTCTGGTACTGCCGAAGAAAAAGGAAAAGCAAAATGTTCATAAAAAAAAGGCACATTTAAGTAAAATAAATCCCCACACTGGTTAAGTACAGACGTGCCTAATTACATAATTTGCTCCAACTCTTTTGTCAGGAGACGGATAACATACTTCATCATTGGGCCTTTTGAATCATTACTGCTCATCATATTAATTGAAGTTCTTTTGTAAAGATTGTTTGTTTTTACAATGTTGGCAATATAGTATAAATTATTTGACCAATTCTACTTCACTCTGCATCAGTTTATACAAGTCCTAAATGATTCTCTGAAGTTGTTCCTTTCATCATTTTTAAAGTATAATAGTAATCCATTACATTCATATACCATAATTTATTCAGTCATCATCTAAATGCTGAGCACCCTATAAGTTCCTTGTTCTTTGACACCACACAAAGAATTGCTATAAATAGGGGGCAGATCCAAGATGGCGGAGTAGAAACAGCACACGAAAGGCTCTCTCCCCCAAGATTACCTGCAAACAATGTAAAAGGGGACTCTGAACAACTTCTGCAGTCCCAGCACCCAAAGAACGACACAGAGAAACTAACATCCCACTGAGGACAGCCCAGCAGCCCTGCATGAAGGGCCAGCAGAGTGCTCTGGGAGCCGGCAGCATAGAGCACAGCACCCAGAGAGCTGAGCCCAGGTCTGCGTGAGCCATGGTCTTAGCCCCAGGGCAGGCGGGCCAGCAGCTGGCTGGAGGGAGCCCAGAACACCAGCAGCTGTGGTGATTCCAGAATGGTCAACACAGACATGCCTAGGACAAAGTGAGAGGTTAGTGCCCTATGAACTTTGGGACCAGTATTTGGGGAATGTGTCGGCTTCTTCCCCAGGGGGCTAGAAGCCACTGAGGAGACACGCCATTTTGTAGTTTTCAGTGGCAACTCCAGCTCCTGGCCTGCAAACTCTAGGGAGATCCAGCAATAGGTCTTGGGGGATAATGGCTCTCGCTTTAACCTCCCTGGATCTGGACTGTGGTCTGGGGGGGAGGTCGTGGAGTGGGTTTCCAGCTTCCCAGAAATGGAAGTTGACCCCCACAAGTTCGGGAGGAAAGTTCCCCTGTCTGGTGGCAGAGTTCTACTGTGGCAACAAGCCCAAAAGCCAAGTAATTAAGTGGCAACATGCCAAGGCAAAGGAAACAAAATAAACAGAAAATGAAACATTAGACTCCTACTTTGGGAGCAAAGAGGATAGAAGCATGGAACAGACAGAGGACTGTGAAGTCAGAAATCCTGCTCCAAAAGCCCCAAAGGAAAATATGAGCGGGTTACAGGCCATAGAAGACCTTAAGAAGAACTTTAAAATTCAAATAAGAGAAGTGGAGGAAAAATTGGGAAGAGAAATGAGAAGAATGCAGGAAAAGTATGAAATGAGGATCAACAGCCTGACTAAGGAAAACAACACCTTAAAAAATAGACTAACTCAAATGGCAAAGGAGGCCCAAAAGGGCAATGAAGAGAAGAATGCCTTAAAAAGTCAAATTTGCCAGATGGAAAAAGAATCTCAAAAGCTCACTGAGGAGATTCATTCCTTCACAATTAAAATTGGGCAAATGGAAGCTAATGACTTTATGAGAAATCAAGATGCTGTTAAACAGATCCAAGCAATTGAAAAAAGGGAAGACAATGTGAAATATCTCATGGGGAAAACCACTGACCTGGAAAATAGATCCAGGGGAGATAATTTAAAAATTATTGGACTACCTGAAACCCATGATCAAAGAAAGAACCTAGAAATCACCCTTCAAGAAATTCTCAAGGAAAATTGCCCTGATGTTTTAGAACCAGAGGGCAAAATAGAGGTTGAAAGAATCCACAGAACACCTCCTGAAAAAGATCCCAAGAAGAAAACTCCCAGGAATATTATAGCCAGGTTCCAGAATCCCCAGATTAAGGAGAAAATTCCATAAGCAGCCAGGAAGAAACAATTTCAATATTGTGGAGACACAATCAGTATAGCCCCGGACTTGGCAGCTTCTACACTGAGGGATTGAAGGGCATGGAATATGATATTCCAGAGGGCAAAAGAACTGGAACTGAACCCAAGTGTCACCTACCCAGCAAAACTGAGTATTTGGTCATTCAGTGAAATAGAGTACTTTCAATCATTCTTGAGGAAAAAACCAGAGTTGAATAGAAAATTTGACATCCAGACACAAGAAGCAAGAGATACCTGAGAAGGTAATCTGGAAAAGAAATCAAAAGGAACTTATCAAAATTAACCTATTTACATTCTTACATGGAAAACAATAACTATGACGGATAAAACGTTTCTCAATATGAAAATAATGGAAGAAGGGTATATGGTGACATGAATACATATGTGAATGTGTGTATATATGTTTACAGTTATACATGGATTGAGGGCATAGGTTGAATTTGTTGGGAAGGGATGATACCTAAGGGTTGAAATTATGAGGTGAGAGAGGAAAGTGGCACAAGGAGATGGGGAGAGACAAGGTAGGGTAAACTATCTCATGTAGAAGAAGCAAGGGGAAGTGTCTGCAGAGGAGGGGAAGAATAGGAAGGCAAAGAGGGAAAGAATAGGAAGGGGGATGAGATGAGAGATGATGGATGGGAGGGCATTATTGGGGGGAGGGGAGGTTGGAAGTACCCACTCTAGAAGAGGGACACGATCAAGTAGGGAATGGACCAGGTTGGGGGTGGGATGGGTGGGAGGGAATTATAAGCAGCCTTCTACAATATATCTACTATGGTAATGTTTTGCATAGCTATACATGTACAACACATACTGAATTACTTATCTTCCCAGAGGGAATGGGTGACAAGGGAGGAAGGGAATATATCTGAAATTCGAAGTCTTGAAATTAAATGTTTCAAATATATATAAATACTATTAATACTCTTTTGCTTGTAATTGGGAGATAAGATGTGCAGGCACTGGGGCACAGAGATTCACCTTCCTCTAATGGAATAGTCGAAGGGGGTATGGGAGAAGGTATGGGAAAGAGCAGGATGGAGGAAGTGATATCTTGTGGGACTGCTATTCTAGGAGGGTGGGTAGGGGAAAATCGGGGAAAAAAATTGTAACTCAAAATCTGGCATAAATGAATGATGTAAAACAGGAGTTAATAAGGCATTTATTTAAATAAAAAAGAATTTCTATAAATAATTTGAACATGTATGTCCTTTTCATCTTTAATTTCTTTGGAGTATAGACCTAGTAGGAGTATTGCTGAGTCAAATGGCACGTGCAATTTATTAACTATGAGGACATAAGTACATATTGCTTCACAGAATATCTGCACAGAATCATAGCTTCACCAACAGCTCAGTCAGTAATGGCCCTACATTCTATTGCAATCTCTTTAACAGTTGGTCATTTTTTCCTTTTTGTGTACTTTGCTCACTTGAAGGTTATGAGGTGAAACTTCAGATTTGCTTGAATTCGAACTTCTTTAATTATTGGAGATATGGAGCCGTCTTTTTTCGGAGTTGATACCTTGAATTTGTTCTTTTGAGAGCTTTCATTTTTCTGTCTCCTTTGAACACTTATCAATGGGGAAGTGACTCTAATTCTATCAATTTACACCAGTTCCTTATATATCTTAGAAATGAGACCTTTATCTAAGAAAATTGTAATAGTTTCTCTAGTTATCTGTTGACCTTTTAATCTGAGCTGCACAGTTATTTGTGACATAAAAAACATACATTTTATGTAATTAAAATTTAGAATTTCATCTTTTATGACCTCCTTTATCCCTTATTGGGTCATGAAATTTCCCTCTATTCATAGTTCAGAAAGGCAGTCTTTTCCTTTTGTCTTTAATTTGTTTATGATGTAGCCATTTATATCTAATATCTCTCTCTCTATATATATATGTATATATAGATATATATATATATATAGATGTATATATATATATATATACATCTATATATATATATATATATATCCATTTTGAGCTTATTTTGTTATACAGTATAAGGTGTTGGTCTAAACCTAAATTCTGCCAGACTGCTTTTTAGTTTTCTTAGCATTTTTGATTGTATGTGGTATGTGCTTTGATTTGCTGTTTATTTAATCTGCTATACTCACGGAGCTCTGTATTTCTTAACTTATACCAAATAATGTTGATGATATGAGATCTGGTACTGCTAGTTCCCCTTCTTTTCCACTTTTTAAAAAATATTTCCCTTGAGATTTTTGAACTTTTGTTTTTCTGGACAAAGTTAGTTATTCATTTTGTTGGTCTATAAAGTTATACTTTGGTAGATTGGTATGACACAGAATTCATAAATCAACTTAGATGGTATTGTCATTTTTATTGTATTGGCCACATCTTTATTGCTTTTCACTGTTTTATGAAGCAATACTGTACACTATCTCTCCCATCCTCTTTCATAGTGTTTAAAACATTGTTCATTTTAAATTGGTATTTAGAATATGTGTAAGAGAAGAAAAATAATAGTTATCCTCCTTCCCTCACAGGGTTTTTGAACTATTAATTCATGAACACATGAATTAAAACAAAATAATGACTTAAAGCTTTGTAGAAAATATGAGGTATTATGCAAATACTATCATTATTTACTTATAATTTTACTAAATTTAATCCAACCATCACTTACTAAACATTTACTATGTGCCAGATATTAAGATTGGGGAAGGATAAAGGGGTTCAATAACCATGACTTTACACATGTAAAAAAACTTCCATTCAGGAGTGTCCCAGATTCAACTTTGACCTGCAACAAATGCCAAATTGTAAATTTTCACTGAGAGCATTGCACCTTGGAAGTCAGAAAACACAACAAATTAGAGATTGACCTGCTGCTTTATTGGTTATTTAAAATTTAAGAAAGTGATGAAGATAATATCAATGATGTATATTAAACTTGAAAGTGTGTCATTCATATATTTTTCTTCTGATAGCCAATTGTTAAACATTTACTAGCACACTTCTGCTTTTAGTGGGGGAAAATGGTCTCGCTGAATTCTGATTTTAAGTTGTTCTGTATTTTATAGTCTTAAAAATGGTCTGGAAGACAGAGGTGCTAAGTATCTTAAACAGAGCCACATAGCTTATATATGTGGGGGAATGGACTTGAACTCAGGATACCCTGACTCTGATGCCTACCCTTTGTACTATGCTGCCACTAAGGTAACTATAAAGACAATGATAAAATTATTCCTTGTCCTCAAGGAGCTTGCATTATTCTTTTTTTTTAAACAAATGCTTTATTAACTTCTGGTTTACATAATTCATTTCAGCCAGATTTTGAGTTACAATTTTTCCCCTACCCACCATGCCAGAATAGCAGTCCCACAAGATATCCCTTCCTCCAATCTGCTCTCTCCCATATCTTCTCCCATACTCCCTTCGACTTTTCCATTAGAGCAAGGTGAATCTCTGTTTCCCAATGCCTGCACATCTTATCTACCAATTACATTCAAAAGAGTATTAGTAATAGTATATATATATATTTGAAACATTTAATTTGAAGACCTCGAATTTCAGATCCATTTCCTTCCTCCCTTGTCACCCATTCCCTCTGGGAAGATGAGTAATTCAGTATGTGTTGTATATGTCTAGCTATGCAAAACATAACCATAGTAGATATATTGTAAAGGGCTGCTTATAGTTGCCTCCCACCCATCCCACACCCCCCCACCTGGTGCATTCCCTACTTTGATCCTGTCCCTCTTCGAAAGTGGGAACTTCCAACCTCCCCTTGCCCCAAGAAAGCCAACCTATCCATCATCCCCCCTCTCATCCCCCTTCCCCCTATTATGCTGCAGGTTGAGATATCCCATTTAGTTTGTATGTCATTCTCTCTCTGAGCCAAATTCAATGAGAATGTAGTTTTGTCTTTTTGCCTTCTTGTTCTTCCCCTCCCCAGCAGCCACTTCCCCTTGCTTCTTCTATATAGGATAGTTTACCCTACCCTGGCTCTCCCCATCTCCTCTTGCCATTTTCCTCTCTTCCCTCATAATTTCACCCCTTAAGTATCATCCCTTCCCAACACATTCAACCCATGCCCTCTATCCATATATTACTGTAAACATATATACATACATTCTCATATGTATTCATATGACCATATACCCTTCTTTCATTTTATTCATACTGAGAAAGTTTTCATCAGTCACAGTTATTGTTTTTCCATGTAAGAATGTAAATAGTTCAACTTTGCTAAGTTCCTTTTGATTTCTTTTCCCTGATTACCTTCTCAGGCATCTCTTGCTTCTTGTATCTGGATGTCAAATTTTCTACTCAACTCTGGTTTTTTCCTCAAGAATGCTTGAAAGTCATCTATTCCACTGAATGACCATATTTTCCTCTGAAACAAAATACTCAGTTTTGCTGGCTAGGTGACCCTTGGGTTCAGTCCCAGCTCTTTTGCCCTCTGGAATATTGTATTCCATGCCCTTCTATCCCTCAGTGTAGAAGCTGACAGGTCCTGGGCTATTCTGATTGTGTTTCCACAATATTGAAATTGTTTCTTCCTGGCTGTTTATAGTATTTTTCTTTTATCTGGGAATTCTGGAACCTGGCTATAATATTCCTGGGAGTTTTCTTTTTGGGATCTTTTTAAGGAGGTGTTCTGTGGATTCTTTCAACCTCTATTTTGCCCTCTGGATCTAAAACATCACAGCAATTTTCCTTGAGGATTTCTTGAAGGGTGATTTCTAGGTTCTTTCTTTGATCATGGCTTTCAGGTAGTCCCATAATTTTTAAATTATCTCTCCTGGATCTATTTTCCAGGTCAGTGGTTTTTCCCATTAGATATTTCACATTGCCTTCTATTCTTTCATTGGTTTGGACCTGTTTAACAGCATCTTCATTTCTCATAAAGTCATTAGCTTCCATTTGCTCCAGTCTAACTCTGAAGGAATGAATCTCCTCAGTGAGCTTTCAAGATTCTTTTTCCATCTGGCAAATTCGACTTTTTAAGGAATTCTTTTCCTCATTGCCCTTTTGAGCCTCCTTGGCCTTTTGACTTGGTCTATTTTTAAGGTGTTGTTTTCCTTAGTCAGGCTGTTGACCCTCATTTCATACTTTTCCTGCATTCTTCTCATTTCTCTTTCCAATTTTTCTCCCACTTCTCTTATTTGATTTTTTAAGTCCTTCTTAAGGTTCTCTATGGCCTGTAACCTGCTCATATTTTCCTTTGGGGCTTTTGGTGCAGGATTTCTGACCTCACAGTCCTCTGACTATTCCATGCTTTGATCCTCATTGCCCCCAAAGTAGGAGTCTAATGTTTCATTTTTCTGTTTATTTTGTTTCCTTTCCCTTTGCATGTTGCCACTTAATTACTTGAGTTTTGGGCTTTTTGCCACAGTAGGACTCTGCCACCAGTCAGGGGAGCTTCTGTCCCTAAGTTGGGGTCTTCACAACTTCCGGTTGTGGCAAGCTGGATACCCACACCACAACCTCCACCCCAGACCACAATCCAGATCCAGGGAGGTTAAGCAAGAGTGATTATCCCCCAAGACCTATTGCTGGATATCCCTACAGTTTGCAGGCCAGGAGCTGCCACTGAATCTGCAAAATGGCATGTCTCCTCAGTGGCTTCTAGCCCTCAGGGGAGGAAGCCAATGCATTCCCAAAATACTGGTCCCAAAGTCCATAGGACACTAACCTCTCACTTTATCCTAGGCATGTCTGTGTTGACAATTCTGGAATCGCCACAGCTGCTGGTGTTCTGGGCTCCCTCCAGCCGGCTGCTGGCCTGGCCACTCTGGGGATAAAACCTCAGCTCAGGAGGACCTGTGCTCGGCTCTCTGCACACTGCCGGCTCCCAGAGCACTGTGCTGGCCCTTCCTGCAGGGCTGCTGGGCTGTCCTCATCTGGAAGTTAGCTTCTCTGTGTTGTTCTGTGGGTGCTGGGGCTCCAGAAGTTGTTCAGAGTCCCCTTTTACATGGTTTGGGGGTGATCTGGGGGAAGAGCGCCTTGGAAGTGCTGTTTCTACTCCGCTATCTTGGCTCCACCCCAGCTTGCATTATTCTTGAAAGGGAAATATTAACTTAGATTTTTAAAAAATTACATGTTTAGTAAGTTCAAAATTAATTTTCAGGAGAAGTTCTACCAATCGTGGGGGTCGGGAAAGGCCTCATGTTGAAGATCCTATCTGTTGAGCTTTGAATGAGACAGGGATTCCAAAAGGTAGAGATGATGACAAAAAGCTTTCCATGAATGGTGGATGGTCTATCAAAGAAATAGAGCTGAGAGATGGTATGACAAAAAAGGGAATAAGTAGATCATTTTACCTGGAGAAAAAAATATACTAGGCAGAGTAAGTGAAAACAGACTTAGAAAGATGAATTAAATACAAGCTGCAATGGATTTTAAATGAAAGCCAGGAGGCTTTTGTTTTTGTTTTTTGTAGAGTAAATAGGAAAACATTAATTATTTTTGAGAAGTGTGGGTTGAGTTCCAACTTAATCTTTAGAGATATCAAATTTGTAGCCATATGAATACTAAACTGGAGAGGTGATGGTAACAATTTTATTATGATTTGGTCATGAGGAGTGAGCACTTAGTAGGTCTTTAGTCAATACCAATTATGTACTTAGTCTAGTTCCTAAGTGGGGTGGGAAATATTTTAATTCTTTACCTGCTATTCAAGATCCTACCATGGGGTCAATATACCTTATGAAACATACCTTACACTATTTTCCCACCATGAACACTTTACTACATTTAGACTTCTCTCAGTACTCCTAATATAGATCTTACTTAATTCTTTCTCCCCAATTTGCTCACCTGTCGCTCTTCAATCATTTCCCTCACTCCAAACCTGCCCTGATTTGCCCTTCTCCATTCCCTCCATATACCTAATCTGCCCATACTTTAAGACCCAGTTTAAATCACAACTCAAATTCAGGTATATAAATGTAATCTTTCCCCTACAGTGATCTTTCACTCTTCTGAATCTCAAACATACTTTTTATTTTTATTATATATCAAAAGTAAAACTTTAACTATGTGCTATTACTTATCCATATCCTATTTCTGGTCTTGTTTCCCAAACTACATACTAATAAGCTACCTGAGGAAAATGGTTTTGTCTGAAACTTTTTTTTATTTTTTTGTTTAGTATTTTATTTTCCCCAAATACATGTAAAAACAATTTTAACATTCATTTTTCCCACTTTTGAATTCCAAAATATCTCCCTTTCTCCCTACCCATCACACTTATTGAGAGGGAAAGCAATTCAATAAAGGTTATATATATGTGTATTCAAGCAAAACATATTTCCATGTTAATCATGCTGTGAAAGGAAATATAGACAAAAAAGCCCCAAGAAAAATAATGAAAGTTTTAAAACAAGTATGTTTCAATTTGTATTCAGAGAACATCAGTTCTTTTCTGAGGATAGATACCATTTTTCATCATAAGTCCAGAATTGTCTTGCATCACTCTATTGCTGAGAATAGCTAAGTCATTCACAGCTGATCATCCTACAATATGACTGTTACTTTGTACACAGTGCATTTCACTTTGCATTAGCTACTGTAAGAATTTCCTGTTTTTTTTTCTGAAAGCATCCTGCTCATCATTTCTCATATCACAATATTATTCCATCACAATCACATATCACAATTTGTTCAGCTATTCCCCAATTGATGGGCATCCCCTCAATTTTCAATTTTTTTCCACCAGAAAATGCTGTTATAAATATTTTTATATGTGTAGTGAATTTTCCTTTTTTGTTATTATTTTCCCTCTTTTAGGCTCTTTTTCAGTACAGACTTAGTTGTGGAACAGGTAGGTCAAAGGGTATATATGGTTAAACCTATTGGTCATTGTTCCAAATTGCCCTACAAAATTGTTGAATAAGTCACAACTCTACCAACAGAATATTATCATCTCATTTTTCCCAAATCCCCTCCAACATTTGTCCTTCTTCTTTTCTATCCTATTAGTCAATCTAGTAGGTATGACCTCAGAATTGTTTCAATTTGCATATCTCTAATCAATAGTGATATAGAGCATTTTTGTGTGGCTAGAAAAAGCTTTGACTACTTCATCTACAAACTTTTCATATCTTTTGACAATTTATCAATTGGGGAATGGCTCTTATTTTTTTTTAATTTGACTCAATTCTCTATATGTGTAAGAAATGAAGCCTTTATCAGAGAAAAATTTTATTTTTTTAGTTATGATTGCTAAATGTATTTCCCTATTTCCTCTCTGTTTGTGGTATTCTCTCTCTCTTTTCATACCTTCCTCAAAAGGGTTTTGCTTCGGATTACCACCTTACCCAATCTGCCTTCCCTTCTGTCATTCACAGTCTTCTCTTACCCTCCTGTTCTCCTACTTTCCCATAGGGTAAGATAGATTTTGAAATCCAATTGAGTGTGTATGTTCTTCTCTCTTTGAACATATTCTGATAAGAGTAAGGTTCACTCACTCCCTATAATCTCCATCATCTTCCCCTCCACTGTAAAATATATTTTTATCTCATTTATGTGATATGATTTACCTCATTCTTCTCTCTTTCCATTTCTCCCAGTACATTCTTCTTTCTAACTCCTTATTTTTTTAAAATATCATCTCTACACTTTCAATCCCTACCTGTGTCTTCTGTCTGTATATATTGCTTCTAAATGCCCTAGTAATAATAAAGCTCTTACAAGCTACAAGTATCATCTTCTCATGCAGGAATGGAAACAGTTCAACCTTATTAATTCACTTATGATTTCCCTTTCCTGTTTACCTTTTTATGCTTCTCTTGAGTCTTGTACTTGAAAGTCAAATTTCCTATTCAGTTCTAGTATTTTCATCAAGAATGCTTGAAAGTCCTCTATTTCACTGAAGATATATTTTTTCGCTGATGGATCATATTCAGTTTTGGTGGGTAAGTGATTTTTTATTGTAATCCTAACTCTGTTGCCCTCTGGAATATTGTATTCCAAGCTCTCCAATTATTTAAAGGAGAAGCTTCTAGATTTTTTGTTACCATGACTGTGGCTCCATGATACTTTAATTGTTTAATTCTAGCTGCTTTCAATATTTCTCCTTGACCTGGATGCTCTGGAATTTAGCTATAATATCCCTGGGAGTTTTCATTTTGGGATCTCATCGAGGAGGTGATTGGTGAATTCTTTCAATTTCCATTTTACCCTCTGGTTCTAGAATATGAGGATCATTTACTTTGATAATTTTTTGAAAGCAGATGTCTAGACTATTTTTTTTTATCATGGCTTACAGGAAGTCTGATAATTTTTACTTTATCTCTCTGCAATTTATTTTCTGGGTCAGTTGTTTTTCCAATGAAATATAACAAATTGTCTTTCTTCCATTCTTTTGGTTTTATTTTGTTGATTCTTGATTTCTTATAAAGTCATTAGTTTTTATTTGCTCAATTATAATTTTAAGGAATTACTTTCTTCAGTGAAGGTTTGTCATTCCTTTTCCATTTGACAAATTCTACATTTTTTCTTTTTAAAATTAATTTTATATTTTTAGATTACATTATTAATTTCCACAAGATTTTGAGTTGCAAATTTTCTTTTCATATTTCCCCTACATACCACACCAAAGCAGTGATCCCACTGTACACCCCCTCCCCCAATCTGCTCTTTCCTATATCATCCCCCATTCCTCCTCCAACTTTCCAGTAGGTCAAGATGGATCTCTATATCCCAGTGCCCGTATATCTTATTTCTCAGTTGCATGTAAAACAAAAATTTTAAAATTTGATTTTAAAACTTTGAATTCCAAATTCTTTTCATTCCTCTGTCATCACCCACCCTTACTGGGATGATAGGCAATTCAATATAGGTTGTACATGTGGAGTTATGAAAAGCATTTCCATAGTGGATATATTGTGAAAGACTATTTTTTATATTTCCCTCCATTCTATCCCACCCCTCACTAGTTCTTTTCTCTACTTTGATCCTCTCCCTTTTCAAAAGTGTGTGCTTCTAACTTCCATATTCCCCAACCTGCCCTCCCCTCCATCATCTCCCCTCTCATACCCTTCCCCCCTACTCTCCTGCAGTGTGAGTAATCTGGAGGCTGCATGGCCACTGTGCCTCAGCAACTTCTTCCCTCAAGGCAAAAGTCAACCACACTCCAAAACTACTGGATCCCAAAGTCCACATTGCACTGACCTCTCACTTTGTGCTTAGCATCTATGGGTTAATAATTCTGGAAACCACCACAGCTGCTGGTGATCTGAAGTCCCTCCATCTGGTGACTGGTCAGGCCAACCCTGAGGCTAAAACATTCAGCTCATGCTGGGATGGGGTCAACTCCTAGAGCATTGTGCTGGCCATTTCTTGCCAGCCTCCCTGGCTGTCCTCAGTGGGAGGTTAGCTTCTCCATGTCATTTTGTGGGTTCTGTAGCTCCATTTCTTCAAAATCCCCTTTTACATGAACTGGAGGAGGTGGGAGCCAGAGCCCCGTGCATGTTCTGCTTCTACTCCACCATCTAGAGTTAGTCTAATTTTAAGGTGCTATTTTCTTGAGTCAGAATATTGACTCTCTTTTCTTGATTTTTTTGCATCATTCTCTTTTCTTTTCCCAATTTTTCCCTCTACTTCCCTTACTTGGTTTTCAAAATCCTTCTTAAGCTCCTCTATGGCCTGTAACCAATTCATCTTTTTCTTGGAAGCTTTTGGTATAAGAGTTCTGACTCATTATCTTCTTCTTGTTCCAAGCTTTGATCCTTTTTTTGTCCCCAAAATAGGAATCTAAAGTCAGATTGCTCTGCTTGCTCCTTCTTCATTTTCTTGCACATATTGCCACTCAATTACTTGACTTTTGACTTTTTTGCCACAGTAGAACTCTGATTCCAGAGAGGAGAGTTTTGTCCCAAATCACTGGGGTTTTCTCAGCTGCTATAGCTATAAGTTGGCTGCCCTCTCTGAAGCCTCCACCAGCTCTGGCATCTGGTCACACACCCCAGGACCTCCACCAAGGACAGTGATCCAGATCCAAGCAGGTTAAAGCAATAGAGATTAACCCTTAGAATGGTTACTTCGTCCCCCTACAATCTTCAATCCATTATCTCTGAAGCAGCTGCCTGGTGGTAGCTGCCATACCTCAGCCGCTTCTCCCTCTGGAGGCAGAGGCTGGACCTCATTCCTTAGCTCCCTGTTCTGAAAGTCTACACTAACCTATCTCTTTGTCTTTGGCATTTATGGTTTGATAATTCTGGAAACCACCACAGCTGCTTTTGATCTACTCTCCTGAAGTCCCTCTAGCCACAGCTAGATGGGCTGCCCTGAGGCTAAAACCACAGGCTCAGGTGGGGCTGTGTTGGGCTCCCAGCATGCTGTAGTGTAGTAATATTGTCTACCTGCCAGGCTGTCTACAGTGGGAGATTTGTTTTTCTCTGTCCCTTTGTGGGTTCTGTAGCCATAAAGTTTGTTTAGAATCATTTTTATAGGTATTTGAGGTGGTTATGGGGGGAGCACAGGGAGTTTTCTAGCTTCTATGCTACCATCTTGGCTCCACTCCCCAATTTTACTTTTTAGGTAGTTTTTTCCAATGAATTTTTGTGCTTCCTTTTCCATTTGACCAATTTTTCTTTTCAAGGCATTCTTCTCCTCAATGTTTTTTGTACCATTTTACCATTTAGCCTCTTCTGTTTTTTTTTAAGGTTCTTTCTTCAGTATTTTTGCATCTCCCTTACCAAAATGTTGATTCATTTTTTTCATGATTTTCTTGAATCACCCTCATTTCTATTCCCTATTTTTCATCTAACTCTCTTCCTTGATTTGAAAATCCTTTTTGAACTCTTTCATGAGTCCAATTATTTTTTTTTCTTTGATGCTTTCAAGTTTAAAGTCTTATGAGTGAGTGTTTTGATATTCTTTGTTACTATAAGAACTTTGTATGGTCAGAATTTTTTTCTATTGTTTGCTCATTTCCCAACCTATTTCTTGACTTTTTATTCATTGTTAAAGTAGGGTTCTGCTTCCAGGGTGGAGTATGAACCATCTGAAGCTTCAGAGGTTTTGTGCAGCTGTTTTCAGAGATACTTCTAGGGACTTGTAAGGATTCATTTCTTTCCAAGATAGCATGATCTAAAGAGAGGTGTGTTTACGATTCTCTTGGATTATGTTCTGGTCTGTGAGTAACCACAAGATCTCTTTTTTGCACTTGTACTGTGACCAGGGTCCCCATTCCACTGACACTGCAAGTTCCGATGAACTAGTATCCTCTCTTACCTTGGGACTGCCACCAAGACTATAACCCATATATGAATATGGGCAAAACAGTAGTGTTCTGCTCCCAGTGGCAGAAAATAGACCCCTGTAATTTCCTTCTGATCAGTTGTTGGACCTCCTAGCCATCTGTGGGCTGAGAGCTCCCAAGCAACTGATTCAGTGGCTCCCAAGGCCTGCTCCTAGTTTACTGGAGCCTGGTCTGTGGTGGAGCTACCTGTGCTGTACTGTGCTCCACTGTCAATCTTATACAATAGACCTTTGTTGACAACTTCCTCAGTTGTCTTTGACTGGGAAATTGTTTCAACCTGTCCTGTTGTGGGTTCTGCCACTCCAAGAATTGTATCATGGCATTATTTAAAGTTGTTCAAAGGGGCTTGGGGGAGAGCTCTGGCTAGGTGTTGCATTGTCTCTGACATCTTGGCTAAGCCTCACTGATGTTTCTTAATCCCCATGCCAAGATCTAGTTCAGTGTGACTAGTTCAGTGTGATGGTGATTGTGGTGGTAGTGGTTTTGGTGATCGTGGTGGTGATGATTATACCCTCTACAATAAACCCCACAACCCTTTCATGTTCCTTTTATGTTATCTTCCATCATTAGTTTGTCAATTCTTGAAGACAAAGGCTGTCTTCTTTCTTTAATTTGCCTCCCTAGAACTTAGTACCATACCTGGCACATAGTAGGTACTTATTTTTTATTTTATTTTATTGTATTATTGTGTTTTACTGGAATTGTCCTAAAATGTTTTCTGACAGTATACAAAAGATAAGCTTGTATTTCCTTCCTTTTATTTAATTATATAAGAAACCCAGGATTTTTTTAAAATTTGTGAAAAGGTTAGCTAAGCATTAAACATAAGGGGACAATAGGATAATAACAACTTCTTTTTTTTAACAATTTCCATCTGAACTCCATTGATAATAAGCTGAAAAAATAAAATATTATAATAATTATAACTGACATTTACATAGTGCAATACATTTCACAAAGCTCTTTTGTATATTATCTCAATCAATATTCACAAGAATTATGTTAAAATACACATCCTTATCCTGATTTTATAGATCAGGAAATTGGTGTGTAGAAAGATGAAAGTCTGCATCCATGTTCATAAAACCAACAGAATTTGGAGGCACAGTTCAAACCCAGGTCTTTCTTGACTTGAAATCTTTAACTCTTCTCACCACCTTATACTTATCATATGTTGTACACAAAATAGGTGTTCAGTGTTAGGGTTTTATATACTTTATGTAGAGGCATCCACTATATCTTGAAAGAAATTCATTGTCAGATTCCATGACTACAAATACTCTAAATACTCTTTGTCTCTGTCTTTATCTCTGTCTCTCTGTCTCTCTCTCTCTCTCTCTCTCTCTCTCTCTCTTTTTATTATTTCTTTATTTGCTTTTTTGGAGGGCAGTTGGGGTTAAGTAACTTGCCCAAGGTCACACAGCTAGGTTTTTTTGTTTGTGTGTGCGTTGTGTCTGAGGCCAGATCTGAACTCAGGTCCTTCTGACTCCAGGGCCGATGCTCTACTCACTGTGCCACCCAGCCACCCCTCTCTCTCTCTCTTTATTTCTGATGATAGATAGATATATATATATATATATATATATATATATATAGATATAGATATAGATAGATAGATAGATAGATAGAGATATGTGTGTGTTGAATTCTATGTTTTGATTATCACTTTAAAAATAAATAATTCTTTTTTGGATATGGGTTGGATTAGTTGAACACTGTTCATTCTGAGATTGATATTTTTTTGAGAATGGAATATGTTGGGGTCAGTGAGAAGACTTTCCTGAAGAGTTATAACTGGGAATAGTGGGAAATAAGATTGTTTAAGGTGGATGCACCCAGATTCAGAAGAGCACTGAAAACTCTTTAGAGGAGTTTATGCTTGATAGGATAGACAAGAGGAAACTATTTAGGTCCTTCCAACAGAGTAATGACAAGACATAACTGGTATTTTAGCATGATTGGGCTAGCAGTGGTGTTAAGGATGGATTAGATGACGAGAACTAACAGCCAAGAGGGAGGATATTGCAATAATTCAAGGAGGAGATATAGTTTCTTCAAACACATCTACCCAGAAATGGTTTACATGTTTAAACATTAACTAAATGACAATACACTAGAACCTCACAGGTAAGAAATGATAAAAGAACTTGTTTCCCTGCACCACACTTGAAAGGATATACATCAGCCTTTCATACCCGTATTCCATTTAGTGAATGCTCAGTGGATGTAATGGAGTATAGATGACATCGTTAAGTAATAAGGCAGGATGGGTCATAAGCCTGTTTGGGGGTGATTACTGTATGCCTCAGGTGGTATAACAAGGCACAATAGCTGAAGGCTCAGGAACTTTAACTACCTGAAAAGTATCATAATTTCCCCAAACTGCCCTGCCTGTCATGTTTCACTGCTATTTTGAAATGGAATTTATAAATTAAAAATAAGAAAAGGAAGGCAGGGTTCTGCATTATGGACACAATCTTGACATTAATAGCATCCAAGAAGAACCTTCTATTAGACCGTGCTCAGAGTTCTAAAGCCAGTGTTCTGGGGATTATTGAAAATTACATGTTGAAGAGCAGATTTGATATTTTCAAAGGAAAAAAGGAGACCAAATGGCCTAAAATGTTTAGTATCCTATTTATAATTTGTTTCAACTATTTAAAGGGAAAGATTATTCTTTAAATCCATGTAATCAAAATTAGTTAGGAATTACTAGAACATTCCTATAATCTACTTACATAAAAAATGATACAAACAAACAAAAACCCCGGTAAAATTGGTGGGATAAAATCAGAGGGTCATGACTTGAGACCAAAATTATTTGATTTAATTTAACACGTTGATAAAATACTTACCGTGGGTCTATATTGGAATGGCATTGCTTCTGTCCTCATAGAATCTGCAGTGGGGGAGGGAAGACAGTACAGACAGAAAAATAAATGCAACAGAAAGTTATGCAGAAGTGCATGAGAGGTACAGCATGATATAGGAGGTCTTAAGGAAGAATTTATAACCTGGGATCCATAAATTTCTTTAATAAAATATTTAACTGCTAATTAGTTTCTTTTGAAAGGTTCTGCATTTTAATTTGTGCAATTAAAAACATCATTCTCAGAAGCATTATTCTGACCTTAGGCTTCACTAGATGGCCTAAGTCCATGACCAAAAATGAATGAATGAATGAATGAAAATGAATGAATAAAAAAGATTAAGATCCCCCTTTCCTTGGGGAAAAGTCTTTACCAACTGGGGAGATTAGGAAAAGCTTCCTAAAGATCTACGGCATTTGTATTAGAATTTAAAGGATGTATAAGAATTCTGCAAGTGAGGAAGGAGTGGAAGAGTGTTTTCAGCATAACAAATGGTGAAAGTAAAGGTACACATGGGGGAATGTATGAATCATATAACTAGTTGTGACCTCGTAGATATATCTCTTGCAGCGTCTATACTTGTCCTTCTGAGGTGCAGGTCCTGTTGCCTGTCCAGCTTTTTCAATGACTAATCAAGAAAACCCTAATACTCTGACTAACCCCACACTTCAGGTAGCCTTGTCTATTCACTGCCTCCAGAACAGGTCACACTCATGTCTGTCTTTGTGCCTTCAATGAGAGTATTCCCTTTAACTCAGTTGGCAAACCTTTGTATTTACCAGGCACTGCACTAAGTGCTAGAGGTAGAAAGAAAGGGAAAAAAAAACACTCTCATTGCTCTCAAAGAGGTCCCATTCTAATAATAGGTGATGGAAACTGTAGAAGCAAATTTTATACAGCATAGGATAGACGATACTTTATGTCAGGGAAAACAAGAAAATCTGGGAGTTGGATAATACCTACTGCAGATAGGGACATGGATTCTCTTAAAAAGAAAAACAAATATTTATTTTCAATTAAAAAGCATTGACTATGTCTTATTCCCATCCTCATTTCCTCAGTTGATGGAAACAAGGAATAACAGTAATAATAAAATAAAAACATTTAGCCCTTAATATGTGTCAGGCACTAGTCTAAGCACAAATAGTATCTCATTTGAATCTTACAATCTTGGGTGATTGGTGCTATTACTCCCATTGTACAAATGAGGAAACTGAGGAAAAAGAGACAAGTGTAGGTTCATGTAAGCAACAAGTTTCTGAATCTGGATTTAAACACACTTCTCATTTTTTAAAATATTATTTATATATTTTTAGTTTTTAACATTCATTTCCACAAGATTTTGAGTTACAAATTTTCTCCCCATCTTTCCCCTACCATAATATAGTGGGCCTACTGAATACCACCTACCCCAATCTGTTCTCTCTTATTTCCTACCTCATCCTCCCAAATTTCTAGTAGGGCAAGATGGATTTCAGTACCAAAATGCCTGTATATCTTATTTCCAAGTTGCATGTAAAAAGAGACAAATTTTTTAACATTTGTTTTTAAAACTCTGATTTCTAGATTCTTTCCCTTTTCCTTTCCTCACCCAAATCCACTGGGAATATGTGCAATTCAATATAAATTGCACATGTATAGTTAAGCAAAACATTTCCAAAATAGTTACATTGTGAAAGACTAATCATATCTCCCTCCATCCTATCCCATCCCCCCATTTATTCTACATTCTCCTTTGACCCTGACCCTTTTCCAAAATATTTGCTTCTAACTACACTCTCCCCCAATCTTTCCTCCTTTCAATCATCCCCCCCCACTCCTATCTCCTTCTCCCTACTTTCCTGTAGGGTAAGATACCCAATTAAGTGTGTATGTTATTCCCTATTTAAGCCAAATCCAATGTGGGTAAGGTTGACCCATTCTCTTTCACCTTCTTGCGCTTCCCCTCCATTGTAACAGTTTTCTCTTGCCTCTTTTATATGAGATAATTTACCGTATTCTATTTCTCTCTTTCTCCTTCTCCCAATATATGCCTCTCTCACCTCTTAATTGTATGTTTTAGATACCATACCTTCCTATTCAACTCATGGTGTGCTCTCTCCCTATGTATACATGTACACTTATACACACACTCACATATATATTTATATACACATATATTCTCCTATAAATATATATGTATGCATATATCCATATACACATAAACATACATACACATATATATTCCTTTCAACTATCCTCATACTGAGAAAAAGTCTAATAAATTACAATTCTCATTTTTCCATGTAGGAATCTAAATAGTTCAACTTTAATAAGTTCCTTATGATTTCTTTTTCCTGTCTACCTTCTCATGCTTCTCTTGCTTCTTATATTTGAAAGTCAAATTTTCTGTTCAGTTCTGATTTTTTCATCAAGAATGCTTGAAAATGGAGGCGGAGCCAAGATGGAAGAGTAGAAACAGCTCTTCCAAGCCTCTCTGCACCCAGATTCCCCACAAACTATGTAGAAAAGGACTGTGAACAACTTCTGGAGCCCCAGCACCCACAGAATGACACAGAGAAGCTAACCTCCCGCTGAGGACAGCCCAGCAGCCCTGCAGGAAGGACCAGCGCAGCGGTCTGGGAGCCGGCAGCGCGCAGAGCGCAGGAGCCGAGCCGAGCCGAGCCCAGGTCCGCGTGAGCTGAGGTTTTAGCCCCAGGGCGACAGGGCCAGCAGCTGGCTGGAGGAACCCCAGAACACCAGGAGCTGTGGTGACTCCAGAATTATCAACATAGACATGCCTAGGACAAAGTAAGAGGTTAGTGTCCCATGGACTTTGGGACCTGTATTTGGGGAATGCGTCAGCTCCCTCCCCTGGGGTCTAGAAGCTGCTGAGGAGACATGCCATTTTGTAGTTTTCAGAGGCAGCTCTGGCTCCCAGCCTACAAATCGTGGGGAGATCCAGCGATCAGTCTTGGGGGGTAATCGCTCTTGCTTTAACCTCCCTGGATCTGGATTGTGATCTAGGGTGGAAGTTGTGGGGGTTTACAGCTTGCCAGGAGGAAGTTGCCCCCACACGTTCGGGACGAAAATTCCTCTAGCTGGCCTTAAAGCCATAGTGTGGCAACAAGCCCAAAAGTCAAGCAATTAAGTGGCAACATGCCAAGGCAAAGGAAACAGAAAAATGCAACCCTAGACTCCTATTTTGGGGGCATAGAGCGGGAAAGGACTGTGAGGTCAGAAGTCCTGCTCCAAAAGCCCCAAGGGGAAAACATGAGCGGGTTGCAGGCCATAGAGGACCTTAAGAAGGACTTTAAAAATCAAATAAGAGAAGTGGAGGAAAAATTGGAAAGAGAAATGAGAAGGATGCAGGAAAAGTATGAAATGAGTCAACAGCCTGACTAGAGAAACAACACCTTAAAAAATAGACTAACTCAAATGGCAAAGGAGGCCCAAAAGGGCAATGAGAGAGAATACCTTAAAAATTCGAATTTGCCAGATGGAAAAAGAATCTTAAAAGTTCACTGAGGAGATTCATTCCTTCAGAGTTAGACTGGAGCAAATGGAAGCTAATGACTTTATGAGAAATCAAGATGCTGTTAAGCAGATCCAAACAAATGAAAGATTAGAAGGCAATGTGAAATATCTCATGGGAAAAACCACTGACCTGGAGAATAGATCCAGGAGAGACAATTTAAAAATTATTGGACTACCTGAAAGCCATGATCAAGGAAAGAACCTAGAAATCACCCTTCAAGAAATTCTCAAGGAAAACTGCCCTGATGTTTTAGATCCAGAGGGCAAAATAGAGGTTGAAAGAGTCTACCGATCACCTCCTGAAAAAGATCCCCCCCCCAAAAAAAAAAAGAATGCTTGAAAATGGGTGGGTAGGTGGTACAGTGAGTAAAGCATCAGCCCTGGAGTCAGAAGACACTTAACAAAAACCTAGTCATGTAACCTTGGGCAAGTTACTTAACCCCAATTGCCCTCCAAAGACAAACAAAAAAAGAAAAAAGAAAAAAGAGAATGCTTGAAAGTCCTTTATTTCATTGAATATCCATATTTTCCCCTAAAGCATTATACTCAGTTTTGCTGGGTAGGTAATTCTTGATTTTAATCCTAGCTCCTTTGACCTCCAAAATATCATATTCCAAGCCCTTTGATCCCTTAATGTAGAAGTTACTAGATCTTGTGTTATCCTGATTGTGTTTCCACAATAATAAAATTGTTTCTTTCTGACTGCTTGTAATAATTTATCCTTGACTTGGAAACTCTGGAATTTGGCTATGATAATCCTAGGAGTTTTCTTTTGGAGATTTTTTTGAAGTGGGTATGGGTATGAATACTTTCAATTTCTATTTTGCCCTCTGGTTCTAAAATATTGATGCAATTTTGCTTGAGAATTTCTTGAAGGATGATTTCTAGGCTCTTCTTTTGATTATGACTTTTAGGTAGTCCAATAATTTTTAAATTATCTCTCCTGGATCTATTTTCTAGGTCAGTGATTTTCCAATGAGATAATTCACATTGCTTTCTATTTTTTCATTTGGTTGGATCTGCTTTATAACATCTTGATTTCTCATAAAGTCATTAACTTCCATTTGCTCCAATCTAATATTGAAGAAATTATTCTCTTCAGAGATATTTTGAAATTCCTTTTCCATCTAGCCAATTTGGTTCTTTTAAGACATTCTTCTCCTCACTGGCTTTTTGGGCCTCTTTTGCCATTTGAGTTAGTCTTTATTTTAAGGTGTTATTTTCTTCAGCTTTTTTTGGGTCTCCTTTAGCAGAACGTTGACTTGCTTTTCATGATTTTCTGGCATCATTCTTATTTCTCTTCCCAATTTTTCCTCCACCTCTATTACTTGATTTTCAAAATCCTTCTTGAGCTCCTCCATGGTGTGTAACCAGTTCATATTTTTCTTGGAAGCTTTTGATTCAGGAGTTTTGCCTTTGTTTTCTTCTTCTGGTTCCATGTTTGGATCTTTTTTCTCCCCAAAAAGTATTAAATGGTCTGATTGTGCTTCCTCATCCTTCCAGCCAATTATTTGACTTTTGAGCTCTTTGACACAGTAGAACTCTGCTTCCATAGTGGAGAGAGCTATGTCCTAAATGGCTGGGGTTTTCACAGTTGCCAGAGTTATGAGGAGGGCACCCTCTCCACAATCCCCACAAGCTTTGGCCCACTGGTGTTCCTCACCTCAGAACCACCCCGTAAGACTGAAACCAAACCCAGATCCAAGCATGTCAAACAAGACAAATTATCCTCTGAATGGTTGCTTAGTTACCTTACAATCTGCAAGCCAGGAGCTAATGAGGCAGCCACATGGCAGCTACTGAAGCCATTGTACCTCCACTGCTTCTTGTTCTGAGGCCAGACCATGCTATTCTCTCACCCAGTTCCCATCAGAGTTCCCCATGACCTTTAAATTTCTCTTTGGTTTTTATGGGTGGAGAGGTCTGGAACCTGGCACAGCTACTGGTGATTCACTGTCTTGAAGTCTGCTCTGACTGGTCTGTGCCACTCTTTGGGGCTGCCCAGGGTCTTGGCCCATGTGCCTCACATGTGACTGGGCTCATCTCCCATTCTGGTGCAATAGATCCTTTCTGTCAGCCTTCCAGGCTCCCTTAAGTGGGAGATTTGTTTCTCTCTGTCACTTTGTGGGTTCTGTAGCTGTCAAATTTGTTTAGAATAATTTTTTTACCAGTACTGGAGATGGTTGGAGCAGGAGCTAAAGCATGTTCCTGCTTTTACTACACAATCTTGGTTCCACCCTCCCTGCCCCAATCTTCTTTGTTTCTAAACCCAGAGATTTATCTACTGTACCACCTAGTTGCCAAACTAGGAAAGAAGAGAGCATAACTTTCCAAGAAAGAGGAAAAGCCAGAGCAAAGACATGAAAACAGAAGATGGAGTGTTACATTTGAGCAATTTCAAGTAGATAACCCTGTGAAACTCACTTGCCTCACTTTCCTCACCTTTAAGATAATCTAGAAAAATTCCAGCATCTTTGCCAAACAACAACAACAACAACAACAACAAAAACAACAACAACAACAACAACAACAACAACAACAAAACCCAAAGGAGCTCATGAAAAGTCAGATGCCACTGAAATGACTGAACAACAAAAACAAATGTGGAGAAATAAAGCATAATGATTAGAAGGGCAGGAAGTGGGCTGCATTAGGAAAAGCTTTAAGTGCTAAAAGTCTTGATTTCTTTCCATAGATCTAAATTTCACTATCATTTAAGACTTAGTACAATTTCCATTTCCTCCACGAAGCTTTTCATGACTACTCCACACCCAGCTGGGCTTTTACACTTGGTTTCTATCATATAAGTTAGTGCTTAATGATATGTTTTCTTCTTCCATTAAAGTTCTACTCTGAGGCTGTTCTGAATATTATAAATATTCAAATCAACTACAAAGAACCTGTCAAGAAAGATGTTATCTACCTCCAGAGAAAGAACTGATAAATACAAGTATGCATTTGGTTTCATATATATTCATACATATATACACACACCCCTACACACACATACAAACACACCACTACACATGTGCACACACACACATACACATATACCTTTACATGTTCAAATGGTAGGCTTCTCTAGTGGGGGTGGGGAGGGTGGGAACAAGAAAGACAGCTAGAAACTTAAAATCTAAGAAAAAATACATTTAATTTAATTTAGAAAATATAAATATACTCTGAGGTCTCATTGTACATAGTGGTAAGTCTGGGTTCCTAAAGGATCACATAGTAAAACAAAAAACCTAAGCAGAGCCTGATTACCCTGACTAACAGAAGAAGATAGAATCAGCAAGAAGTTGCCTTCTTAATGTTACCTAAAAGATATAGTACTAGCAATAAGATGATAATTAACTGGAATTACCTTTTTACAGAAGCCAAGATGATGACCAATCAGAACTCCATCTTGAGCTCTCTATATACATAGTCCAGGGAGGGAGGACATTAGAGATCATGTGATCATGAAATGTATAGCTGGAAGAGTCCTTTGAGATCTTGCAATTGAATCTACACATTTTGAAAATGAGAAAATGGGACCCAGAAAGTTGAAACCATTGGCTCACTATCACATAGGTAGCAATGGTTGCTCTAGGATAAGAATACAGTTCTCACTCTAAAGCAAATGCTCTTCCCACTATATCATGAAGAAATCAGTGAGCAGGACCTATATTGCTAAGTTGCTAGAAGTTATCAGGAAGATCCAGCCACCAAGAGGAAAGGAATAGGCAAGATCTAAAGAATCAAGGTCAGGCAATCAAAAGCAGATCAGGCTGCCTATATACACAAAATGGCTGGTTGTCTTATTTTATTTAACCTAAATGCAGTCAACAGCCCAGTGCATATAATTTAAATACTAGTCCCAAGGAGTGCAGAAACTCATCATTTGAAGATAATCTACCAGATGACAAATTTGTTTTCAGTCCAGTAAGTCATGATAAACTTGTGAAGACTGTGTGATCCTTACTGGTAAAGGATGGAAGATATTCTAATGTCATCTAATTGTTTCATGTGTGTTGTCTTTCCTCTCATCTATAGAGCAAATTCCCTGAAACAGGGACCAAGGTCTTTCTTCTCCTGTCTTTCCCTTGTCTAATTAACACTATGGCATAAGCTAACCACATTACCTCAACAAGTAGCTTAACCTCCCTGGGTACAAAGCAAACATTCATTAATATTTTTTATGTATGAGACCTTAACATGTTTTTGTTTTACTTGTCATGAGACTATAAAAGCTTGTTGCCACATTCCTATGATTAGCAGGGAATGTCACACTTCAAGATGGCTTAATCTATTATTTATATAGAATTAAATCTGGATGGCACTAAGTTGGCACATGCACATTCCAGTTGGACTTCGTAGGTAGACAGCCACAACAACAGGGTCTGTCAAAAGCAAGCATGACTCCATTTGAATTGGAAAAAGGGAACCAGCTTTGCTGATCAATCCCACCTGCTGCCTGCATTCATGGATAGCAGAACCAGCTGGTCTGTGGGATAATATGGAACACTGGACAGCAAAGAATGGGATATGAACTAGGGATACCACTTGAGTCATAAATATCACTCACTGTCTGTGAATGTGGTAGGGACTGGAATTTTGATTTCTTGGTATAGAGAAGTCCTGGGTGACAAAATTCCTACCAATACAGATTGGCACCTTTTCTGCAACTTAAGATCTTAGAGATTAATAACAACCACTAACATTTATATAATACCCACTATTTTCCAGGCACTGGGCTAAGCACTTTTCAAATATCATTTCACTTAATCTTCACAAAACCCTGAGAGATACATGATATTAATCCCCTCATTTTATAGTTGAGAAAACTGAGGCAAGCATAGGCTAATTAATTTGACCAAGGTTACATAGCTAGTAAGTGACTGAGGTCAGATTTGAACTCAAGTTTTCCTGACTTCAGGTCAGGACTCTATTCACTATATTCACCTAATTGTCTATAGTTGCTTAGAGCAATAAGAAGTTAACTGATGGGCGGCTAGGTGGTGCAGTGAGTAAGAACGCCGGCCTCGGAGTTGGGATGACGCGAGATCAAATCCGGCCTCAGAAAATGAGCACCCACACATAAATAATGACTAGCCATGTAACCTTGAGCAAGTTACTTAACCCTAATTGCTTTAAAAAAAAGTTAACTGACTTAATTTACAAGAATACAAGTCATTATCCAATTGATAAATGGTCAAAGGATATGAGCAGACATTTCTCAGGGTGAGAAATTAAAGCTATCTATATTCATATAAAAATGGTCTAAATCACTATTGATTAGAGAGATGCAAATCAAAACAACTCTGAGGTACCACATCACATCTATCAGATTGGCTAATATGGCAAAACAGGAAAATGATAAATGTTGGAATAGATGTGGGAAAGTTGGAAAACTAGCTAATTGTTGGTGGAGTTGTGACCTGATCCAACCACTCTAGAGAGCAATTTGGAACTATGCCAGAGGAATATAAAAATGTGCATAACCTTTGACCAAGAAATACCACTTCTAGGGCTATATTCCAAAGAGTTCATAAAAATGGGAAAGGGGCCCATACATACAAAAATATTTATAGCAGCTATTTTTGTGATGGTCAAAAACTGGAGATTGAGAGGATGCCCATCAACTGGGGCATGACTGAACAAGTTGTGGTATATGAATGTAATGGAATACTATTGTGCTATAAGAAATGATAAACAGCAGACTTCAGAAAACTCTGGAAAGACTTATATGAACTGATGCTGAGTGAAGTGAGCAGAACCAGGAGAACATTGTACACAGTAACAACCAGTGTGCTATGACTAACTTTGACAGGCTTAGCCCTTCTCAGAAATACCAAATCCTAAAATATTTCCAAAGGACACATGATGGAATATGCCATAAATTTCCAGAGAAAGAAGTATGGAGTCTGAATTCAGAGTGAAATAGACCATTTTCTTTTCTTTTCTGTTTTGTTTTGTTTTGTTTTGTTTCCCATGGTTCCTCCCATTCATTCTAATTCTTCTATTTAACATGACTAATGTGAAAATATATTTAAAAGGAATGTATATGTAGAGTCTACATCAGATTGCATGCTTTCTTACAGAGGGAGTGGGAGAAAATTAAAAACTTGTGGAAGTGAATATAGAAAACTAAAAATAAATAACTTTAAAAAAAAAAGGAAGCAAAATGAATTGCCAAGGGTCATGGCACCCTGTCAGAGGCAAGATTTGAATCCAGGTCTTCCTGGCTTCAAGGTTGACTCTATCTCAAGCTGTCTCTCACATGTGAGATGAAGATAATTAAAAGGTCCTTTCAACATGCACATTATCAGCTGCCTCTAGTGCAGCTGCTATGACCTGGCAGTTTGGGATGGGGTTCCTTCTTTATTAAGAACTGAATCCACAGGTTCTCTAAGAATAGAAGTCAATGTGTTATAATCATAGGTGATAGAATGGTGGGACTAATAGAGTAAGGTTAGCTCTACATATAAACTCAACTGTTGGTATATTGTGATATTTGAGGCACAGAAAGAGACTGTTCAGCAAGCGTTATAATACCTCCCGAATTGGCCCTTTTAATGAGCCTAAACATTCATGGCACTCACCCGTCTGGGTTAGAATTATAGAATCATTAAATGTTAAGATTAGAATAAACTATAGAGGTTTTTAGTCCTGTCCCCACTCCCATTAAAGTACTGAAGGTCCTTATTAAAAAAAAATGTGAAGGGGGCGGAGCCAAGATGGCAGAGTAAAAACAGCACGCCCAAGCCACTCTGCCCCCAGATTTCCTCCAAACTATGTAAAAGGAAACTCTGAACAACTTCTGGAGCCTCAGCACCCACAGGACAACACAGAGAAGCTAACCTCCCGCTGAGGACGGCCCAGTAACCCTGCAGGGAGTGGCCAGCGCAGTTCTCTGAGAGCAGGCAGCACAGCGCACTGGGAACTGACAGCGCAGCGTGCAGAGCAGAGCCCAGGTCCCCCTGAGCCAGGGTTTTAGCCCCAGGCCGGCTGGGCCTTCAGCTAGCTGGAGGGACCCCAGAACACCAGCAGTTGTGGCGAATCCAGAATTATCAACACAGATATGCCTAGGACAAAGTGAGAGGTTAGTGCCCTATGGACTTTGAGACCAGTATTTGGGGAACATGTGGCTTCCTCCTCTGGGGGCGAAAAGCTGCTGAAGAAACGTGGCACAGCAGCCATTTTGCAGAGTCACTGGCGGCTCTAGCTCCTGGTCTGAGAACTGTAGGGAGATCCAGCAATCAGTCTGGGGGTTAATCTCTCTTGCTTTAAACTGCCTGGATCTGGACTGTGGTCTGGGGGGTGGGGTTTGGGGTGGGTATCCAATTTGCCAGAGTGGGTGGAGGCTTTACAGAGGCCACCCAACTGGCGGAAGTTGTGAAGACCCCACATTTGGGCGGAAGCTCTCCTGTCCTGTGGCAGAGTACTACTGTGGCAACAAGCCCCCAAATCAAGTAATTAAGTGGCGACATGCCGAGGCAAAAGAAATAAAATAAACAGAAGGGTTCAACATTGGACTCCTCTTTTGGGGGCAAGGAGGATCAGGGCATGGAGGAGGACTGTGGGGTCAGAGCTCCTGCACCAAATGCCCCAAATGAAAATACAAGCTGGCTACAGGCCATAGAAGACCTTGGGAGGCAGATAAGAGAAGTGGGGGAAGGATTGGGAGGAGAAATGATAAAGATGCAAGAAAAGTATGAAATGACAGTCAACAGCCCGACTGAGGAAAATAACACCTTAAGAAGTGGACTAACTCAGGTGGCAAAGGAGGCTAGGAAAGGCAATGAGGAGAAGTATGCCTTAAAAAGCCAAATTTGCCAGATGGAAAAGAAATCTCAGGAGCTCACTGAGGAGATTCATTCCTTCAGAGTTGGACTGGAGCAAATGGAAGCTGGTGACTTTATGAGAAATCAAGATGCTGTTGAACAGATCCAAACAAATGAAGGAATGGAAGGCAATGTGAAGTATCTCATGGGAAAAACCACTGACCTGGGAAATAGATCCAGGAGAGATAATTTAAAAGTTAATGGACTACCTGAAAGCCATGATCAAGGAGGGAACCTAGAAATCATCCTTGGGGAGATTCTCAAGGAAAATTGCCCTGATGTTTTGGACCCAGTGGGGGAAATAGAGGTTGAAAGAATCCACCGATCGCCTCCTGGGGAGGATCCTAAAAGGAAAACTCCTGGGAATGTTGTGACAAGGCAGAAGCAAGATCTCATTGAGGTTGGCTGGAGAGAGAATCACATACATAATAAGTGTAATATCTCACCCTCACTCACTCTCCTGAGTGGGGGAGGTGGGGTGGGAGGGGAGGGCATTCTGGGGGGAGGGGAGGTTGGAAGTACCTGGTGTCGGAGAGGGACGGGATCAAGGTGGGAAACGGGCCAGTTGGGGGGTGGGACGGGTGGGAGGGAAATGTAAGCAGGCTTTTGCAGTGTATCTACTATGGTAATGTTTTGCATAGCTGTAAGTGTGCAGCACATACTGAATTGCTTGTCTTCTCAGAGGGAGTGGGTGACAAGGGAGGAAGGGAATGGATCTGAAAATCAAAGTTTTAAAATTGAATGTTTCGTGAGATGTCCAGGCATTGGGGCTCAGAGGTTCACCTTGCCCTAATGGCAGAGTGGAGGGGGGCGGTATGGGTGAGGATGTGGGAGAGGGCAGGTTGGATGGGGGGATATCTAGTGGGACGGCTGTTCTGGGGTGGTAGGTGGGGAAAAATGGGGGAAAATGTGACTCATAATCTGGTGGAAATGAATGATGCAGACCAGAAGTTAATAAAGCATTTGTTTAATAAAAAATAAAAAAAAATGTGAAGGCCATTCAGTGCAGGAGAAATCAATCAAATCAAATTCATGTGAAATAATGGAAAATGCGTATCACTGGGAGTCAGTGCACTTTTCCATCCTACTCCCCACATTATCTGCCACTTTATGACCTTGAGCAAGTAATTTCCTTTCTCTGAGGCTGTTTCCTCATTTGTAACATAAGGGAGTTGCTCCTTTCCATCTCATATTTTACTAGGCTATAATTCCATGAAATCAATCAGTATTCACTAAACATTGCTTGTTCAGTGCTTTCAGTGAGCTTTTTGCCTACTTGGGGAAGCAAGACTTACATATATAAAAGGGAAAATAACAAAACAAGATTAAAAATAACAGTGTAAAAATAAGAGAAGAAATGTGACTGGAGAGAATGTGACTGAATGTCTAAATGAGTGGTAAGGATAATACCTAACTCAAAATGCTAGGTTTATAGTTCTAAAGTTTGAAGGCACCAAAGCAGTCATCTAATTTAACTTGTTCAATTTATAGATGAGGATTCTGAGGTCAAGTGAGGTAAAGTTCAATAGAACAGAGTGAATATTAGAGGAAAGAACTAAACCCAGATCTCTGACTTCAGAGTTAAATGCTGAGTGAGAAAGGAATAATTACTTCAAACACTGAATTCTCCTAAAGGAGGTATGAAACCAATAGCAATTTAACTCTTTATTGTGGATTAATAAGTATATCATTCTAGCTTTGCCCCTTGCCCCTTAAGGCTGTGAAGAGGACCAGATAGAAGTCAGTTATATACTATCTCAAATTTCTTAGATCAACTTGTCTGGAGCTTTCTTTTTTGTCTCTATCACATTCAACCAATATTGTTTTCTACATTTCAATAGTACATATCAAGAGAAATTGTCAGTCAGCAAACATCTTATTAAGCAATATGTGCCAGCCACTATTCTGAGTGTCTGAGACACAATCCATTCACTGTCTTATTTTAGAAATCCAAATATTCTTTTACAGTCCAATGGTACCTCTCTGTTATTGTTGTTTTCTAATATCACTCACAGTGCCTTAAATGTTTTATCTACCAGTTGTTTAAGTAGATGTTGGAAGATGTACTATATCTGGACCATGTGACTTTCTCTTATTGAAATGACACTGATGGTCCCTTAATATGTCCCTATAAATATTGAGTATCAACTGTTAACTTTACTGTTCTATCCTTTCCAGTCCAAAAAATCCTGCTATCCAGTAGAAAAAAAATAAAAATAAAAAGCGAACAATTCTGTTTCCTCTTTGTTATCTATTAAAAATTGATATATTTCATTCCTCTGAGCTAGAGTTAGAGCTTTCTTTGCTCTTTCCCCCTTTCCTTAATATAGGAAAAATAGGTGTGTCAGTATAGGTGACCAGGGTGGCCAGACTGCTGGGCTTGGAGTCAGGAAGACTTGAATCCAAATTCAGTCTTGGACATCGATTAGCTTGATGACCATGGAGAAGTCAAAGGTAACCTATAGAAAAAGCAAACCTCAGTTTACTTCACTTTACTCATCTGTGATGTATGAAAAATCACAGCACCTAACTCCCAAAATTGTTGAGAGGATAAAATGAGATTTTTGTAAAGAATTTTGCAAACTAAAGGTACTATATAAACGCTAACTCTTGTTACTGTTAGTGTCAATGGTAATCATAGAGCTTTAAAAAATCCAAAATTATTGTACTTAGTTTTCCTAGGAAGCCTCACCTTGGATTGTAGTACACAACATTTATTAAAGATTTATGCCATATTTTTGCATGTCTCCCATTACCTGATCTACTTCCTTTTTCCTATACATATCTTTTTTTTTTAATTTAAGCTAGTTGATGAATTCCTTTTGCATCCAGATTCATCATTTTAGATTATTCCTTTTCTTAATCTTTATGAGAGGAGCAGCTAGGTGGTACAGGGTATAGACCATGCACCCTGGACGCAGGATGAACTGATTTCAAATTCAGCCTCAAATACTTACTAGCCATATGACCTTGGGCAAGACACAACCCTAATTGCCTCAAAAGAAATTCCTTATGAGAATTATTTTTTGTGTGTATTCAGAAATCCATTCTCGAGAATTTCCCATCCCACCTTGACTGACTTCCCTTATATAATTTTAGTGACTGGGAAATCTACTCTCCCAAAATTTGCATTGGGAATTAAAGGATGCTATCTTTTCCTATATTTGGATGCATTTTAAAATAGATTCATTACCTTCCCAAGAATCCTATCATTTGCTCGCTAACAACCAGGTTCTCTTTGTTTGGGAAACACAAATCCACAGGAAAAAATGTCCTCATTGGTTCCTTCACTTTTTGAAGGATGAAATATTAATGTAGTGAAGTCAAGATATTATTAGGTTCCCTGATTTGGGGAGAAAATTCCAGCAGATGTCTGATAATTGAAACCTCTCATAACAACCATATCATATTTCCACAGCAGAGTTATGTTTCCCATCTTGTCATCTATTTCTTTTTTCTTTCCCAGTAATCTGTAGTATACTCCAAAGATAACATCATTTCTATGTTTGTTTTCATTATTTCCACCCAAATGCTCACAATCATGATTCTTCTTTTTTTTTACCTTTCCCGATTTCTCTAGACCCTTTAATTTATATTTCAAATTTCCTACTCAACTCGGATCTTTTTCATCAGAAATGTGTGAAAGTTCTCTGTTCCCTTAAAGGTCCATTTTCCCCCCTGTAGGATTATTTTCAGTTTTGTAGGATAAATTGTTCTAGGTTGCAAGCCAGTCTTTTGAAATATTGTATTCCAAGACCTCTGTTTTTCTTTCTTTTTTTTTTTTTGAAAGACTTCCCACATTCACTATATTTATTTATTTATTTTTTTAAACAAATACTTTATTAACTTCTGTTTTACATCATTCATTTCCGCCAGATTTTGAGTTACAATCATTTTCCCCCCATTATTCCCCTACCCAACCTCCCAGAATAGCAGTCCCACAAGATATCGCTTCCTCCAATCTGCTCTCTCCCATACCTTCTCCCATACCCCCATCGACTTTTCCATTAGAGGAAGGTGAATCTTTGTGTCCCAATGCCTGCACATCTTATCTCCCTATTACAAGCAAAAGAGTATTAATACTAGTATTTATATATATTTGAAACATTTAATGTTACGACCTCGAATTTCAGATCCATTTCCTTCCTCCCTTGTCACCCATTCCTTCTTGGGAGATAAGTAATTCAGTATATGTTGTACATGTCTAGCTATGCAAAACATTATCATAGTAGATATATTGTACAAGGCTGCTTATAATTCCCTCCCACTCATCCCACCCCCCACCTGGTCCATTCCCTACATGATCCTGTCCCTCTTCTATAGTGGGTACTTCCAACCTCCCCTCACCCCAAGGATGCCCTCCCATCCATCATCCCTCCTCTCATCCCCCTTCCCCCTATCCTGCTGCAGGTTGAGATATCCCATTTAGTATGTATGTCATTTTCTCCCTGAACCAAATTCAATGTGAATGTGGTTTTGCCTTTTTAGCCTTCCTTATTCTCCCCCTCCTTTGCAACCACTTCCCCTTGCTTCTTCTACATGGGATAGTTTACCCTACCCTGTCTCTCCCCATCTCCTCTTGCCACTTTCCTCTCTCACCTCATAATTTCATCCCTTGAGTATTCTCCCTTCCCAACAAATTCAACCTATACCCTCTATCCATATATAACTGTAACCATATACACACACATTCACATATGTATTCATATGACCACAACCCTTCTTCCATTATTTTCATAGTGAGAAAGATATCATCAGTCACAGTTATTGCTTTTCCATATAGGAATGTAAATAGTTCAACTTTGATAAGTTCCTTTTGATTTCTTTTCCCTGATTACCTTCTCAGGCATCTCTTCCTTCTTGTGTCTGGATGTCAAATTTTCTATTCAATTCTGGTTTTTTCCTCAAGAATGCTTGAAAGTCCTCTATTCCACTGAATGACCATATTTTCCCCTGAAACAAAATACTCAGTTTTGCTGGGTAGGTGACCCTTGGGTTCATTCCCAGTTCTTTTGCCCTCTGGAATATCATATTCCATGCCCTTCGATCCCTCAGTGTAGAAGCTGCCAGGTCCTGGGCTATTCTGATTGTGTTTCCACAAAATTGAAATTGTTTCTTCCTGGCCGCTTGTAGTATTTTCTCCTTGATCTGGGGATTCTGGAACCTGGCTATAATATTTCTGGGAGTTTTCTTTTTGGGATCTTTTTCAGGAGGTGATCTGTGGATTCTTTCAACCTCTATTTTGCCCTCTGGATCTAAAACATCAGGGCAGTTTTCCTTGAGAATTTCTTGAAGGGTGATTTCTAGGTTCTTTCCTTGATCATGGCTTTCAGGTAGTCCAATAATTTTTAAATTGTCTCTCCTGGATCTATTTTCCAGGTCAGTGGTTTTTCCCATGAGATATTTCACATTGCCTTCTAATCTTTCATTTGTTTGGATCTGCTTAACAGCATCTTGATTTCTCATAAAGTCACTAGCTTCCATTTGCTCCAGTCTAACTCTGAAGGAATGAATCTCCTCAGTGAACTTTGAGATTCTTTTTCCATCTGGCAAATTCGACTTTTTAAGGCATTCTTCTCCTCATTGCCCTTTTGGGCCTCCTTTGCCATTTGAGTTAGTCTGTTTTTAAGGTGTTGTTTTCCTCAGTCAGGCTGTTGACCCTCATTTCATACTTTTCCTGCATCCTTCTCATTTCTCTTCCCAATTTTTCCTCCACTTCTCTTATTTGATTTTTAAAGTCCTTCTTAAGGTCCTCTATGGCCTGCAACCCCTCATGTTTTCCCCTGGGGCTTTTGGAGCAGGACTTCTGACCTCACAGTCCTTTTCCCGCTCTATGCCCCCAAAATAGGAGTCTAGGGTTGCATTTTCTGTTTCCTTTGCCTTGGCATGTTGCCACTTAATTGCTTGACTTTTGGGCTTGTTGCCACACTATGGCTTTAAGGCCAGCTAGAGGAATTTTCGTCCCGAACGTGTGGGGGGCAACTCCGTTTCTGGCAAGCTGTAAACCCACCCACAACTTCCACCCTAGATCACAATCCAGATCCAGGGAGGTTAAAGCAAGAGCGATTACCCCCCAAGACTGATCGCTGGATCTCCCCACGATTTGTAGGCTAGGAGCCGGAAATGCCTCTGAAAACTACAAAATGGCGTGTCTCCTCAGCAGCTTCTAGCCCCCAGGGGAGGGAGCTGACGCATTCCCCAAATACAGGTCCCAAAGTCCATAGGACACTAACCTCTTACTTTGTCCTAGGCAAGTCTATGTTGATAATTCTGGAGTCTCCACAGTTCCTGGTGTTCTGGGGTTCCTCCAGCTGGCTGCTGGCCCTGCCGCCCTGGGGCTAAAACCTCGGCTCACGTGGACCTGGGCTCGGCTCGGCTCCTGTGCTCTGCGCGCTGCAGGCTCCCAGACCACTGCGCTGGTCCTTCCTGCAGGGTGCTGGGCTGTCCTCAGCGGGAGGTTAGCTTCTCTGTGTCGTTCTGTGGGTGCTGGGGCTCCAGAAGATTTTCAGAGTCCTTTTTTACATAGTTTGTGGAGAATCTGGGGGCAGAGAGGCTTGGATGAGCTGTTTCTACTCTGCCATCTTGGCTCCGCCCCCCCAAGACCTCTGTTTTTCACTAGAAGCTGTCAGGCAGGTCTTGTGATATTGACTTTAGTTCCTTGATATGAACTCATTCTTTCTGGCTAATTACGGAAAGAAAGAGAGAGGATATTGACATTCTTGGGTCTTTTCCTTTGGAGATTCGTTTGAGATGATTAGTGGGTTCTTTCTATTTTTTACTTTGTTCTCTATTTCTAATACATCTGGTAGTTTTCTTTCATGATTTATGATTTCATGAAATTTAATGTCTAGGCTTTTTTTTTAAATCATGGTTTTCAGGGAGTGCAATGTACCTTAATTTATCCAATCCTCACCTATTTTCCAGCCAGTTGTTCTTTATATCAGATCTTACATTTTCTTCTATTCTTTCAATCCTTTGATTTTGTTCATCAGAGGAATCTCAAGATTTGCAATTATTTTTTATAATGATCAATGTTTTCTTTGATTTTATTCTTCTCTCCAACTTTAATCCCCAAATTGGAGCTTTGCTCCCTGCTGCAGTTTTGGATGTGGCAGTTAGCCTTGCTTGGTTTTACCCTGAATCCCCTAAGTTCTTATGATGACCTCTGCCTTCCAAAGTTAGGCCCAAGAACTTTTAGGTTCAGAAGACTGAACCTTTAAGGCCCTCTTTGGAACCACAGGACAGAGTTTTAGGAATAGAGGCCCTAGGCCTGCCTGGATGATTTTTCTTTTTAACTCCTGGATTTTTGTACATGAGTATATCTTCCTAATGTATAATACTACTCTGTCTCCTCATTTACATTTCTTCTTTTGAATGTAGTATATTCTTTCAAAGCTATAATCCTATAATGGGGGTCACCCTACTATGTCTCAGTGGTAATCGTGAAGTCAAATTTTTCCCATGTTCACATTTCTAGTTCGCTTTCTTGTTATCTCTACTTTGTGCTTTCTGTAATGATATCTAGTGATATGGGGTTTTTTATGATTTTTCTTTTTGGGATTTTTCTTCTGTGCATTTCTGGCTATCTTTACTGCCATTATTCTCCTTCTTTAGAGTTAAACTCTAAGTTCTCTAGACTGGTAGATATACATATACAGTTTTTACTTTTTCCCTTTATTTTTTCTTTTCTTTTTTTTTGCACTTTTTGGAGGGCAATTGGGGTTAAGTAACTTGCCCAAGATCACACGGCTTGGTTTTTGTTTGTATGTGCCTTAAGTGTCTGAGGTCGGATCCAAACTCAGGTCCTTCTGACTCCAGGGCAACAATCTACTCACTGCGCCACCTAGCCACCCCTCTCCCTTTATTTTTAGTCAAACATACTTTTGATTAAACTTAAAAGATTTCCAGAAAATGCATTTTTATCAGTCCTTGTTAGGTAACACTCTATCCAGACTAGAATCGCATAATTCCTATATATCCCATCAATATATTTCCTCATTATGTATATGTATTAGCATATGCTTGTTTTTCCTGAAGGAACCTAACAAAAAAAAAGTAATTCAGTTTTTAAGTCACATGGTATCAGGCAAAAGGATTTTTGTGGCAGGGAGTAAGATCATTAGGTGGGAAATGTCAGAAAGAGCTCTTACCTCTGCCCAACTCTTTTAAAAAAACTGATTATGGTCAAAAGTATTTTTCAAAAATCATGCTTTAAAATCAATAGTAAAATATATTTTTCCTAACATGGTACTTTAAGCTAGTTTACAAGATATTTTTTCTAGAAATCTATTCATGTTCCAAATTAATTGCTGCTGTTGCTAAAATGGATATATTATTATTAATAGCCCCAAAATAACTATGCATATGCTGGGGAAACTAAAATGTTCTAAAAAGAGTGGAATTGAAATTTGTTATCCCTCTTTATATTTGTCAATTCAGATTTTATTTGATTTTTCAACAACTTCTCTGCTTCCTTATGGAATTAGATAAGGAATTTAAAAGGGATCATTTAGCAGATGCTGATCATTACAGGGATCACAAAAGAGATTTTCTTCTATGAATTCAATGTTGAATTGAAATCTTTTGTTCTTTGTGTGATAAGAAAATTTTGAGTAGTATATATATATATACATATATATATACTCCCCCCCCCCACTTTGGACCAAGGAAAAGAAAATGTCTCATTATTCTGGGGATCATGTAGGAAGATAGATAGAATGCCAAAAAGCATGCAAATGACAAAAAGCTGGAGGAAGAATAAGCCTGCTATTGTGAAAGAGATGATTGACTTCCTTCTGGAGTACTCATTTAGGAAAATTTCCAAGTCACTGCATGGTGTTCTTACAAAGGAGTACCAACTCCACAAAAAAAAATCCACAAGTAAGTATTAAATACCAATTATATGTACTTCAGTAGTGAGTATATAAGAAATATTGAACAGTCCCTATTCATAAGGACTAACATTCTAACATAAACATGGATTGCTATAACTTAAAGTAGGGAATGGCAGGAAGAAACAGAAATCAAACAAAAACACTGAGAGTATCTGAGTAGGGAAAGGAGACAGTATTTCCATGTGAGGAAGATCCATGAAGTTATCCCATGACATTTCAGCTGAACATTAAAGGAAGACTGGAATTTTTTTCTTTATTAAATTTTATTTTTCATTTATTGAATAAAACAAGCATTTCTGTAATATATACAATAAAAAGATGATTGCACATGAAACAGCAAATCTAAAATGTACAGTTTGCTATTCCTTTCAAATTTAAGACAAAATTACCATATAACACCACACTACCCACCATAGAGATGGCTATAAATTAGACACAAAATAGGTATGTGTATGTAAAATTATTCTATACATAATTCTACTTATTTCTTTCTCCGGATGCAGATAGCATCTTTCTTCATGTATCCTTTATATTTAATATGGGTATTTATAAGAGTCAAATTAACTTATTCATGAAATTTTTTCCATTTTTAAAAAATCATTGACCTCACCATTTCTTATAGTACAATAGCCCTCCATTACAAGCATATACCACAAATTCTTTAGCCATTCCTCAATTGAAAACTGGGATTTTTAAAGTTGAGAATGAAAAGGAAGAACATTCCAATCATTGGGAATGATTCTGTGAATACACAGAAGCAAAAAGCATTGTGTTAAGTATGGGGAACAGAAAAGTGGTTCAGTTTGGCTAGAATGTAGAGTGTATAAGGGTTTAAATTGTCAGATAAACCTGGGAGTAGGGGGAGGTCATAGAGAAATAGTGGAGGGCATTAAGTATTGAGGTAGAGACTGTATTTTATAATAGAGGCAAAGGGGAACGGCTGACGGTCTCTGATAACAGGAGTGACAAGTTAGACCTCTGATTTAGGAATATTATTTTGGAAGCTGTGGGAAAGAAATATTGGAGAAGGGAAAGACCAGTATTGTAGGATCAATTAGGAAAAGCTTCCATTTTTGTTTGGGAGAAGATGAAAAAAAAATTGGTGTAAATTTCATGGTAGGAAAATGAAAGACTATGAAAGGACTGAAAATTTAAACTATAGATTATATCAGGCATCCATTTTGGAAACAATTTAATTTATGGTGGATAGACCCTTTTATATATACCTTTGATTTTCTACAGTTGTATTCTTGTTATTTTTATGTATTTCTCTTTCCACTTGTATAAACAACACATTTCTGTGTTCTAGAGTGTACGGCCAAAAAGGAAAAGAAGGAGCAGGTGCTGGAATTGTATGCCAAAAGCATTGAGGAGGCACAAAAAATAGGAAAAAAAAAACGTAATCTGGGATGAGCAGCAAATCTTTCTGAGACAAGGAACCTAGCAGGCTCAGGAATGAAGTAAATCAGAAAGGCATAGCATCTTACACCAGTAAAGTTTGAAATCGAGTTTAATAAAGGAGGGATACATTAGCTCAAAAACCAATTATCACTAAACAATCATTAAACACCTACTATGTACCAGGCACTGTGGATTAACTCTGAAGAGAAGCCAATTCTAGAGAATACTGATTCAGTAAGACCTAGAGACAACATGGATTCTTTGCAGAAGAGTCTGAGGATTGTATCTGAACACCAACCCAATCCTCCAACTCTTCCTATAAAATGTCCTTACAATTCTGTCTCCTGTGTTATGTTGCCTTTGGATCTAAAGTGAAAGAGGGAATCTTAAGGCGAATCAACTACAATTTAGAGAGAAGGGCTGGTTGCGAGTTTAGACATTTTCCAGTTAATTCTCTTCCTTTTACATTGGAGGAAACACGAGGCCAAAGAAAGGAAATTATTTGTCCAAGTTTGTACAGTTAGACAGGACAGGTAGGACAGAAGGCAGGTCTCCCAGATCCCAACCTAGTGTTCTCTGTGTCATATTGAACTTTCATTTATATTAATGTTACTTCCTCTCTATAATGTAAGTAACTGTGAGTTGCATGTAGGGTATGCAACCATTTATCTCCTTGGTGGAATTCAAATAATCTTGACTGTAAATTTTAGAAAGGAATAATAAATGTCATTGTGCTGTAATCTAGCTTTTTCTTCTAAATTATTCACCAAATTCTATCGTTTTATGACCCTTCCATAGAAAGGCTATGAAGTCAATAGGAATTCAACAATGATATACCACAGAAACATATGTATTTATCTGTAGGATTTGAAATGACCTGAGCAGAGTGGGAACGTACAATTTAAATTACAAAAGAGGTCCATAAATTACAGCATGATATCAAGTCACTACAGTTGGGGATATTGAATGTCCAGGAATAGCAGCAGCTGCTGTTTCTTTTCCTCTTCCTCCTCCTCCTGCTTTCCTCCTCTTTCTCCTCTTCCTCCTCCTCCTTTTCTCCTCTTTCTTCTCTTCCTCCTCCTCCTCATCCTCCTTTCCTCCTCCTTCTCTTCTTCCTCTTCCTTCTCCTTTGTCTTGTCTTCACCTTCTCCTCCTCCTCCTTTCCTCCTGCTTCTCCTCCTTCTTTTTAGATTAAGACCATGGACTAGCCATTTGGAAGTTTGGGACAAAAATGGAAACATGATCACTTAAGTATAGCTTGAGGACAATAATTTCCTTTGGAGTCAGATGATATTGAAATCCCACCTCTTCCCAGAACCCTTCTGTGACTACTGGTGTCAACAGCTCCCCTTAATGGATTCCTATAACATGCTATCTGCATAATATCATCTACTTATATACAATAATGAATAGAATAATTCTCTAGAAATTTCTATGTTGATCAATTATCTTGCTAATCTGATATAAGGTTCCTGAGGGTTTTATAAGGTTTATATCCTGATATAAGGTTTCATCTGCCAAGCACAAGCCCTCACACTCTAGCATATCATGTTGGGCACCAGAATATTTTAGCTCTTCAATAAATGAAAAATATCATCAGGGCAATTTTACTCTAACATTCTCCTTTAAGATTTCTTTGAATTTTTGAAGTTTATCATTAAGGATTTGCTCCTATTGTTCCTTATTCTGCTATACTGCCAGCTTATTCTTTCCTACCAGCATTGCTGTGATACTGAAGATGTGTCTTGCTGTCTATTTGGTTTTAAAGTTCGTTTTGACTAAAATGATAACTGACTGAGAGAG
>WOXC01008767.1:0-425203 GCA_011680675.1 Gymnobelideus leadbeateri | reverse complement strand
AGTGACTTGCCCAAGGTCACTCGGCTGGGTTTTTGTTTGTGTGTTGTGTGTCTGGGGCTGGATCCGAGCTTGGGTCCTTCTGACTCCAGGTGCAATGCTCTGCTGCCTGCGCCACCTAGCCGCCCCAAGGAAGGGATGATTCTTTTTTTTTTTTTTTTAAATTAATTTATTAGTTTAGTTTCAGTTGACAAGATTCAATTCCATAGTTCCTTGATTTTCAAATTTCCTTTACTTCCCTCCCCCCTCCCCTCATGACATCATATAGTACAGTATAGGGTCTGCAAATGGATTCATATTAAACATTATTCCAATTACAAAGGCATATTGTACTAGGTGGGATGAAAGATGGTAAGGAAGAAGTACAACCAAACAATGAGAAGAACAAGATCATTTAGTTTGCTTCCATCAGGATTCCGGCTCAGTTCTTTCTAGTTATATCTCTGGATGGCACATTTCTCACTTTCTTGAGTCATTCGGGATTAATTTATATCACTGCATTGCTGAAAAGAGTCCAGTATGTCATAGTTGGTCATCACAGATATGGTATGTCTGTGATTGTATACAAATTTCTTCTGATTCTACTCTTCTCGCTCAGCATCAGTTTGTATAAGTCTCTCCAGGTAATTATGAAATCCGTCACCTCCTCGTTTCTTATAGCACAATAAAATTCCATTACATTCATATACCACAACTTGTTTAGCCATTCCCCAATTGATGGGCACTCCTTTAGTTTCCAATTCTTTGCAACCACAAAAAGGGCTGCTAAAAATATTTTTGTACATATGGTTCTTCCTCCCACTACTATGATCTCTTTGGGATATAACCCTAGGAGTGGTATGGCTGGGTCAAAGGGTATGAAATTATTTATAATCCTTTGGGCATAATTCCAGATTGCTCTCCAGAATGGTTGGATAAGTTCACAACTCCACCAGCAATGTATTAGCGTTCCAATTTGTCCACATCCTCTCCAGCATTTGTCACTTTCTTGTTTTGTCATCTTAGCCAATCTGACTGGAGAGATGTGGTATCTCAGAGTTGTTTTGATTTGCATTTCTCTAATTAATAGTGATTTAGAGCATTTCTTCATATGCTTATAGATATCTTTAATTTCTTTCTCTGAAAACTTCCTATTCATATCCTTTGACCATTTCTCAATTGGGGAATGACTTGTATTCATATAGATTTGGCTCAATTCTCTATAAATTTTAGAAATGAGTCCTTTATCAGAGACACAGGTTGTAAAAATTCTTTCCCAATTTCCCACCTCCCTCTTGATCTTGGTTACATTGGCTTTGTTTGTGCAGAAGCTTTTCAATTTAATGTAATCAAAATTATCCATTTTGCATTTTATAATGCTCTCTAATTCTTGTTTGGTCCTAAAATCTTCCCCTCTCCACAGATCTGTCAGGTAAACTATTCCTTGCTTTCCCAAATTGCTTACAGTATCATCCTTTACACCTAGATCATGCACCCATTTAGACTTGATTTTGGTATATGGTGTTAGATAGTGATCTATGCCCAGTTTCTGCCATACTGTATTCCAGTTTTCCCAGCAGTTTTTGTCAAATAGTGCATTCTTATCCCAAAAACTGGGGTCTTTGGGTTTATCGAACAATAGATTGCTATATTCATTAACTGCTGGGTCTCCTGCACCTAATCTATTCCATTGATCCACTACTCTACACCTCTGCCAGTACCAAGCAGTTTTGATGACTGCTGCTGTATAATACAGATGAAGATCTGGCATAGCTAGTCCACCTTCCCTAGCATTTCTTTTCATTAATTCCCTTGATATTCTAGACCGTTTGTTTTTCCAAATAAATTTTGTTATTATTTTGTCTAACTCTACAAAGTAGTTTTTTGGTAAATTGATTGGAATGGCACTAAATATATAATTTAGTTTGGGTAAAATTGTCATTTTTATTATATTAGCTCGACCCAGCCACGAGCAATTGATATTTTTCCAACTATTTAGATCTGATTTTATTTCTGTGAGAAGTGTTTTGTAGTTGTGATCATATAGATTCTGGGTTTGTTTTGGCAAGTAGATTCCCAAATATTTTATAATGTCTACAGTGACTTTAAATGGGATTTCTCTTTCTATCTCTTGCTGTTGAGTTTCATTAGAGATGTACAGGAATGCTGAGGATTTATGTGGGTTTATTTTATATCCTGCAACTTTGCCAAATTTATTTATTGTCTCAAGTAATTTTTTACTTGATTCTCTAGGATTCTCTAAGTATATCATCATATCATCTGCAAAGAGTGACAGCTTGGTCACTTCTTTGCCTAATTTGATTCCTTTGATTTCTTTTTCTTCTCTAATTGCTACTGCTAACGTTTCAAGTACCAGATTGAATAAGAGGGGTGATAGTGGACACCCTTGTTTCACTCCTGATCTTATTGGAAAGGCTTCTAGTTTATCCCCATTGCATATAATACTTGCTGATGGTTTTAGATAGATGCTAGCAACTATTTTAAGGAAGGCTCCATTTATTCCTATACTTTCTAGTGTTTTTAATAGGAATGGATGTTGTACTTTGTCAAAAGCCTTTTCTGCATCTATTGAGATGATCATGTGGTTTTTGCTAGTTTTGTTGTTGATATGCTCAATTATATTGATGGTTTTCCTAATATTAAACCATCCTTGCATTCCTGGAATGAATCCTACCTGATCAGGGTGTATTATTTTTGTGATAAGTTGTTGGAGTCTTTTGGCTAATATTTTATTTAGAATTTTTGCATCTAAATTCATGAGGGAGATTGGTCTATAATTTTCTTTCTCTGTTTTATCTCTTCCTGATTTAGGAATCAGTACCATATTTGTGTCATAGAAAGAGTTTGGTAGGACTCCTTCTTCACTAATTTTCCCAAATAGTTTGTAGAGTATTGGAATCAATTGTTCTTTAAATGTTTGATAGAATTCACTAGTAAACCCATCTGGCCCTGGAGATTTTTTCCTAGGGAGTTCATTGATGGCTTGTTTGATTTCTTTTTCTGAGATGGGGTTATTTAGGTAATTCACTTCCTCTTCAGTTAATCTGGGCAACTTGTGATTTTGTAAATATTCATCCATTTCACTAAGATTGTCATATTTATGTGCATACAATTGGGAAAAATAATTCCTCATTATTTTTTTGATTTCCTCTTCATTGGAGGTAGATTCACCCTTTTTATTTTTGATACTCATAATTTGGTTTTCTTCTTTCTTTTTTTTTATCATATTGACTAAGGGTCTATCAATTTTGTTGATTTTTTCATAAAACCAGCTCTTGGTTTTATTTATTAATTCAATGGTTTTCTTAATTTCAATTTTATTAATCTCACCTTTGGTTTTCAGTATTTCTAATTTAATACTAAATTGGGGATTTTCAATTTGTTCTTTTTCTAGCTTTTTCAATTGCATGTCCAATTCACTGACCTCCGGAAGGGATGATTCTTAAGGGGTGAAGTCAAGAGGTGAGAGAGGAAAGTGGCAAGAGGAGATGGAGAGAGACAGGGTAGGGTAAACTATCTCATGTAAAAGAGGCAAGGGGAAGTAGTTGCAGGGGAGGGGAAGAACAGGAAGGCAAAAAGGCAAAAGCATATTCTCTTTGAAGTTGGCTCAAGGAGAGAACCACATGCATACTAAATGGAATATCTTACCCTCACTCACTCTCCTGAGTAGGGGAAAGGAGGATGAGAGTGGGGATGATGGAGGGGAGGGCATTCTGGAAGGATGGGAGATTGGTAGTACCCACTATCAAAGAGGGACAAGATCAAAGTAGGGAGCGGACCAAGTGGGAGGTGAGACGGGTGGGAGGGAAATATAAGCAGTCTTTTACAATATATCTACTATGGTAATGTTTTGCATAGCTATACATGTACAACACATACTGAATTGCTTATCTTCTCAGAGGGAGTGGGTGACAAGGGAGGAAGGGAATGGATCTGAAAATTGACGTTTTAAAATTAAATGTTTCATAAGATGTCCAAGCATTGGGGCCCAGAGATTCACCTTGCCCTAATGGCAAAGTCGAAGTGGGTATGGGAGAAGATACGGGAGAGAGCAGATTGGATGAGGGGATATCTAGTGGGACTGCTATTCTGGGATGGTGGGTAGGGAAAAAAAATAAAAAAAATCATTAAAAAAACCAATAATAATAATAATAAAAGACAGCACTTGCAGATCCTATACTTGATTGCATGGTGCCATGGCGGGGGTGGAGGGCAGGGGGAGGATAGGGAGGAGGGGAAAATTTGAAATGCAAGGGAATGTGGAACTGAATTTTGTGAATTAAAAGTAAACAAACAAATTAATAAAGACATTTTTTTAATGATGAGAAGGCAGACTTCAGAAAAACTGGAGAGACTTATGTGAACTGATGCTGACTGAAGTGAGCAGAACCAGAAGGATATTGTTCAGAGTAACAGCAGCACTGTATGATAACTAACTTTGATAGACTTAGCTCTTCTCAGCAATGCAAGGATCTAAGAGAATTCCAAAAGACTCATGGGAGAAAATGCCATCCATATACACAGAAAGAACTATTGAGTCTGAAAGCAGGTCAAAGCATATTATTTACTCTTTCTCGTTTTTTGTTTCTTTTTTCTCATGATTCGTCCCATTGGTTCTAATTTGCCTTTACAACATGACTAATGTGAAAATATGTTTAATATGAAAGCATATCTAGAGCCTATATCAAATTGCATGCTGTCTTGGGGAGGGGGAGGGCAGAGAGGAGAAGACAATACAGAAGTCAATATCTTATGGAAGTGAAGGTTGAAAACTAAACATTAATATTAAAAAACTTACTCCAAAAATAGCACAGTTAACTTTGGTCTAATGCTACCACACCATGTGAGATCATTAGAATTATTCATCAGTTTATGCATTCTAAATGTGAATACATTTTTTGCTCAGATGTTAAGGCATTTAGTAGCATATCAGAATTGAAAAAAAGGAAGGGAAGAAAGAAGGAAGGAAAGAGGAAGGTCAAAGAAAAGGAAAGAAATAAAGAAATGAAGGGAAGAGGATGGGAGGGAGCGAAGAAGGGAAAATGCAAGGAATGAAGAGTAGAAGGAAAGAGGGAGAGAGGAAATGAAGAAGGAGGGAAAGAAGGAAGAAAAAGTTACTTAATAAATGCCTAATATGTGACAGACATTTTGCTAGGTGCTAGAGACACAAGGCAGTTGGGAGGGGGAATGGTTCAGGTAAAGCTTCATGTGGAAAGTGAAAATTGAGTTGAATCTTAAAATCCAATGAACAAATCAGTCTTTGCTTTGACTTTAATGTGCATAGTACCATTTTTTCCTTTTGTAGGTGTAGACCATTGTCATAAGTTATTCCTGATATTAGGATTTTGATGTTAATTCCAATTTTGATCTACTTTACTAATCTATTTTCTTTTAGTTTTCTCAAAAATAGAATGTTTCTTGCAAGAGACATAAAAAACACACAAATTTTTACACATAAAGCTTAAAAGTTTTATTACATAAGGAGGAAAACATAATGGCAGTAAGTAGTAAGGGGTATAGGGCATGTTCAGGGAAGACTATTACCTCTGGTGTGAGGGCTGCTGAGTCTTTTTCAAGGCTGCTTTCCACCTTTGGTGTCCACTTGTCCCACTTAAATCTCACCTGTGGCTTCAAGAAACTGTAGTCCATCTAGCAGCCACACTCCAATAAACTATTTCTATAGAGGGACTGAAGAAATAGTAATGGTTTTTAAAAGTCAAAGCTTAATTAGCTTTTCTTTTTACCTTGTCTTTCAAAACAATTCAACTCACCAAATGTTAGTAAGCTATACACTTCTTTGAGTCAGTGATACCTCTACTAGTTCTGTATCTTAACTACACTAAAGGAAATAGGAAAAAGACCCATTGGTACTAAAACCCTCACTCTTCTGGTGTCAGAGTATACGAAACTGAAGGGATATACATCAATCAGAGAATGATTGAAGAGCTTGTGGCCAAAAAAAATCTGGGAATTATAGATTGGGGTATATTAGGAGGTGTTATGGTATAATGGAAAGGAGACAAACTCCTGGTTCTGAAATTAGAGGACTTAGGTTCAAATCAACGGAAATATTTTTTTTTTACTCTAGATCTGTGATCCTATAAAGTGAGGAATGGATACTGTAGCACAGTAGAGTTCTTTAAAGAAATAAAAGGTCATTGAACTCAGGGGACTATAGATCCATTAAGTGAATTTCTTCCTCTGGGCAAAGGGTGCAACAAGGTAACAATTACTATTCAAATGTTACAAGATTATAGATCTTACACAGGGATAAATTACTTTAAAGGTCTTTTAGTCCTTCTACTCCTACTATTGCTGACATTTTACAGATAAAGATATCGAAGCCCAAGAGGATGTGACTTAGTCAAGATCACAAGGAGAGTAAGGCAAGATTTGAATGTAGGTATTCCAATGCTAGAGTCAGGGATCTCCTCTTTTGCATTATACCATAATGCTTCCTAATATACTATTATTAAACAAGTGCTTTATTTACTTCTGGTTTACGTCATTCATTTCCACCAGATTTTGACTTACAATTTTTCCCTACCCCCCACCCCAGAATAGCAGTCCCACTAGATATACCCTCATCCAATCTGCTCTCTCCCATATCTTCTCCCATGCCCCCTTCAACTTTGCCATTAGGGCAAGGTGAATCTCTGAGCCCCAATGCCTGGACATCTTATGAAACATTTAATTTGAAAACCTCGAATTTCAGATCCATTCCCTTCCTCCCTTGTCACCCACTCCCTTTGAGAAGATCAGCAATTCAATATATGTTGTACATGTATAGCTATGCAAAACATTACCGCAGTAGATATATTGTAAAAGACTGCTTATATTTCCCTCCCACCCATCTCACCTCCCACCTGGCCCATTCCCTACTTTGATCCTGTCCCTCTTTGATAGTGGGTATTTCCAACCTGCCCTCCCCCTAGAATGCCCTCCCCTCCATCATGCCCCCTCTCATCCCCCTTTCCCCTAATCTCCTACAGGATGAGATATCTCATTCAGTATGTATGTGATTCTCTCCTTGAGCCAACTTCAGTGAGAAAATGGTTTTGCCTTTTTGCCTTCCTGTTCTTCCCCTCCCCTGCAACTACTTCCCCTTGCCTCTTCTACATGAGAGAGTTTACCCTACCCTGTCTCTCCCCATCTCCTCTTGCCACTTTTCTCTCTCACCTCTTAACTTCACCCCTTAAGAATCATCCCTTCCCATGAAATTCAACCTGTGCCCTCTATCCATGTATACCTGTAAACATATGCCCATATACCCTTCTTCAATTATTTTCATAATGAGAAAGGTTTCATCAGACACAGTTATTTTTTTCCATGTAGGAATGTAAATAGTTTAACTTTGATAAGATCCTTTTGATTTCTTTTCCCTGATTACCTTCTCAAGCATCTTTTGCTTCTTGCGTCTGAATTTCAAATTTTCTATTCAACTCTGGTTTGTTCCTCAAGAATGCTTGAAAGTCCTCTATTCCACTAAATAACAATATTTTCCCCTGAAACAAAATACTCAGATTTGCTGGGTAGGTGACCCGTGGCTGCAATCCCAGCTCTTTTGCCCTCTGGAATATCATATTCCATGCCCTTCAATCCCTCAGTATAGAAGATTCCAGGTCCTGTGCTATTCTGATTGTGTTTCCACAATATTGAAATTGTTTCTTCCTGGCAGCTTGTAGTATTTTGTCCTTGATCTGGGAGTTTTGGAAGCTGGCTATAATATTCCTGGGAGTTTTCTTTTTTGGGATCTTTTTTAGGAGGCAATTGGTGGATTCTTTCAACCTCTATTTCCCCCACAGTGTTTAGAACATCAGGGCAATTTTCCTTCAGAATTTCTTGAAGGGTGATTTCTAGGTTCTTTCTTTGATCATGGCTTTCAGGTAGTCCAGTAATTTTAAATTATCTCTCCTGGATCTATTTTCCAGGTCAGTGCTTTTTCCCATGAGATATTTTGCATTGCCTTCTGTTCTTTCATTTGTTTGGATCTGTTTAACAGCATCTTGATTTCTCATAAAGTCACTAGCTTCCATTTGCTCCAGTCTAACTCTGAAGGAATGAATCTCCTCAGTGAGCTTCTGAGATTCTTTTTCCATCTGGCAAATTCGACTTTTTAAGGCATTCTTCTCCTCATTGCCCTTTTGGGCCTCCTTTGCCATTTGAGTTAGTCTATTTTTTAAGGTGTTGTTTTCCTCAGTCAGGCTGTTGACCCTCATTTCATACTTTTCCTGCATCCTTCTCATTTCTCTTTCCAATTTTTCCTCCACTTCTCTTATTTGATTTTTAAAGTCCTTCTTAAGGTCCTCTATGGCCTGCAACCCGCTCATGTTTTCCCCTGGGGCTTTTGGAGCAGGACTTCTGACCTCACAGTCCTTTTCCCACTCTATGCCCCCAAAATAGGAGTCTAGGGTTGCATTGTTCTGTTTCCTTTGCCTTGGCATGTTGCCACTTAATTACTTGATTTGGGGGCTTGTTGCCACAGAAGGACTCTGCCACCAGACAGGAGAGCTTCTGCCCAAATATGGGGTCTTCAGGACTTCTGCAGGTTGGGTGACCTCTGTAAAGCCTTCACCGGCTCTGGCAATTTGGATACCCAACCCAAACTTCCTCCCCAGACACAATCCAGATCCAGGCAATTTAAAGCAGGAGAGATTAACCCCCCCAGACTGATTGCTGGATCTCCCTACACTTCGCAGACCAGGATCTAGAGCCGCCACTGAAGCTGCAAAATGGCTTCTGTGCATTCTGTGAAAAATGGCTTTCTTCAGCAGCTTTTTGCCCCCAGAAGAGGAAGCTGACTCGTTCTCCAAATACTGGTCCCAAAGTCCATAGGGTACTAACCTCTCACTTTGTCCTAGGCATATCTGTGCTGATAATTCTGGAATTGCCACAGCTGCTTGTGTTCTGGGGTCCCTCCAGCGGGCTGCTAGCCCAGCTGCCCTGGGGCTAAAACCGTGTCTCACACGGGCCTGGGCTCAGCTCGCAGAGCACTGCACTGTGTATTCCCAGTGCGCTGTGCTGCCTGCTCTGAGAGCGCTACGCTCGCCGCTCCCTGCAGGGCTGCTGGATTCTCCTCAGTGGTAGGTTAGCTTCTCTGTGTAGTTCTGTGGGTGCTGGGGCTCCAGAAGTTGTTCATATTCTCCTTTTACATTGGATGTTGTGTGGGGCAGAGAACCTTGGAAGTGCTGTTTATACTCCTCCATCTTGGCTTCCTAATATACTACAAAAGCAAAAGGTACTATAATATGGAGTTCAGAAATATTAATTCTGGGTTTGTATGGATTATCAATCTTGAGGGTTTTTCCTCCAAATCTTAGGTCTTTTGATTCATTTTAAATCAACCCAGAATTCCCCTGGAGAAATATTTGGAGATCAAACATAGCTTATAACTAGACATTCACAGATATCAGAAAAAAAAATCATTTCTGTCCCTATACATACAAGCTCATGTACAAGGATCATTTTTGAGAGTTGGAGTCAGGATAAAGATCCTCAGAGCCTATATGAACAACATACATAGATGATATATTTTATTCCAGAAAAAATAGAATCTTTCCATTCTTGTGCGTCTCACCTTTCTCTGATGGTTTATACAATCATTCAAACTCATGCTATCATAGTTTGGTTTCAAATGTCTGCAGTAGTAAAAGAAATGTTGGGATGATAAAGTGATAATTTCCTTTCCCAGACAATGTGCTTTCTTCTAACACCAGAGTCTTCTGGTTTCAGGGATTCATGAGTGATCATGTCTAATAAGGGAGTGGCATTGAAGAGAAATTTTCACTTTGTTTTCTAGAAATCTATATCCTGAAATTTGAGGGCCATGGGCTCTCCTCTTGGGGTACACATTTGACTTCTGTGTATGTCTGCCTCAAAATAGATATAAGTGATCCACGCACCTGGAAAGTGCAACATCTCTTGCACCTATTTCTTGCCCTGTTTGTTCAGGTCTACTCTTAGCTCTGTTGTTTTTGGATTTGTCCCCTTAAAAGGAAAATGATTGAACTTGCAATTTAGGCTCCTTTTTGTAGACACAGCATGGAGTAGTTAGTGGCCCTGATCTGATATAAAAGGCTAATCAATGCATTTTTGTTCAGTAGTCCTCCATCATTCATCTTCTTGAAATATAAATGGATTTATAAGTGTCAATCAATATGCCAACACCTTCCACCAGGAGATGTAATTGAAATCCGAAAGAAAAATTCATCTTTTAGGAGCTTATCCTGTAATGTAGGGAACTCCTGTGATTGGTCCCTTACAGAATAAAATAGTTTTCTGTAGAGTAAGTGCTAGATAGCTTGTTCTGCTCTGATAGAAGGGAAGTTAAATTGATAAAAGAGAAAAGATACATGAAATGTCTTGCCTTCAAAAGGGATTTTGCTTTAAAAAAACAATTGTGGTATGACTTTATTTATTTTTCATTTTCAACATTCACATTTATGTAATTTTTAACTTTAATTTTTTCCCTCTCCCCAAGACAGCATGCAATCTGATATAGGCCATACATGAACAATCATACTAGACACTTTCCCACATTCATATCATAAAGACTTAGCACAAAAGGGAAAAACTTCAAGAAATAAAAGCAAAACATAAACAAAAACAAAAAAGGGAAAATTAGAATGCTTCCACCTTCATTCATATTCCACAGTTCTTTCTGTGGATGTGAATGGTATTTTCTCTTATGATTCTCTCAGAATTTTCTTTGATCATTGCCTTGCTGAGAAGAACTAAATCTATCAAATTTGGACATTGCACAATGTTGCTGTTACATGTACAATGTTTTCATGGTTCTGCTACTCCACTTAGTCTCAATCCTTGCAAGTCTTCCCAGGTTTTCCTGAAGTCTACCTGTTCATCATTTCTTAAGGAACAATAATACTCCATTACAGTCATGTACCATAACTTGTTTAGTCATTCCCCTACTGATGGGCCTTCATTCAATATTTGAATTTTTGCTGCCACAAAAAGAGCTGCTATAAATATTTTTGCATATGTGTGCCCTTTTCCCATTTGTATGATCTTTTTGCAATATAGACCTAGAAATGATAGATCTGGATCAAAGGCAGTGCACAGTTTTATAGCCCTTTGGGCATAGTTCTTTTTTTTTTCTCCAGAATGGTTGGAACAATTAACAACTTCACCAACAATGTATTAGTGTTAGAATTTTCCCACATCTTCAACAATAATAATTTTCCTGTTTTGTCATGTTAGGTGTGATGTGGTACCTCAGAGTCATTGTGATTTGCATTTTTTAATCAACAGTGATTTAGAGCATTTTTATATGACTAATGATACCTTTAGTTTCTTCCTTGAAAAACTGCCTGTTCATACACTTTGACCATTTGTCACTTAAAGAATTACTTTTATTTGGATAAATTTGACCCATTTATCTATATATTTTGTAAATATGACCTGTATCAGAGACACTGGCTATAAAAACTGTTTTCCAGGTTTTGACTTCTCTCCTAATTTTGGTTGCACTGTGTTTGTCTGTACAAAATCTTTTTAATTTAATGTAATAAAAATTGTTCATTTTGCATTTCATAATGTTTTCTATCCCTTGTTTGACCATAAATTCTTCCATTGTCTATAAATCTGACAGGTAAACTATTCCTTGCTTTTCTACTTTGCTTATAGTACCCCCCTTATGTCTAAATCTTGTAACCATTTTGACTTTCTCATGGTATATGGTACAATATCTTGGTCTATGCCTAGTTTCTGCCATATTATTTTTAGTTTTCCCAGTAGTTTTTGTCAAGTAGTGAGTTCTTATCCCAGAGCTGGAGTTTTTGGGTTTATCAAACAGTAGATTATGATAGTTACTGAATACTGTGTCATATGTGCCTAACCTGTTCCACTGATCCACCACACCATTTCTTAGTACCAACTGGTTTTATTGATTGCTACTTAATAAGACAGTTTTAAATCTGGTATAGCTAAGCCACTTTCCCTTGCATTTCTCTCTACAATTCCCTTGATATTCTGGACCTTTTGTTCTTCCAGAAGAATTTTTCTATTATTTTTTCTAGCTCTATAAAATAGTTTTTTTGGCAGTTTAATTGATATGGCACTAAATACGCAAATTAACTTAGGTAGTGTGGTCAATTTTATTATACTAGCTTAACCTTCCCATGAGTAACTAATACTTTCCCATTTATCTAGATCTGATTTTATTTGTGTAAAAAGTGTTTTGTAATTTTGTTCATGTAGTTCTTGGGTTTGTATTGGAAGATACATGCCTAAATATTTTATAATGTCTAGAGTAAATTTATTCATTTATTTATTTTAATTTTCAAATGCTTTACTAACTTCTGGTTTACATAATTCATTTCCACCAGATTTCGAGTTACAATTTTCCCCCATTTTTCCCCTACCCACCGCCCCAAAACAGTGGTTCCACAGGAACCTCTAATGTGCTCTCTTCCATACCCCCTTTGACTTTTCCAGTAGGGCATGGTTGATCTCTATGCCCCAATGACTGTATATCTTATTTACCAATTACATGTAAAATAGTATTAATAATAGTATTTATATATTTTTAAACATTTGATTTTAAAACGTTTAATTTCAGATTCATTCCCTTCCTCCCTTGTCACCCACCCTTACTGGGAAGAAAAGCAATTCAGTATATGTTGTACATGTGTAGCTATGCAAAACATTACCATAGTAGATATATTGTAAAATATTGACTATAATTCTCTCCCTCCTATCCCACCTCCCACTTGTTCTGTTCTCTACTTTGATACTGTCCCTTTTCAAAAGTGGGTGCTTCCGAAGGGAGAATACTCAAGGGATGAAATTATGAGGTGAGAGAGGAAAGTGGCAAGAGGAGATGGGGAGAGACATGGTAGGGTAAACTATCTCATGTAGGGGAAGTGGGTGCAAAGGAGGGGGAGAATAAGGAAGGCTAAAAAGGCAAAACCACATTCACATTGAATTTGGTTCAGGGAGAAAATGACATACATACTAAATGGGATATCTCAACCTGCAGCAGGATAGGGGGAAGGGGGATGAGAGGAGGGATGATGGATGGGAGGGCATCCTTGGGGTGAGGGGAGGTTGGAAGTACCCACTATAGAAGAGGGACAGGATCATGTAGGGAATGGACCAGGTGGGGGGTGGGATGAGTGGGAGGGAATTATAAGCAGCCTTGAACAATATATCTACTATGATAATGTTTTGCATAGCTAGACATGTACAACATATACTGAATTACTTATATCCCAAGAAGGAATGGGTGACAAGGGAGGAAGGAAATGGATCTGAAATTCGAGGTCGTAACATTAAATGTTTCAAATATATATATAAAAAAAAAAAGTGGGTGCTTCCAACTTCCCTCCCCTTCAGCCTGCCCTCCCTTCCATCATGCCCCCTTTCATCCCCCCCCCCACTCTCCTGTATGGTGAGATATTCTAGAGTACATTTAAATGGAATTTGTCTGTCTATTTCTTGCTTTTCCACTTTGTAATATATAGAAATGCCTATGATTTATGTGGGTTCATTTTATATCCTGCAACTTTGCTAAAATTGCTAATTATTTCGAGTACTTTTTTTTTTAGTTGAATAGGATTCTCTAAGTATACCATCATATTATCTGTAAAGAGTGATAATTTTGTTTTTTCATTGCCTATTATTACTCTTTCAATTTCTTTTTATTCTCTTATTGCTCAAGCTAACACTTCTAGTATAATATTGAATAGCAGTGGTGATAATGGACATCCTTGTTTTACTCATGTGGTGTAGTTTTATACCAGTGATTTACAGTGAGAAGTTAGCTCGATGGGTCACTTTAAATTGTCCCAAACTACAGAATAGACACACTTTATCACTGTGAAGTAGAAAAGAGAAATAGGCTCCCGGGACTTAAACTTATGTCAAAGCATTGTAAACATCTACTTCAAGAAATTTATTGTGGAATAAAAGAAAAATGGTATATATAGAGTCAGAAGATTGAAGTTTGAATGCAATATCTGATTCTGGCTGTACTACTTGGATAGATTCCACTATGCCCTTAGGAAATCTCCTCATCAGAAAACTCATCTTCCTGTGAGATTGCATGAGCTTTGGTCCTCAGACTCCATCAGTACACTCAACATCCTCTGATCAGAGCAACACAGGGCAGAGCAAAGAATGTGTCCCAAAGCATCCTTTTAAAATGGCCTCAAAATCCTTTCATCTTTTTGTTTCTAACCCTCTTACTTCCTTAGACATGACGACCATGCCTTCATTCCTTTTTCTACATCACTCTTTAGTCTTCCTCAATTTATAGCTTCTTTTTGTATTTTGCCTTCCTGCAAAGGATTGTAATCTCCTTGAGGGCAGCACCTGCCTTTATTTTTCATATTTTTATCCTAGTGATACAAATGCTTAGTACATAGTAGGTGCTTAATATTTATGTAATACTGACTATTTACTTATTACATTAGTTCTATAACTCAAGTAATTACTTAACATTATCTTTCTCAGTTATAGATGGAATAGAGATAAAGGACTGAACCTAAAGCCAGGAAGACTTGAGTTCAATTTTGGTCTCTGATAATTACGAGCTGGGTAATAGGAAGTTATTTGATTAGGTTTCACACATTATCATTAACTGTTAAATGTATATAAAAATATCCATTAACTGTAATAGCACCCACCTCTTTTTTTTAGAGATCAGATGAGATAATATTTGTAAAATGTTTAGCAAGGTAACTGGGCCATAGTATATATGTGGCATATAGCATAAATAAATAAATAAATAAATAAATAAATAAATAAATAAATAAATAAATAAATAAATAAATAAATGAATGAATGAATGAATGAATGAATGAATGAATGATTGTTCCTAAATAATAGTAGTATTACTCAAAAAGGAGGCTCACATGACATAAGGTGATATTTACAAGTTTGAAAACGTTTAATTAATAACCTGTTATTATTATGAAGACCTCTAAAAATGTTAGAATTTCTGAAATAGAAAGAGAAATTATAGGAGAGAAAGGGCTAAGGATAAGTGAGACTTAAACTATTATTAATGTTACTCTTAGATTCAGAGAGCCCAGATCTCTTGACTGACCATTATCCCTAACTGGTATAATCAAAGATTGTTTGGTTAATTGCCTTTTTAGTATTTAGGTTTGTTTTAAAGCTGAGTCTTTTTTGTTTTTAAACTTTTTACCTTGTTGCATTATTCTGTAGTGTAAAAATGATTATTAATAACCAAAAGCTTGGAAATTCAGAGCTTCCCTCAGTCCCCTTCTTCCAAAGTTCTAAATTTAAGTTCAGTTTTTCTTCAGAAGGACTTTACTGATAATAAGATTTCATTGACAATCCTTATCTTGGTCAGCCCTCCCCCCCCCAATCTCACAAGTAATTTAATCTAAGGTAGCAAAGCTCCCATGGTGTTCTGCTCAGGCTTGGGTGGAGACAGATTCTTCTATCTAGATAGCCCAAAGCTGGGAGTGCTCAGGTATGGTTGGGGTTGTCTGATAAAAGAGGTATTTCCTCTGTTCAGAGATAAAATGATGATGGAATGACATCAACACTGTGCATCCTAACCCCAAAATGAGCTCTGTTCCAACACTGCAGCTGCCATGCATATTCATGCCATCCACTTTGAGAGAAATAAACAATGAACCTAATTCTATTTGTCTTTCTTAGACTATTCTACAAGTTGACATTTTGGTGCCATGACTCAGATTAGAACAGGCAACTAGAAACTGGATTCTTTTCCCTGTAGAGCTCTTATTAGGTTCCAGGACATATTCTCCAGAAAGTTTCAGCCCTAATGGAGTAAGTCCATTCTTTACTCCCTACTCCTAAAATCAAACTGAATTTTTCACTCTGAGCTGACTCTGGGAACAGAGATCACTTGCATAGGTCTTCTCTGAAAGGAAAGCCCCTGCAATTAGGTAAAAGTCAGTGGCATATGTTAAATTGTATTGTAATCTGAAGTTGATTCTTAAAAGGATATGGGGGAAAATTTAAAGTAACTAAAGGTAACCATGAATTTTGGCCAGTCTAACTCTAAATTGGTTTCTAAATCTAAATTGGTTTAAACTGGTCCATCTTTAAAATAATCTGTCAAAAGTCAACAAGAAGATTAGATTTGTGCATTTTGTCTTGTCAATTTGTCTGTGCTTGTGTATAATGACTATAAACTGTGATGAAAGATTTAAAATGTAGCCAGCCAGCAAACTTCTAAATATGCTTAGTGGGAATACTGGGAAAGAACTTCCCCTCAGACTTTCAGTTGGAGATTGACTTTTTTGGGGGGCGGTGCACAGGGGTGGGTCCCAGCACTGGCCAATTTGCTAACAAAATAAAGTTAGATAACTAATGAAACTGAAAAAGAAAAACAGGGTGAGGCTTTCTCAGGAGTTAGTTTGTGAGGTGGAATTGTTGAGGTTTTGGGTTTAGGGATGCTCAAGACCCCAAAATACTGACATGCTGGGACCTGCTGAATGAATATGACTCAAGTCTTCTCTAAGCCAAAGAAAAGCGAAGCTTATTAAAGATTTGCCACAATGGGTAGATTCTTTTTTATTTTATTTTATTTTTTGCTTTTTTGGAGGGCAATTTTTGGAGAGTTAAGTGACTTGCCCAAGGTCACAGGAATAGTTTTTGTGTTAAGTGTCTGAGGCTGGATCTGAGCTCAGGTCCTCCTGACTCCAGGGCTGGCTGCTCTATTCACTCAGCCTCCTGCTGTTGAGCTTAACTCCACCCTCCCCTTCCCCTAATTGATCTGTAAGCAGGCACTCCACCCTTCCCTTCTTCTAATTGATCTGTAAGCAGGCAACTCCAGTTTTCCCCTCCCCTAATTGATCCATGGGTGGGAGTTTCAGCCTAGGGTAAAATCTCTGCTCAATTCTTTCCCTATCCCCCCACCCCCCTACTGGGTGTTTCCCATCTCCACCCTTTCTGGGTTCTCTGTCCCTCAGCCTAGGGTAAACTTCATATATACACTGACCCATCATTGATTGTAGTTTGAGCTTAGGTAACCTGGCTATTGAATCTCTTTAAAAACTGACTTGCCATCCATGCCAGCACTGTCTGATTTGGGTAACCACGTAACCCCTGCAGTCCTGCACTAAAAAAATCCACTTAAAAATCTTAATCTAGGGGATCTTCTGTCTTACTCAGTTATGCTCTTCACTAGCAGCCCCAATGGGTAGATTCTTAAGGAGCCTGAGCATTTGTTATACTTGTATTGACAAGTGGGCCAGAACAATCTGACACAGAATAAGTCTGAGCTTGATTGAATCTGAGCCACTTTATGGAGGCAAGAGGGATTTGTGGGAGGGATATAGGGGTGGTCTAGTAGTCTGGAAGGGTGGGTCTAGGGAGGGTCTCGGGGAAGAGTCTAAGGAGGATCTTGATGGGACAGAGGGCAGACTCCAGGAACCAAGAGAAAGTGATTTTGATGGTATCAAGGATGGGAAATAGATAATGGAGGGCTAGACTAGGTTAAAGGTAACCGAGATTCAATCATAGAGATAATGAAAGGCTCATGGCCTCAGCTGAACACCAGATCCAGTAGGAAGATTCAGGGAGAGTTCAAGATTCTATGCACCATCAGAATCAGAAAAGAGATCTTTCTCTCTGATAAAAATGCCATTTTTCCTCCTTTGAATGAATCCAGCATTAGCTTTAAACTGATAAAAATTTAGACTGAGAAGCCCAAAGAGAGCAAGGGCTGATGAGGAAAGCTGAGAGATTTCTGTTACTCCAAAGTTACATGAATTCAGGATTAATTAGATCCCAAAGTCTGTATATTATGTTTAAACTAAATCAAGAGAACTGACTTTTCATTCTTCTCTCCCCCCCAATATGTCTGACAGCAGAGCAATGTGTTTAAAATTGCAAAATTAAAGTTGTTTGTTTCTTTTTGTTGTTGTTGTTTTGGGTATTTTTTTTTGTCTTTTAAGATACTTTGATTGGGGGTTTTATATCATACTCTTAAATGCAATCACTTTATGATTTCACTGTTTTGTTTAAAATGTCTATTAACATTGCAAAAGCTGTTCATATACACACATACATACATACATAAAATTGTTTATATATACATACATGCATAAAGTTGTTCATATGTGTATACATATAATGTTTGTGGAAGGTTTGACAGAAATACTTTTGATTTGTAAATTAAAAAGTGTCAACTCTCTCCAGATTTTCAAAGGTAAAGAGAAACAGGACAAAAAGTGGAGTTAGTACAATTTTTAATTTGGAATACTGTGTTAATTAAAGCCTTTGTAATCTATTAATAGGATCTGGGAGTAGATGGAATGACACTCTTGTGTTTTAATAGGCACATAAGCCTGCATGTCTCCTAAAAAAGTTTGTAATCACTAAAACATCTAAATATTTTTTCAAAGAATTTGTCACAAAAGCTTCTTCCTTTATTGGGACTAGGAATAGACAGTATAGATTTCTATGAGAAATTTGCGCCTCTTTGATCTCCTAAAGAACACCTGAATTTTGTGATATGTAGATCAATGAAGAAAATCCCCTGGGTTTCAATTAACTACATAGTCCAGGAAAAGTAGGGTTATTGTGAGGAGCACATAATTGTAAAGTGTTTGGCACAGTGCTTTTCATAGGACAAATGCAATCTGAATGCCAACTATTTTTATTATATCTTTAATTAGATACAATTGCTTCATGCTTGGTAACTTTATATTGGTTTTTAGATGTGATCGGTGTACAATGCCAATGGTGATGAGGGGGATGATATTCTGTGTAAGATAATTTGTAAGAACATCCAACTAAATTAAGGTCACTTGATTGGTAACTAATTGTTTTTGCTTCAAGTTTTTTTTGTTTAAGTGATTTTTTAAAAAAGTGATATTTGTTCATGGTATTTCTAAATTTTCTTATATTGTGTAATTTGGTAAAAAAAATGTAACACCTATATTGTTAGAAAAGCAATTTATTTTATAATCTAGATGTTGTTAGATTAAGAATTATACTGTCAAAAAAAGAGAATGAATGAGGTAGGAAGCTGTTATTTCATCCTATCAGCCCTACTGATCATGTGTTGCAATATTCTGAAGTACTATAACTTAAGAAATCATAAACATCTAAGTTTTGTCTATATTTAAAAGAAAGTTTCAGCTAAAAATATCTGGCTATCACTTATAAAAATTATGACATTGTTAACTAAGCTATTTGGAGTTATTGTTTACAAAGTTATTTTTGTGAAAAGGAAAACTAGTAATTATAGAATGAAAAGAGCTTGTAAAATCTCCTTTGTAATTCTTATCAACACTGTACAAGTTTTCTGTGTTGTGAAATTCTAAGTCTTTGCACAAAAAAGGGGGTATGATTTTCAAATCCACTTCATCTGAGGATATATCTGTATATAAACATGCATGTGTGTCTGTTAATTTGGAGTTATGTGAACTACCATTTTCACTATCTATATGAGATTCCCAAATGAAATTATGTTCTTAATTTCTAGTAATGTATTTAAGGAGAAAAGGAAGAAAAGATACAGAATAATTTTTAAAGGCCTCAAAAACTATTTTGCCATTGTAAGGCTCATTTAATTAGGTATATTCTTGGCTTATAAAAAAAACAACTAAATTTATTCCCCCCATTGAAAGTACCTTTTATATTACAGAATTTTGGTAAACTAGGAATTTTGTGATAAGTGGGAATTTAGTTTGTTACAGTACTTTGGTTATTTATGTTACTTAAAAGACATTTTACACCAACTCATATTGACAAGTTCCAATTTTAGAGTTTTCCAACTAATTTACTTCATTAAAATTTAGTGATTTTTCCTTTCACCATCACAATAAATTTTAAGTATTTTTTTTTGCCAATAATATATATTTATTGTTGTTCATTAGTAGTCAAAAAGCTTACATGGTACATTATTAGACTAAAACAATGTTAAAGTACAGCCACAGATTCAAAACATCATTTAGAGATATGGAGTGAAAAAAGAGTTACAAAAATAAACAAAGGAATCCATACAAATGTGTGTTTTTATTTTTATTTTTGGTGATGAAGAACTGATTAAACACAGGTTCACAAACTCAGCAGTTGCAGAGGTTAACAGAATGAAAAATGCAATGCATCCAAAAGAAAGTCTGTGGTGGACTTACTTTAACCTGTCCATAAGATATTTTAAGAATCATAATTTGCCTTTCTCCAATAAGTTAAGCCAGTAGAAACAAAATGATAAAAGAAAAGATGATTATTTTCATCAGGGCTCTTTTGTTACTCAGCTCCTTTAGGTAAATATTTTACTAGTGCAAGAGAAATATCTTTTATCAGAAAGATCATTAAATGCCACACTTGAAGAACACTCATATAAAACTATTTCCTGGGGTGGAGCCAAGATGGCAGAGTAGAAACAGCACTTCCAAGGTGCTCTCTTCAACACCACTTCATAATCATGTAAAAGGGAACTCTGAACAACTTCTGGAGTTTCAACACCCACAGAACAACACAGAGAAGCTAACCTCCCACTGAAGATAACCCATCAGCCCTGCAGGGAGCAGCCAGCCCTGCACTCTGGGAGCCAACAGTGCGGCACGCTGGGAGGTGAGCTCAGGCCCTGGTGAGATGTGGTTTTAACTCCAGGGTGGCCGGGTAAGCAGCCTGCTGGAGGGTCCCCAGAACCAGAAGCTGTGGTGATTCCAGAATTATCAACACAGACATGCCTAGGACAAAGTGAGAGGTTAGTGCCCTATGGACTTTGGGGACAAGCATTTGGGGATCGCTTCTTGTTCTTCATCTAGGAGTGAGAAGTGGTTGAGGAGACAGGCACAGATGCCATATTGCATCTTCAGTTGCAGCTTCAGATCCTGGCTTGCAAACTGTAGGGAGATCCAGAAATCAGTCTTGAGGGGTAATCACTCTTGCTTTAACCTCCCTGGATCTGGATTGCAGTCTGGGTGGAGGTCTTGGGGTGGGTATCCAGCTTGCCAGAGCATGTGGAGGATTCACAGAGGCCACCCAACTAATACCACCGGAAGTTTAGAAAACCCCAAAGTTTGGGAGGGTAGCTCCCCTAACTGGTAGCAGAGGCCTACAGTGACAACAAGCCCCAAAGTCAAGTAATGAAGTGGCAACATGCCTAGGGAAAGGAAACAAAATAAACAGAAAAAGGCAACATTAGACTCCTATTTTGGGGGTAAAGAGGATCAAAGCAGGGAACAGGAGGAAGACTGTGAGGTCAGAAATCCTGCACCAAAAGCCCCAAATGAAAATATGAGCAGGTTACAGGCCATAGAGGATCTTAAGAAGGATTTTAGGGGCAGCTAGGTAGTGCAGTGAGTGTAGTGTTGGCCCTGGAGTAAGAAGGACCTGAATTCAGATCTGGACTCAGATGCTTAACGCACACACAAACAAAAACCTAGCTGTGCGACCTTGGCTAAGTAACTTATCCCCAATTGCCCTCCAAAAAGGCAAAAAAAAAAGGATTTTAAAAACCAAATAAGAGAAGTGGAGGAAAAATTGGGAAGAGAAATGAGAAGGATGAAGGAAAAATATGAAATGAGGGTCAACAACCTGACTGAGGAAAACAACACCTTAAAAAATAGACTAACTCAAATGGCAAAGGAGGCCCAAAAGGGCAATGAGGAGAAGAATGCCTTAAAAAGTTGAATTTGCTAGATGGCAAAAGAATCTCGAAATGCTTATAGAGGAGACTCATTCCTTCAAAGTTAGGCTGGAGGAAATGGAAGCTAGTGACTTTATGATAAATTAAGATGCCGTTAAACAGATCCAAACAAATGAAAGAATAGAAGGCAATGTGAAATATCTCATGGGAAAAACCACTGACCTGGAAAACAGATCCAGGATTGATAATTTAAAAATTATTGGACTACCTGAAAGGCATGATCAAAGAAAGAAACTAGAAATCATCCTCTGTTTTTTTTTTAAACAAATGCTTTATTAACTTCTGGTTTACATCATTAATTTCCACCAGATTTTTACTTACAATTTTTTCCCCATTTTTCCCCCTACCCACCACCCCGGAATAGCAGTCCCACAAGATATACATTCATCCAGTCTGCTCTCTCCCATATCTTCTCCCATACCCCCTTATAATTTACCATTAGAGCAAGGTGAATCTCTGTGCCCCAATGCCTAAGCATCTTATCTCCCAATTACATGCAAAATAGTATAAATAATAGTATTTATATATAAATATTTTAAGGTGTTATTTTCCTCAGTCAAAGCTGTTAACCCTCATTTCATACTTGTCCTGCATCCTTCTCATTTCTCTCCCCAATTTTTCCTCCACTTCTCTTATTTGGTTTTTAAAATCCTTCTTAAGGTCCTCTATGGCCTGTAACCCACTCATATTTTCATTTGGGACTTTTGGAGCAGGTTTTCTGACCGCACAGTCCTCTTCCTGTTCCATGCTTCAATCCTCTTTGCCCCCAAAATAGGAGTCTAATGTTGCATTTTTTCTGTTTATTTTCTTTCCTTTGCCGAGGTGTGTTGCCACTTAATTATTTGACTTTTGGGCTTGTTGCCACAGTAGGATTCTGCCACCAGACAGGGGTGCTTCCATCTGGAACATTGGGGTCTTCACAACTTCCGGTTCTGGCCAGTTGGATGCCCACCCCAGACCTCCCCCCCCAGATCACAATTGAGATACAAGCAGGTTAAACAAGAGCCATTAACCCCCGAGACTGATCGCTGGATATCCCTATAGTTTGCAGTCCAGGAGCTGAATCTGCCACAGAAGCTGAAAAATGGCGAGTTTGCCGTTTCTCCTCAGTGGCTTCTAGCCCCCAGGGAAGGAATCCAATCGTTCCCCAAATACTGGTCCCAAAATCCGTTGGTCACTAAACTCTCACTTTGTCCTAGGCATGCCTGTGTTGATAATTCTGGAATTGCCACAGTTGCTAGTGTTCTGGGGACCCTCTGGCAGGCTGCTTGCCTGGCCACCCTGGGGCTAAAACCACAGTTCACTAGGGTCTGTTCTCAGCTCTCAGTATGCTGCACTGTCGGTTCCAAGAGCGCTGTGCTGGCCATTCCCTGCAGTGCTGCTGGGCTTTCCTTAGCCGGAGGCCAGCTTTTTTGTGTCATTCTCTGGGTGCTGGGGCTCCAGAAGTTGCTCAGAGTCCCCTTTTGCATGGTTTGGAAGTCATCTGCGGGGAGAGCACCTTGGAACTGCTGTTTCTACTCCACCATCTTGGCTCCGCTCCCACTTTCAAGCATTCTTGAGGCAAAAACCAGAGGTGAATAGAAAATTTGACATTTAAACACAAGAAGCAAGAAATGCTTGAGAAGGTAATCAGGGAGAAGAAATGAAAAGAAACATATCAACATTGAACTATTCATATTCTTACAGAGAAAAAATTATAACTGTGACTGATGAAACCTTTTTCAGTATGAATATAGTTGAAGAAGGATATGTGGGTATATGAATACATATGTGAATGTCTGTATATATGTTTACAGGTATTCAAAGATAAAGGGCACAGGTCGAATTTGGTGGGAAGGGATGATACTTAAGCAGTGAAATTGAGAGGTGAGAGAGGAACATAATGAGAGGAGATGTGGAGAGACAGAATGGGATAAACTATCTCAGATCTTGTTGCTCTGACCTAAATTTATAGTCACTCCATCACCTAAAGAAGAGCTAAAACTAGTGTTCGAACATTATACACACATATACATAGATACATACACTTATTTATGTATGCATACACACACAGAGCCAAGAACGTCTTTTTGCTTTGTTTTAAGGAATAGGATTTCAGTACAGACAGCTATGTTAGTGGAGAGTTGTAACTTATGTGCTCTCTTATGTTATCTGGATGGGAAATCTGATTTTACTTATGTTTGGTATTTAATCTGGAATTAGAACAGGTGTAGAAATGTGTGCAAACTACTTAGGACTCACTTTTAAGATGTTCCCATTGTTTAAAAAGATTCTGAGAGCAGTAGTATTTTTCTGTGGTGACTCTCTTACTATTATCATTGTGGGCTTATTATCAGATATGTGTTCCTTGAGAGCTGAATCCACCAGAAAATGATTATTGAAGCTTGCTGTTCAAGACCTTATGGGACTGTTAACTGATATTATGCTGAGTCTGACTCCAGGGGTGATCATCAAGGAATGCTATTGAGCCAATAATCCAAGATTTCAGAAACCCTACGGGCTTTTATATCTATGAACTGCAGAAGTGTTCTCAAGGGAAAGGCTGGGATAATGACTAGTCACATGAGTTATAGTAGGGTACTTCTGACTCAGTTTCTCCTTTATGACAGCTGGCTAACTCTAAGCCTGGCTCAATGCAATAGGCCATATACAAAACTTCTGCCTTGAGCTGACATAAAGTTAGGGAAGCATTATTCCTTTACTATATTAGTTATTTTCTTACTCTTCTATGGTAAATTTCTGTAATAAAAAAGTTTTGTAAGCAAAATATTAAATCTATTAAATAATAGATTGATATTGGAACATCTATGAATTACTATAATAAGATCAGCAAAATATTCCTGTATAAATCGGGGTCTTTTAATTCCTCATAAAGGTATGGAGATAATTAAGTCAAGGACTTATGAAACCAGGATATGGTTCTATTATTTAGCTAATATAACTGTCTTATCTCTGTTACAATGGGTTATGAATGGTTTGTGGTCTTAAAAGGAACTTACATTTTAATTAGGGATTATTTATTTGAACATGCCTAGAGATTAGAAATGTTTTACTTGATATGCACTGTTTTAAAACTGATTACTCAATGTATTTATGTATACCTTCCCTGAACCTTTTCTTATGATTGTTAATTATCAGTTAATCTGGTAACTTTTAAATGAATTGATTTATATATTGGAGTTCATCTTCTTATAGAAGGTTTTCTGTTATTAATTCCTTAGCAGAATCTCACCCTCTAAATGTGGGAGTAAATAATGAATAATGCAACGTATAAAACTGGATTATAATTTTTCTGTTTATATTTGAGGGTTGTAGATATATCAACATGATAATTGGTCAAGTTTCCAAATTTCATTTTACAATAATAGAGACAGGTTGACTGAAAATTTTCATTATTTCACCTGGTTATTGGCAAAGTAATTTAAAATTGCTTTAAAACTAATTTTGTAGGAGAATTTTTAACAAAGAAAGAGGTTTTCAACAATCGACCTGAGTCAAAGAAGACTACTAACTGGAAACTGCTTAGAACGCACTCAAATTAGAGAAGTCAATTAGATGGTGTTCAGAACACCAGACAGAGATATGATGAGATGAGATTTGTGTACCTTTAAAGGACAATTTTATTCATTTTTTTCTTTTCCCTTTGTGTCTTTTATCTCTAAGGTCTACTTAATAAAGGGGACTGCCCCTTTTGATTTGTCAATGTGTTAATCAATTTCTCCCCCGCATCCCCACACTGTTACCCATCATAACTCCAAAAACCTTTGATGAAGTGTTGGCTATATCAGTTAGTGATTCATTGAGGAGGCTACACCTTTCATTAGAATCATATAGGGTGATACAAAAAAATAATTATTAATAACCAATATCTTGGAGACTCAGAGTTTCCCCCAACCCCCTTTTTCCAAAGTCCTGACTTCAAATTCAGTTTTTCTCCAGAAGGACATTACTGATAATGATAATGCATTGATAATCCTGATCCTGGTCAGCCCCCATACAAGATTACAAGTAATTTAATCTAAGATACCTTAGATAGTATTCTGCTTAGGAGTGGGTGGAAACATATTCTTCTTTCTAGAAAGCCCAAGGCTGGGAGTGCTCAGGTATGGTTGGGGCTGGCTTATAAAAGAGGAATTTTCTCTGTTCAGATGTATGATGATGATGCAGTGACATCAACTCTGTGTACCCTATATTAATTGTGTACCCTAATACCCAAATGAGTTTAGTTCCAACACTACAGTTCCCATGCATATGCATGCCACCCAATTTAAGAGAATTAAAACATGGGTCAGCTAGGTAGCACACTGAATAGAGCACTGGCCCTGGAATCAGGTGGATCTGAGATCAAATCTGGCCTCAGACACTTAACACAGAACGAGAGAGAGAGAGAGAGAGAGAGAGAGAGAGAGAGAGAGAGAGAGAGAGAGAGAGAGTATATAACCTAATTCTCTTTGTCTTTCTTTTTTTTACATTCTTCTTTCTTTCTTTTTTTATTTAAACAAATGCTTCTGTTTTACATCATTCATTTCCGCCAGATTTTGAGTTACAATCATCCTCCGCCTTGTTTTTCCCCTACCCACCCTCCCAGAATAGCAGTCCCCCAAGACATCGCTTCCTCCAATCTGCTCTCTCCCCTATCCTCTCCCACACCACCTTCGAACTCTCCATTAGAGGAAGGAGAATCTTTGTGCCCCAATGCCTGCACATCGTATCTCCCAATTACAAGCAAAAGAGTATTAATAATAGTATTTGTATATATATTTGAAACATTTAATCTTAAGACTTTGAATTTCAGATCCATTTCCTTCCTCCCTTGTCAACCATTCCCTCTGGGGAGATAAGTAATTCAGTATATGTTGTACATGTTTAGCTATGCAAAACATTATCATAGTAGATATATTGTACAAGGCTGCTTATAATTCCATCCCCCTCATCCCACCCCCCACCTGGTCCATTCCCCACTTGATCCTGTCCCTCTTCCATAGTGGGTACCTCCAACCTCCCCTCCCCCCAAGGATGCCCTCCCATCCATCATCCCTCCTCTCCTACCCCTTCCCTCCATTGTGCTGTAGGTTGAGATGTCCCTTCTAGTATGTATTTCATTCTCTCCTAGAACCAAATTCAATGAGAATGTGGTTTCACCTTTTTGCCTTCTTATTTTTCCCCTCCCCTGCAAATACTTCCCCCTGCTTCCTCTACTTGAGATAGTTTACCCCACCCTGTCTCTCCCCCTCACCTCCTGCCACTTTCCTCTCTCATCTCACAACTTCACCCCTTGAGTCTGCTCCCTTCCCAACAAATTCAACCTATGCCCTCTATCCATATATAACTATAACCATATACACACACATTCACATATGTATTCATATGACCATACACCCTTCTTCCATTATTTTCATACTGAGAAAGATTTCATCAGTCACAGTTATTGTTTTTCCATATAGGAATGTAAATAATTCAACTTTGATAAGTTCCTTTTGATTTCTTTTCCCTGATTACCTTCTCAGGCATCTCTTGCTTCTTGCATCTGGATGTCAAATTTTCTATTCAATTCTGCTTTGTTCCTCAAGAATGCTTGAAAGTCCTCTATTCCACTGAATGACCATATTTTCCCCTGAAACAAAATACTCAGTTTTGCTGGGTAGGTGACCCTTGGGTTCATTCTCAGTTCTTTTGCCCTCTGGAATATCATATTCCATGCCCTTCAATCCCTCAGTGTAGAAGGTGCCAGGTCCTGTGCTAATCTGATTGTGTTTCCACAATATTGAAACTGTTTCTTCCTGGCTGCTTGTAGTATTTTCTCCTTGATCTGGGGATTCTGGAACCTGGCTATAATATTCCTGGGAGTTTTCTTTTTGGGATCTTTTTCAGGAGGTGATCTGTGGATTCTTTCAACCTCTATTTTGCCCTCTGGATCTAAAACATCAGGGCAATTTTCCTTGAGAATTTCTTGAAGGGTGATTTCTAGGTTCTTTCTTTGATCATGGCTTTTGGGTAGTCCAATAATTTCTAAATTGTCTCTCCTGGATTTATTTTCCAGGTCAGTGGTTTTTCCCATGAGACATTTCACATTGCCTTCTACTCTTTCATTTGTTTGGATCTGCTTAACAGCATATTGATTTCCCATACAGTCATAAGCTTCCATTTATTCCAGTCTAAGTCTGAAGGAATGAACCTCCTCAGTGAGCTTTTGAGATTCTTTTTCCATCTGGCAAATTTGACTTTTTAAGGCATTCTTCTCCTCATTGCCCTTTTGGGCCTCCTTTGCCATTTGTGTTAGTCTATTTTTAAGGTGTTGTTTTCCTCAATCAGGCTGTTGACCCTCATTTCATACTTTTCCTGCATCCTTCTCATTTCTCTTTCCAATTTTTCCTCCACTTCTCTTATTTGATTTTTAAAGTCCTTCTTAAGGTCCTCTATGGCCTGCAACCCGCTCATGTTTTCCCCTGGGTCTTTTGGAGCAGGACATCTGACCTCACAGTCCTCTTCCTGCTCCATGCTTCGACCCTCCTTGCCCCCAAAGTAGGAGTCTAGGATTGCATTTTTCTGTTTAATTTGTTTCCTTTGTCTTGGTGTGTTGCCACTTTGTCTTGTGTAGACTAAACTTTGTAGGTTGAGAGTAGTGAATACTTAATCCAGTATCCCAAAATTGTTTTTCTAATGTGTAGCTCTGAAAATTCCTTGTGTATGACCAATGCATTGAAAGACTAGAAAATTTCTCCAATTCTCCCAGCCTCTTAAACCTCCAAAAAAACAAATCTTATACAATTTTTAGCTTTCTCTGTGGTCTAGGACATGAAGAACCCCCACAAAGGTAGGAAAAAAGACCCTATACACTCAGAGCTGACAAAGTTCATTCCTAATCCCTAATTGTTCACTCAGTCTCTCATCCTCCACCCTCCACCATATAAGCAGGGCTACACAAGTCAGTTTATGGGCTTGTAAGAGAACTTGTCTATAAACCACTGACCTCTCAGTGCAATAGGAAAACAAAATGAAGATGCTTGTCAGACAAGATTTCTGGCAGTGTTTTGGGCTGCAACATACATGTGAAGCCAAGTATGAGCGGCTTTCCAGAGCACTGCTATTGTAAACAGCTTTCAAGGTTCTGATTACACAGTATGGTAAACTCCCTATTTATTCAGTAACAAACTAAGAGAAAACATTCAAAGAAACTCAAGGTACAGCATTCACAGTGTTACAACCTATCACTAAAATAGCCACATAGTTTTCACCAAAGTGGTCACATAGTTTTAAGCAAAGTACATTCATTTAGTCAATCACAAGGTTCTTAATTCAGTCATAAAGTACAATAGTCAAAGACTTCCAACCATGGGTGCGATTAAGTTACAGTAACATCAATCACTATTCAGTACCCTCTTAAGGGCGTAATGGAAAGTACAAAGGCCATCCACCTTTAGGTAACAAGTAAGTTACAATTTCATCAGTCACTACTCAGTACTCTCTTAAGCTAAGTGCTTGCCAATACAAGGGGATCTTCTAATTACCTTACTATTATAGCTGCTTAACCAGAAACCTGAGAAGCAGGAGGAGATGTGTAGCACTCCTCTGAGACTGAAGGAAAGAACCTCATATCCAGATGGGGCAAGTTCTGTATACTCAGCAGTCTTTTGGGGTGAGAGTAAGGCCAGTCAAATTTGAAATACCCAATGTAGGAGGAAAGTGAAATAGTTTTGAGAGCTAGCCTCCAGGGAAACTGCCATTTAAGAAGAAGGAATCAGAAAGTTAAGGAGAGTGGAAAAAGAAAAAAAAATAATGAAATTAATAAAGATCACAGGAAGAAGAAAACTCAGCTAAAATCTTTTCTTTAAGCAATCAAATCAACAAAGAAAATAGTAATAACAGAAAGGACAATGACTTGCAAACCAGCAAAAGCAAGTGTCCAGATACTTCTAAATAAATATAGAAAGGTAAAGGAAGGGGCGGCTAGGTGGTGCAGTGAGTAGAGTATAAGCCCTGGAGTCAGAAGGACCTGAGTTCTCATCCGGCCTCAGACACTTAATGCACACACGAACAAAAAAAAATCTAGCTGTGTGAACTTGGGCAAGTTACTTAACCCCAATTGCCCTCCAAAAGGCAAAAAAGAAAGAAAGAAAGAAAGGAAGAAAGAAAGAAAGAAAGAAAGAAAGAAAGAAAGAAAGAAAGAAAGAAAGAAAGAAAGAAAGAAAGAAAAAGAAAGATAAAGGAAAATAAGTTAATACTTGATAAGGTAGAGGAAAATGTGTATTCCAAAAGATTGTGAAACCATGGCAGGATGTTTCTTAATGATTAAAAGGGACACAAAAATTATGAAAGCAGATTTTATGACCTATATAAACAAATACAATTAACAGAATAAAAAACTTTGAGTCTATGATGGCAAGTCTCACTCACTAAAGCAACAAAAGAGAATGATTGATTGATTGTGAATGTAAATAAACAGAAATAAAGGATAATCTGGAAGAGAAAAACAATGGTATTAAAAGATAACATGCTCTCTTTATAATTAAAACATATGGATATTGAAGAAAAGATACATGTAGAGATAATGTAAGGACTACAGATCTCCCAGATGAACACAATAAGCCAAAAATCTGAACACCATCAAATAAAAAAAGAAAACTTTTCAGAACTTCTGAATAAAGAAAAAGATGCTAAATGAAAACATTCACAAAATACCTCTAGGAAAACAAAACAACAATAAAAACAACAACAACAAAAACCTTCTATACTGCAAATTACAAAAAAAAAGTAGTTAAATAGAACAATTCAAAAAAATGAACAACAGCTTCTGTAGGTCACCAGGAGAAAGGCTTTCAAATGTAAAGGAAATCCATAATAAACTAAAGAGAGAATGGAATAACATGTTTCAAAAGGCAAATGATCTCAAATTGCAACTTAATGAGAACATAAGTCAAGCCTTTAATGAAAAGAGGGACATTCAGTTTAAACACAGTTATCTGAAGCATTTCTCGAAAGAAAACTGGACCTGAAAACAAGGTCATTTCTCAAATATTCCAGGAAAGAGAAATTCACAAGAGGCAAACAAATAGAGCAAACAAGGATAATGATGACAAAATAAAAATACAAAGGCTATTTAGATTTTTTTTTAATAAAACAAAGCAGAAAAAGGTGAATGTTATTTAATTGTTTCAGCTGTCTTTGTGAACATTTCTCTTTGTGAACCATTTAGGGTTTTCTTGGCAAAGACTGCTATTTTCTAATCATTTTTCAGTCACATCTGAATCTTCAGTTATTTAATGTTCATACACATATGCACACACATATAAAATATGTAGTTTTCCATATTATCTTTTATAAGATTTTTAAAAATTTTATATATTTATTTGGTTTTTTTTTTCAGCATTCAATTCTATAAGATTTGGGGGTCTAAATTTTCTCCTACTCCTTACCACCCCCCTCCCCAACATGACATGTGATCTGATATAGGCTTTATATGCATAATCATATTAAATAAATTTCCACATTAGTCATATTATTTAAAAATGGGAAAATCATGACAAAGAAGAAGCAAAGATCAAAGAGAAAATAAAATGCTTTAATTAGCAATTGGACTCCATAATTCTATCTCTCTATGTGAATAGCATGTTACATCATGAATCTTTTGGAATTGTCTTTGGTATTTGGATTTCTGAGAAGAATTAATCCTATGAAATTGGTTATTACACAATATTTTTGTTGCTTTGTTCAAAGCTTTCCTGTTTCTACTCCCCTCACTCAGTATCAGCTCATACAGGTTTTCCCAGATTTTTCTGCAGTCTGCCTTCTCATCATTTCTTTCCCTTTTTTAAAATTTTCATTGATTGATTGATTGGTTGATTGATTGATTGACATCACCTCCCTCTGACTGGGGCAAAATAGGTGTTTAAGTAATATTTATTTATTTGTTTGTTTGTTCCTTTGTTCATTCATTCATTCACTCATTCATTCATGTATGTATGTATGTATGTATGTATGTATGTATGTATGTATCTATCTATCTATCTATCTATCTATCTATCTATCTATCTATCTATTTCCAAAAGCTTTATTAACTTCTCATTTCATCATTCATGTCCGCCAGATTTTGAGTTACAATTTTTATCCATTTTCCCCATACCCACCACACCGGGATAGCAGTCCCATAGGATATCACCTCATCCAATCTGCTCTCTCCCAAATATTCTCCCATACCGCCTTAGACTTCTCCAGTAGGGCAAGGTGAATCTCTGTGCCCCAATGCCTGTATATCTTATTTCCCAATTATGAGTAAAATAGTATTAATAATGGTATTTATATATATTTAAAACATTTGATTTTAAAACTTCGATTTCCAGATTCATTTCCTTCCTCCCTTGTCACCCACTCTTGCTGGGAAAATAAGCAATTCAGTATATGCTGTACATGTATAGCTATGCAAAACATTATCATAGTAGATATATTGTAAAAGACTGACTATATTTCCCTCCTTCCTATCCCATCTTCCACTTGGTCTGTTCCCTATTTTGATCCTTTCCCTTTTCAAAAGTGGGTGCTTCCAACTTCCATCCCCCCCAGCCTGCCCTCCCTTCCATCATAGCCCCTCTCATACCCTTCCCCCCAATCTCTTTTAGGGTGAGATATTCTATTTAGTATGTATGTCATTCTCTCCCTGAGCCAAATTTGAAGAGAACAAGGTTTTGCCTTTTTGCCTTCCTGTTCTTCCCCTCCCTTGTAACGACTTTCCCTTGCCTCTTGTATATGAGACAGTGCAACCCATACTGTCTCTCCCCATCTCTTCTTGTTATACCCCTTTCTTACCTCTTAATTTCACCTTTTAAGTATCATCCCTTCCTATTAAAATTGACCTGTTCCCTCTCTCTATGTACACCTGTAAACATATGTACACACTTTCACATATGTATTCATACGTGCACATACCCTTCTTCAACTATATTCATACTGAAAAAGATATAATCAGTTACAGTTATCATTTTTCCATATAGGAATGTACAAAGTTTAACTTTGATAAGTTCCTTATGATTTCCTTACCGTGTTTACCTTCTCAACCTTCTCTTGCTTCTTGTATGTGAATGTCCAATTTTCTATTCAACTCTGGCTTTTTCCCTCAAGAATGCTTGAAAATCCTCTATTCCACTGAATGACCAAATTTCCCCCTGAAACATGATACTCAGTTTTTCTGGGTAGGTGATTTTTTATTTTTTTGAGATTTTAACAAATGCTTTATTAATGTCTGTTTTACATCATTCATTTCCACCAAGTTTTGAGTTACAATTTTTTCCCCATTTTTCCCCTACCCACCATCCCAGAATAGCAGTACCACAATATATCCCCTAATCTAATCTGCTCTCTACCATATCTTCTCCCATACCCCCTTCAACATTACCATTACAACGAGGTGAGTCTCTGGGCCCCAATACCTGAACATTTTATCTCCCAATTACATGCAAAATAGCATTAATAATAGTATTTATATATATTTGAGACACTTAATTTTAAAATCTTGAATTTCACATCCATTCCCTTCCCCCCTTGCCATGCATTATCTCTGGGAAGATAAGCAATTCAGTAAGTGTTATACATGTATAGCTATGCAAAACATTACCATACTAGATATATTGTAAAAGGCTGCTTATAATTTCCTCCGACCCATCCCACCCGCCACCTGGTCCATTCCCTACTTTAATCCTATCCCTCTTCGATAGTGGGAACTTGCTATTCTCTTCTCTCACCTCATAACTTCACCCCTTAAGTATCATCCCTTCCTACCAAATTCAACCTGTGCCCTCTATCCATGTATAATTGTAAACATATATACACACATTCACATATATATATATATATATATATATATATATATATATATATATATATATTCATATGCCCATATTCCGGTCTTCCATTATTTTCATACTGAGCAAGGTTTTATCATTCATAGTTATTGTTTTTTCCATGTAGGAATGTAAATAGTTCAACTTTGATAACTTTCTTTTGATTCCTTTTCCCTGATTACCTCCTCAGGCATCTCTTGCTTCTTGTGTCTGAATGTCAAATTTTCTATTCAACTCTGGTTTTTTCCTCAAGAATGCTTGAAAGTCCTCTATTCCTCTGAATGACCATAATTTCCCCTGAAACAAAATACTCAGTTTTGCTGGGCAAGTGACCCTTGGCTTCAATCCCAGCTCTTTTGCCCTCTGGAATATCATATTCCATGCCCTTCAATCCCTCAGTGTAGAAGATTCCAGGTCCTGTGCTATTCTGATTGTGTTTCCACAAACTTGCAATTGTTTCTTCCTGGCTGCTTGCAGTATTTTCTCTTTGATCTGGGGATTCTGGAACCTGACTATAATATTTCTGGGAGGTTTCTTTTTGGGATCTTTTTCAGGAGGTCATTGGTGGATTTTTTCAACCTCTATTTTGCCCTCTGGGTCTAAAACACCGGGGCAATTTTCCTTGAGAATCTCTTGAAGGGTGATTTCTAGCTTCCTTCTTTGATCATGACTTTAAGGTAGTCCAATGATTTTTAAATGATCTCTCCTGGATCTATTTTCCAGGTCAGCGGCTTTTCCCATGAGATATTTCACTTTGCCTTCTATTCTTTCATTTGCTCCTCTGTGTCGTTCTGTGGGAGCTGGGGCTCCAGAAGTTGTTCTGAGTCCCTTTTTACGTGGTTTGGAAGAGGTCTGGTGGGAGAGCACCTTGGAAATGCTGTTTCTATTCCATAATCTTGGCTCTGCCCCTGTCTCAACTGGGTAGGTGATTCTTGGTTTTAATCCCAGGTCCTTTGACCTGTGGAATATCATATTCCATGCCCTTTGGTCCCAGCTGTGTAGAAGCTGCTAGATCCTGCACTATTCTGACTGTGTTTCCAGTATTGAAATTGTTTCTTCCTGGCTGCTTGTAATATTTTCTCCTTGATCTTGGAATTCTGCAGCCTGGATATAATATTCCTAGGAGTTTTCTTTTTGGGATCTTTTTCAAGAGGTGATTGGTGGATTCTTTCCACCTCTTTATCCCTGACTCTAATCTCTGACTCACCTGGTCCTGGGCTCAACTCCCAGAGCTCTGTGCAGACTGCTTCCTGTCAGACTGTTCTCAGGGGAGATTATCTTCCCTGTGTCATTTTGTGGGTTCTGGAGCTACAGAGGTTGTTCAGAGTCCCCTTTTATATGGACTGAAGGTGGTGTGCATAGTTGTACTGGGGAAGTGCTGTTTCTACTCCCCCATCTTGCCTCTGCCTCTGCTCATCATTCTTAAAGCACAATAGCACCATTACTTTCATATAGTCCAACTTGTTTAACCATTCCCCAATTGGTGGGCATCCCCTCAATTTTCAGCTCTTTTCTACCACAAAAACCATTGCTATAAATACATGTGGATCCTTTTCTCAATTATATGATCTCTGGGATAGAGACCTAGAAGTCGTATTCCTGGATCAAAAACTACACACGGGGTAGGGAGCAGGCGGCAGGCGAGGGGGGCGGGGTGGGGGGTGTTGGATCCGGGAGGCAGGAGCCAGGCGGTTCAACCACTGGGGAAAGAGGAGCTCAGGAGAGGACAGGGTAGCGTGATGGCACCTAAACTTGGGCAGGGGTTAGGGCTGAGACTGTCTCGGGAGGGTGGAAGACTGTAGAGGCACTGGAGACAGCACCAGGAGTCTGGGGGTGGGGGGTGGGAGGGAGGGGCGGTGCGGTGGTGATGCTGGAAGCCAGGGCGGAGCCCAGCCCTGAAGATCTTCCTCCCAACCTGAAACCAGAGGCCCAGCCCCCTGAAATATGAAGGCGAACAATTGAAGATTTCAACAAATTTTGCAGTTTTGTCTTGGCATATGCTGGCTACATTCCCTCCAGCAAAGAGGAAAGTGACTGGCCAGCCTCTGGCTCTAGTTCTCCATTTCGGGGAGAGAGTGCTGCAGATAGTGATGGCTGGGATTCAGCCCCTTCAGACCTTTGAACCATCCAGACTTATGTCAAAAAGGCTAAATCTTCCAAGAGGCGGCCTGCTCAAGGAGGCCCCCCTCCACCAGGGCCCACCTTTCCTCGACTGCAGGCCTCTGACAATGCTACGCTGCTTGAGAAGATGAAGCTTAAGGACTCTCTCTTTGATCTGGATGGACCTAAAGTGGCACCCCCTTTGGTCCCTGCACCCCCAGCACATGTCGCTCAGCCCCTCACTACCCTCACCCCTGTCATTGCTTCCCAGGAGGATCTCCCTCAACCCCCCCCCCCGCCCCGAAAAAAGGACCGGAAGAACCAAAAGTTGGGGCCAGGTGGGGGAGGAAGTTTTGGAGTGCTTCAGAGACCTCGATCAGCTCCTGCAGATGGTGAGAAGAGGTTGAGGATAAAGAAGAGTAAGAAGCGAAAGTTGAAAAAGCCGGAAAGGGGGGCTAGACCCCCTCCCTTTTGGGCCCCCTCGTGCTCTTCCCAGTGACATAGACTCTGAAGAAGAGGAAGAGGAGGAGGAGGAAGAAGAAGTTGAAATGGTAGCAGTGACAACAGCAGTAGGCAGGCAGTTGTGGGGGTGAGGCCCCAGCTTCTGTACTCCCTCCACTCCCTAAGGCTCCCCAGCCCCTCACTTCAACCCCCCCAGGAGGTATCCCTACTGAGAATGAAGCCAAGGAAGTGAGGAGCACAGACACGAGCCAGGATGGGGATGGGAGCTCCAGTGAGGGTGAAATGAGGGTAATGGAAGAGGACATCATGGTAGAATCAGGCGATGACTCATGGGACTTGATCACCTGTTATTGCCAGAAGCCCTTTGCAGGGAGGCCCATGATTGAGTGCAGTTTGTGTGGAACATGGATCCATCTTTCATGTTTTAAGATTAAGAAGACCAACGTCCCTGACATATTTTACTGCCAGAAGTGCAAGGAGTTGCGGCCAGAGGCGCGTCAGTCTGGGGGTCTCTCCAAGCCTGGAGAGCCCTAGGACCCACCCAAACCTTTCCTACTTCAAGTCGGAACTCTTCACAGACATCATCATTCAGATTGGGTTCCTATGGTGCCACTGATCCATTGGGACTTGAACACTGTCCCATTATGGGGTGGGGATTCTCAAGGAAGGCTCACTTGGGATTGAATGGGTCTTTCCCTAAAGCCTTTAGGACTTGAATTTTGACCCATTGAACAGGAAGGTGTCCCTATTCCTAAGATTCCCCACTTCATCTCTTCTCTGTTCTTCCAGTTGGCCCTGCTTACTCCCATATATCCACCAGCCCAGACTTAGGGTTGGAGTCAGGGTGGGGTGAGGCAGTTGTTTATACCTCTAGTGTAATATAGCATTGTCCACCCCTTTCTTCCATCATTTGTTTGGACTCTTACCTTTTATTTTCTTGAACCCCCTCTCCCATTTCTTTCCTTTTGAAAACCTTTTGGCTTAGGTGGCCTAAAGGAATGTAACACATGGATCTCTTGTCTTTTGTGTGGGACAGGTGATGTTTCTATCATCTGCCTACCTCTTTGTTTTAATATTGGCCAGCTGATTGTACATACAGCCTGTTTGTAAATAAAACAAAGTGGGCTCTTTTGTGTTTATAAAAAAAAAAAGTACACACAGTTTTATAGCCCTTTCAGCATAGTTCCAAATTGCTCTCCAGAATGTTTGGATAGATTCACAACTTCACCAACAATGCATCAGTTCTCCAATTTTCCCACATCTCCAATATTTATCATTTTTTTTTCTGTTTTGTCATGTTAGTCAATCAGAGAGGTGTGATGTATTACCTAAGAGATGTTTTGATTTGCATTTCTCTAAGCATTAGATATTTAGAGCATTTTTTTCATATGACTAGAGATAGCTTTAATTTCTTCCTCTAAAATCTACCTGTTCATCTCCTTTGACCATTTATAAATTGGGGAATGACTTGCATTCTTATAAATTTGACTCAGTTTTCTCTACATATTTAGAAATGAAGCCTTTATCAGAGACATTGACAGTAAAAATTGTTTCCCATATTTCTGCTTCCTTTCTACTCTTGGTTTCACTGGCTTTCTTTGTGCAAAGTCTTTTAAATTTAATATTATCAAAATTATCCATTTAGGTTTTCTATCCCTTGTTTGGTCACAAATCTTTTCATTCTTTATAAATCTTACAGGTAAATCATTCCTTGTTCTCCCAGTTTGCTTAGAATATCAACTTTTACATTTAAGTCATCATACTTTGACTTCATTTTGATATATAGTGTAAGATGTTGATCTATGTCTAGTTTCTATAGTAATATTTTCCAGTTTCCCAGTAGTTTTTGTCAAATGGTGAGTTCTTATTCCAGAAGCTGGAATCTTTGGGTTTATCAAATTGTATATTGCTATAGTCATTGTCTACTGTGTCTTGTGTACATAAACTATTTCATTGATCCGCCCCTCTATTTCTTAGCCAATACCAAGTAGTTTTGATGATTAGTGGTTTATTATACAATTTAAGATCTGTTATAGTGAGGCCACTTGCATTTCTTTTCATTAATTTCCTTGATATTCTGGATGTTTTGTTCTTCCAGATGAATTTTGTTCTTATTTCTTTTATCTTTATAAAATAATTTTTGTAGTTTTGTTTGGTATGGCACTGAATAACTAAAATGATTTAGGTAAAATTGTCATTTTCATTATATTAACTGCCTACCCATGAGCAAATGATATTTTTCAAATTATTTACATTTGATTTTATTTGTGTGAAAAATGTTTTGTAATTATTTCATATAGTTCCTGGGTTTGTTTCAGCAGGCAGGCTCCAAATATTTTATGATGTCTACAGTAGTAATAAATGTTATTTCTCTTTCTATCTCTTGTTGTTGGACTTTGTTTATATATATATGCTGATGATTCATGTGGGTTTATTTTATATCCTACAACTTTGCTAAAGTTGTTTAGCATTTCAAGTAGTTTTTTTACTTGATTCTCTAGTTATCTAAGTACACCCTCATATACATCGACAAAAAGTGATGACTTTTTATCTTCACTGAATATTCTAATTGCTACATTTCTCATACAATATTGAACAACTGTGGTGATAATGGAAATTCTTGTTTAATCTCTGATCTTAGTTAAAATTCTTCTACCTCATCCTTAATACATATAGTCCTTGCTGATGGTTTTAAATAGATGCTACTATCTTTTTAAATAAAACTCCATTGATTCTTATGCTCTGTTGTGTTTTTAACAGGAATGAGTGCTGTATTTTGTCAAAAGCTTTTTTTCTTCATCTATCGAGATAATCATATGGTTTCTGTTAATTTTGGTATTGCTATGGTCAACTATGCTGATAGTTTTCTTATTATTAAACCCTGTCCTGCATTCCTTGTCTAAAGCCCACCTGTTCTTTTTATCCTTGTGATAAGGTGCTATAATCTCTTTGCTAATATTTAAAATTTTGGGGTCTACTGTGAGCCAAGATGGAAGTGTAAGCAATAAGTTCCTATCACTCTTCCTTACTGATCTCTGAAAAATTCAGAAAAGAGCACCCCAGGAAAAATCCTGGAAGAGTGGAGTAAGAATAAAATCATGGAGACGCTGTCTTTAAGCCTGTGAAACTGAGGGCCAGCAAGAAATGTCACTCTCATTCTGGCAAAAAGTGAGTGCAGTTCAGAATGGGAGACATCCTGAGAAAGCCAGCAACAAAGTCACACCTCAGCAAACCAACAGGAAATCCTGAGGCCCAGTTAGGTATAGAATGCAAGTACCAATAACAGGACCCCCGTGTAACTTAGCACAGTCAGGGGAACTGGCAAACTCTAGCTTAGAGAACCATCTGGGGGCTGAATGCCCTGGAGGGCAGGCATCCACCAGAAACTGACCTTCCCCTACTTTAGTGAAGCTCTGTGTGGGCAGGCATCCTACAGCCAATCAGTCTCCCTGGCCTTCAGCATAACTCCAGGGAAATGCAGCAAAACCTACCTGAGCTTAACATATCTTATTTGCTTATTTCCTGACTTTTAAAGTAGAGCTCTCCTGATGCAACACAAGGGGTACTGGTTCCAAGCTTTTTGGGTTGGGAACCAGGAGCCTGCTACCTGCCTTTGTGTGCTAGGACCTCAGGTACTGGCAGCTGGAGGGTATAAATATCTGGCAACTTACCTGGTTCTTAAGTGGGGTCAAAATGGTTGTGCCTGCTGTCTTCTGAGACCAGATGGGGCTTTTCTGCATTTCCCCAAGGATACACTGATTCATGTGCAGGTCTGGCCACTGGACGATGCTTGCCTCCCCTGAGCTGAGCTGAATCATGTAGAGGTTCAGCTGCTGGAGGACACCTGCCTGCCTAGGGCTGTGCTTACATATGAGGAAGTTGGCCTCTGGAGGATGCATACCTTCCTGGCACAGTACCTACACTGTGGTGGTTTTCTGAGTTGGAGACTGCCAGTTTTTTTTGACTATGCTAAGGCATACAGGTGATCCTGGTGTTGGTGCTTGCTTGCTATACCACCCTGGTGCTTAGGATCTCTCACTTGTTTCCTGAGGTGGCATTTGCTGCTGACTTGCTGGGATACTTCCTGTCCAATCTGTAATCCCCTTTTATCTTACTGAGTATAAAGCCAAGCATGAGCAGCTTTCCACAGGACTGCTACTGTGAACAGCTTTTAAGGTTGTGTGTAATTACTGTGCAATCACAGTATAGTGAGCATTCTATTTATTCAATAACAAATCTGAGCAAAATATTCACAGAAAATCAAGGTATAACATTCACAATATTACAATTTATAATAGAAAATAAAAATTTAGCATTCACAACAGCTTATCACTAAAATGGCCACATAGCTTTCACCACAGTGGTCATAAAGTTTTCAACAAAGAACAAACATTTAGTAACTCAATCATTCAATCATCTCAATCATTCAATCATCCTTAAGGAGATTTGCCTTCTTAAGGGACACAAAGTATAACAGTCAAAGTTCTCTACTCATGGGGCACACTAAGTTACAAATCAGTCACTTATTTAGTCATCAATCACTATTCAATCAGCACAAAATACACAAGCCCTCCACCCCTAGGTCACTAGTAAATTACAATATCTCAGTCAGTATACCATATCCTAGTAAAGTCTTCTTTCAGATTGACTTAGGGAAGTCTCTCAGATTCCATGGATCCTCTTCTATGGTCCCAGAGCCTACCTGAATTCACCAAACTGTCACCTGTGTTCAAAGGCAGACAACTCCCAGGTCCTTGTCCAGCTCTCTGAGCACTCCCTGTGCTGAAGCTCACATTGTCCAGTCCACCTTTGATCCTTCACAATCTCTGTTCCTGGGAATTCAAGGATGAAAAAAGCCACAAACAGGTTCATACAGTAACAGCTTCATAGTCATGCTTCCTCAGTCTTAGGCACCTCTGGCTGGCCATTGAAAATCCTCAGCAGCTCCTCAGCAGCTTGGCAGGCCCTCAGCTCTGACTGGGCCTCAGAAATCCTCAGCAGCTCTGGCTGGCCCTCAGACTCAGTAGCTCCTCAGCAGAAGCTCCAGCTGGTTCTCAGAATCAAAATCACTTCACCCAGGTTCCCAAAATCAAAATAATTTTCTCCAGCCTTGGGGAAGGGGGGTTCCTCTTTAGCCTCCATGAAGCTTGCTCCAAGAAGATCTGTCTGACCCAGCAGGAGGCTTCTTCTCATATACACACACAGCATTAGGTCTTCCCTATTTCAGCAGAGCTCTTCCTGTTACATTAGCAAAAAGGGTTTATATCTTCCTCTTTCAACAGAGGTTTGATTAATTACTAAGTGCTAAGTACCTGTTACCTTTGCCAATACAGAGGGATCTTCAAATTCAAATTACATTACCATTACACTGAAATGGACCTGTCTTGGTGATTCTTCAAGTTTCCTGGGCTAAAAGACTTCTTCACTCCATCTTTCTACTGTAGCTACTGTTCCATGATTTTTCCTTGGGCACTATTCTCAGGGATTTTTAGAGGTCAATTATGGAGAATGATGGTGATTTCTTACTTACATCTTGGTTCCTGTAAGTCCCATGCTTGACTCTTCATGACTTATTTTGGGGTTTTCTTAGCAAATATACTTGTGTGTGGTTTGCCATTTCTTTCTCCATCTAATTTTGCAGATTAACCCTGTGGCAAACAGGGTTTGTTGTTGTTGAGGTTCCCTGATGCCAAGTTGAGTACTCTATTCACTGCATCACCTAGCTGCCCCATATCCCCTCCCCCAGCCCATTTTACAAATAAGGAAACTGTGGCAAAAAGGTTTAAGTGATTTTCACAGAGTTACATATCTAGTAAGTGTCTGAGGCTATATTTGAACTCAGGTCTTCCTGACTTCAGGTGCAGTACTCTATCCAACTGTGCCACCTAGCGCCTCAGACAATAGTGAATACAGATAATAAATAGAAGTGATGCTGTAGAAACAAACCCAAAATATCATGTACTGGTAGGGAGGAGGGGGGAAAACAAACAAAGAAAAGATGGCAGAGTCAAGTTCATATTTTTGCCTAGCTGTCTTAAAATACCCCCTTTGAACAACTTTAAAACAAAAACAGAATCAAATTTAATTTTGAGATAAATAACCAACAAAAGGTCACAGCGAGCCATTTTTTTCCAGGTCAGGACACCTAGAAAGACAGAAGGAGATGTCTGCATAAACCAGACTATTTCCAGACTATGGATAGGGGCAGGGCAGGATCAATGGTACAGCAGTAACAGCATAGGTTGTGGGCCTTGGAAGCAGTGACAAAGTAGTAGTGTTGGTGGTCACAGGAACATCACATTGGATGTTCCAATAATGGACCAATAATGGAATTTAAAACCTGCTGAGAAAGAGATTCATTGGGAAAACTTTGTTAGCACTATGCACAGGGCTGAGAGTCATTTGGCATCCATATTACCTACTATCAAGTTCCCTTTACAGGGTCAAGGAGCTATTGTTTTGACAAGGAAATAGGGTATCTAAGGACCAGAGTAGAGATCAGCAGGGCAGTGAGCAGAACTGTCCTCGGGTCACACTGGCTTGGAAGCAGCAAAAACTTATAAACACCTACAGACATTACTTAAAAATCAGCAGGTCACAAAAGTCAAAAGATCAGTCCAGATATTCTACCCATACTCCCTGAAGTGAGCAGAGCCTCACTTTAGCATGAAATTCAAAGTCAAGAAATAACTGGGAGAATGAACAACAGCAACAACAACAACAACAACAACAAAAATTAACCTGACCATAAAACTACTCTGGTGATAGAGAAGCTTAAGACACAAACTCTGAACAAGACAATGAAAACATCTACAAGGAAAGCCTCAAAGAAAAATAGAGTTTTGCCTTAAACTGAACAAGTAGTCCTAGAAGAGCTAATAAAAGACATAAAACAAGAGTTAAAACAAGAGATTGCAAAAGTCAAATAAGAATGATAGAAGAAAAATTGGGAAAAGAAATGAGAATATAAGAAAGTTATGAAAAGAAAATTAATAACCAAAGAGTCCCCAAAATACTGAAGAAAATAACTCCTTAAAAGCACAATTGGTCAAATGGAAAGGGCACAAAATCTCATTGAAGAAAATAGCTTTTTAAAAATTAGAATTAGATACGTGAAGGGTAATGACTCCACAAGACATTAAGAGATAATAAAAGTCAAATGACTAAAAAATACAAGAAAGTGTGAAATATCTCATAATAAAAACAACTGACTTACAAAATAGATTGTGTAGAGAAAATTTAAAAAAAATTTGGACTACCCAAAGGCCATGATGAGAAAAAGAGCCTAGATTGCCCAGTTATCATAGAACCAGAGAAAAGTAGAAATTGAAAAAAAATCTGCTGATCATCTCCTGAGAATCCGAAATGAAAAGTCCAAAGAAAATTATAGTCAAATTTCAGAACTCCCAGGCCAAGGTGAAAACACTGCAAGTAGCCAGAAAGAATAATTAAGCCACAAGGGACCACAGTCAGGATCACACAAATGTAGTAGCTTCCACTCAAAAGAATCAGGCAGTTTAGAATATGATTTTGCAAGGGAAAGGAACTAGGATTACAACCAAGAATAACCTACTGAGTAAAGTTAAGTATCATACTGCTAGATTATATCTGCTTACATACAAGAATCAAGAATGGCATAAAAACATAATCATGAATGAGAAAACATAAGGGACTTAGAAAAGTTACATGTAACATGATGCATATAACCTGTAAGGACCTTATTGCCCTTAGGACAGTTAGAAGGTATTTGGTTAGATGATATTCTTTTGAATCTATCTTATTTGGATGATTTCAATAAAAATAGAAGGGTGAGAAAGAGGAATGCAGTGGGAGAAAGGGAAGGGAGAAGAATAATGGGGAAATTATCTCACATAAAAGAAGCAAGAAGGGGAGAGTTTTTACAATATAAGGGAAAATGGGGGTAGTGGAGCAGCTGCTGATTGAATTCTCACTCTCATCTGAGCTAGTTCAATGAAGGAAGAATAATATACATATTCAGTTGCATATAAAATCCATCTTTCCTGAGAAGGAATTAGGAGACGAAGGAACTAAGAGAAAGGGGAATGAGGGAAGACAGATTAAGGGAGGCAGTAGTTAGAAGGAATGTAGATTTCTCATGAATGGAGAGGTTAAATAAAAACATAGATAAATAGAAGATAATTGTAAGAAGTAAAATGCACTGTTAACAATAATAATTGTGAACATGGATGGATAAACGCATAGAAAATGGAAGAGGATAGTAGAATGGATTTGAAATTAGAGTCTAACAGTATGCTATTTAAAAGAGCACTTGAAACAGGAAGCTCTACACAGAGTTAAAATAATGAGCTAAAACAGTATCTATTATGCTTTAGTTGAAATTTAAAAAAAGATAGGGGAACAATCATGATATCAGACAAAGCAAAAGAAAAAAAAAATAGACCTAATAAAAGAGATAATAAGAATACTGCATTTTGCTAAAACCTACCAGTGATTTTATATCAAAACTGAGCACATATGAACCAAATGTTATAGCATCCAAATTCTTGAAGGGTAAATTAAATAATTACAGGAGGAAATAGTAAAACCATACCAGAGAGGGACTTCATTTTTTTCCCCTCTCAGACCAAGATAATCTAAACATAAAATGAAAAAGAAAGGAGAAGATGAATAGAATTTTAGAAAAGTTATATATGGTAGGCATCTGTAGACTAGTAAATGGGAATAGAAAAGATTATGTCTTTTTACAGCTCTTCATAGAACCTTCACAAAAGTGGACCATTTATTAAGACACATGGAGATAAGAAAAATAATAATATAATAAAATTCTTCTGAAAAAACAAAATGTCAAGAATATAAAGGAAATCAAAATAAAAATGAGAAGGAAGATGCACCAGCATTATCAGATTCCATACTTTTACAAAGAAGTTATCATCAAAAGAGTTTGGACTGGATAAGAAATGGAGTGTTTGATAAGTGGGATAGATTAGGCATACAATATACATAAGTAAATGACCACAATAATGTAGTGTTTGATAACCCCCCAAATTTAAATTATTAGATCAAGAATTTACTATTTAGCAAAAAACAAAAACCCCAAACCCCAAAACAACAAAAAACAGTGGGTAAACTGGAAAGTAACCTGTGATAATGAGGCATAGACCTGAATTTCATACCAAAATACGGTAAAATGGGTATATGATTTAGACATAAATGGTTATATCATAAGCAAATTTATGAAGCATGAAAAAATGTACTTGTCAGATTATAGCAGCAATCATAAACAAGGATGGCTAATAGCACAGGTTCTTTGATCTGTTTTTCTAAAGAAAAACAACTCAAAATGGCTTAACAATCTTGCTTTAATCAAACATATATCATTTACCTAGTTCAGGGGGAAAAGTCAGCACCCTGAACTTCATAGAAAATACAAGCAGAAGTTACAAGCAGACAAAAATACAGACAGAAAAATAACACAATTCACCAGACCAACAGATAGGACTTCTAGCTCTCTGACCATCATATACATACAGTTAATCACCACAGAGAGAGCCACCAACATTTGGTTTTCAAAACTGGGGTGGGGGGAGCTCAACAGTTGCCCAGAGTCTCATCTGGCCTAATCACACAACTCTTCCCAAAGTGAGCCCCAAAGGAAAAATCACCTTAGAAGTATATATAGCCTTCTCTAGGGTCAGAGAACATTACAACCCTAATGAACCATGTGACTACAAAGTAACAGAGTTGTGCCTTCTTGAAAAACAAGCTCCCACCACAGGCTTCATGTGACCACATTCAGCCTATTAGGGGGCAGAGTTCATTTTCAAATCAGGAAAGGTTCCTTAAATTCACCTAAGCCTATTAACGTGCAGGGAAGATCTTCAAATTTCTTTTACCATTACATGGATCTAAGGGAAGAATTTGTGACCCCTTAAGGAAGAAATAACGAGCCTCACAGGAGGTAAAATATATAGTTTTAATTACAAGAAAAAACACACCAAATTATATTGAAGCAAAACCAATGTAGCTAAAAATAGAAAGAAAACAGCAAATTGGGGAAAAATTTGCAGCATATTTCTCTGATAAAGTTTTATTTTCTGAAATATATAGAGAATAGAGCCAAATTTATTTAAAAATGGAATCATTCGCTCTTTCCCGTCTCTCAAGATGGCAGACCAAAAGCCAGCCAAGGAAAAGAAGGTCAAAAAGGAAAAAAAAAGAGAAAAAAAGGAAGATGTAGCTGAAAAGGCCAAAAAGTCTCGAAAGCATTGCAGTCGGAACCCCATCCTGGCCCGAGGGATCGGTAGATACTCCAGGTCTGCCATGTATTCCCGGAGAGCCATGTACAAGCGGAAATATGCTGCCCCCAAAACCCGGATTGAAAGGAAGAAGAAAGACAAAGTGCCTGCTACTATCTCAAAGCCTGTTGGTGGTGATAAGAATGGAGGAACTCGAGTGGTATAGATTCGCAAAATGCCTAGGTATTACCCTACTGAGGATGTGCCTAGAAAGCTGCTAAGTCATGGCAAAAAGCCCTTTTGCCACCAAGTGAGGAGACTTCGAGCTAGCATCAAGCCCGGTACGGTTCTGATCATGCTCACTGGCCGCCAAAGAGGCAAGCGCATGGTTTTCCTAAAGCAACTGGCTAGTGGCTTGCTACTGGTGACTGGACCTCTGACCATCAACCGTGTTCCTCTGAGAAGGACTCATCAGAAATTTGTCATTGCCACTTCTACCCGAGTTAACCTTTCAGGTGTGAAAATTCCAAATCATCTTACTGATGCTTACTTCAAGAAGAAGAGGCTCCGTAAACCTAGACACCAAGAAGGAGAGATTTTTGACACAGAAAAAGAGAAATAAGAGATTACAGAGCAGCACAAGGCTGATCAGAAAACAGTAGACTCTCAGATCCTACCCCAAATCAAGAAAATTCCTCAGCTCCGTGGCTACCTGCGTTCTGTCTTCTCTCTCTCCAATGGAGTTTATCCTCACAAACTGGTGTTTTAAATGCCTTGCAGAGAACACTTATTAAAATATTTGCAATAGTTAAAAAAAATGGAATCATTCTCCAGTTATAAACAAGAAATATGAATATACAGTTTGAGAGGAAGAAATCAAAGTTATCAATAAAAATAAAATGATCTAAACCACTAATAATTAAAGAAATGCAAAATAAAACCTCTCTGAAGAACTGCTTCATACCCATCAGACTGGCTAACATGACAGAAAAGGAAAATTATAAATGCTCAAGAGATGAAAATAGGTATATTTATGCACTATTGGTGGAGTTGTGAACTGGTCCAAGTAATCTGTAGAACTATTTTGAAATATGCTATAAAAGGGTTATAAAACTGTGCATACTCATTGACTCAGCAATATTGCTACTAGGTGTACAATGCAATGGAAAAGGACCCATATGTACTAAAATTTAAAGCAGCTCCTTTTGGTGGCAGCAAAGTATTGGAAAATGTGAGGATTACCTTTTGGGGAATGGATGAATAAGTTATGACATATGAATATAAGTCCATCATATATTAAGTAATGCAAAGCAAAATGAGCAGAATCAGGAAAACAGCAATAGCAATAATGTCAAGATTATTAACTATGAAAGATTTAGTAATTCTGACCAATATAATCTCCCCCCACCCAAAATCCAAAAGACTTGTAAAATCTTATACACCTGTATAGAGAAAATGGATGAAATCAGAGCACAGAATTCAGCAAGTTTTTTCCTTTGTTTTTCTTGCTTTTTTTTTCCTGGAATATGTCTAACGTGGTAATGTGTTTTGAATTCTAATGAGTTATGTCTAGTCTTTTCATTGGTTAGGGGAAGGGCTGGAGGGAGGGAGATAATGTGGAAATGAAAATAAAATTTAAAAATGTCCTAAATATCAAAACACACAACCCATAAGCAAGTCAAGGTTGATTGCTTTAGTTTATATTGTTCTTTCTTTTTTTGGGGGGGGGTGTTCTGTACAAAATTGGAGAGCAAATAAAAGGGGAGAGGGAAAGAAGAAAGTAGTTAGAGGGGAAAAATCACATCAAAGTTTAGCAATAAAAGAAAACTATTATTTTAGTCTTTTAGAAGGAAGAGAGTCTATAGAAAAATGGATCATAATGCAAAAAGAGACTTTGATACTTTGGGAGGAAAAGGGGAAATCTTTTTTAAGTGGTAAGAGTGGATACCACTGATGAATGCTCCCATGGGGGGAAAAAGTATTCTATAAAGGAATATATCAATCTCACAATAGATATAATTAGCGGAGATTTGGTCCTTAAAGAAACCAGTCATCTGGTGACAGAAGAAGAGGAATCAAACTCCATGGAGGCAACTGGCTTCAAAAGAGAGAGGGCCATGAACCCAGAAAGGAAATTGTCTTGCAAATAAATTACCATGGGGAGGGGCAAATGTTAATAATGAATTGCTTGACTGGGGTCTAGGAATATTCCTGTCACAGAGCAATACACATATTTCTAAGATGTTTCCATTTCTAATATGTATTTCTAAGAGTGAGGTTCTTAGGGGAACAGGGAGGAAAATGTATAAAACAGTAACATAGAAATTATTTAGAAGAGGGAACACAAAATAGGCACCTAGAAGCTTTCATTCCATGAGGAAGAGCTCCTAAAAATGAACTAAAGAAATATAAAGGCAGTGAATCAAAGAATAAAGATGAGAACACAGAGAATGGAAATGAAAAATAATGAAAATAATGAGAAAAAATCACTTTAAGAAAAAAGTCACAGAAAATGAATTCGTTAAAACTCATGAATGAGACAAATTGAAGGGCAGGAGAATAATCTAAATAACTAGAAGAAAGAGAAGGAAAGAGAAGAGAAAGAAAAGGAAAGGAAGTGAAAGTAAGGAATTAAAAGAAAGGAAATGTCTTCATTAGAAAGAAAAAGAAACTAATAAGCTAATAAAAATTCCAAACCAAAACAGAGTGAAGGATAACAAATGGGGGCAGGGGAGGGGAATTACTTGACAGTGAGGAATGAGATGGTGGAAATAAGGTTGTCCTAAAATAGAGTAAGCTAAACAAACTGAAGAGACAAAGTCTACTTTGAATATAAAACAATATTAGAAACTAATAGAGGGAAATATAAACCTACTTCTCATAACTTTAAATGTGAACAAATTAAATGATGCAATAAAATTAAAAGAGTGACAGATTGGATAGGAAAACAAAACTTTACAACCTGTTCATTAGAAACATTTCTTAAGAAAACAAAGACATACATAGAATAAAAATGAGATACTAGAAAGAATATTGCTATACATGAGGTGAATCCAAAATAAGCAGCAGTTGTAATCATGCTATCAAACAAAACAAAAACAAATCTTCAAAACATAGAGATAAACAAGGAAACTACACCATGCTAAAAGGAGACACAGACAGCAACTCGTTTAAACTTACAAATCCATATTAAACTTAAATGCTTTAAATACCTTTGATTCAAAATTCACAAAAGAGAAATTAACTGACCCATGAGAAAATTTAGTGAGTAATACAATCATGTAAGGATATTGCAATTTGCCTCTTTATGTTTTGGGGAAGTATAACAGAGAAAAACAAAAGAAAAATATGGAATTTAAAAACTACTGGAGAAACTAATGCCAAAATACTTATTGTGTCTACTAAATGGTGCTGCTATAAATTATGTATCTCTCAGCACCACATGGAACTTTTACAAAAATGCAAAAATTACCATGTACTAAAATGCCTAAGTATTGTAAGAAAATATAAAAATGCAGTCATAAACACATCCTTCACAGACCACACCATAACAAAAATATTCATTGGTTTAGGGAGCATGATTAAAGGAATATTTCATAAAAATAGATTAAGAATTGTGTGACAATGATAATTATGAAACATGACATCAAATTTCTAAGATGCAGCTAAAGTTGTCCTCAGTTGAAAAATTGTTTCCCTATGAACATATTTAAAAATAATGAACTCTGTATTAATTTTAAAAATCAGTAAGATAAATTATTGGACTTCTGGGAGCTAAGATGACCAAATAAGTAGTAAGTCACTCTCACTCTTCTTTACTGACCTTGAAAACCCAGAAAATGCTGCCCGAGGAAAAATCCTGGAATAGTGGAGCCGGCAGAAAGATGGGGATAGTAGTTTTTTTTTTTTTTTCACATGGGAGACTAGGGTGATTAACAGGAAAAGTTCATCCCTCTGTGACTGAAGGAAACTGGAGCAGAACATCTTATATTTTATACAATACTTCAGGTGATGTAAAAAACAAAACAAAACAAAAAAAGCTGTGCTAGCAATTCTAATCTCAAACAAAGCAAAAGCAAAAATAGATTTAACCAAAAGAGATAAGGAAGAAAACTATATTCTGCTAAAAGGCACCATAGACAATGAACTAATATCCTTACTTAACATATATGCACCAAATTGTATAGCATACAGATTCTTAGAGGAGAAGTTAAGGGAGTCAAAGGAAGAAAGATGGTTGGTGACCTCAACTTCGCCTTCTCTGAACTCGATAATTCTAACCTTAAAATAAACAACAAAGAAGTAAAGGAGGTGAATAGAATTTTTAAAAAGGGAGATATGGTAAACCTCTGGAGAAAACTGAATGGGGTAGAAAGGAAAATATGATTTTCTCAATGGTGCATGACACATACACAAAAACTGACTATGTACTAGGGCATAAAACCTCACAATTCCATGCAGAAAGGCAGAAATATTAAAAGCATTCTTTTCACATCATGATGCTATAAAATTATATGTGGGCTTTGGAAAGATGGACTAAAATTTATTTTAAAACTAAATAATTTAATCCTAAGGAAAGAGTGGGTCAAACAACTATTTGGGAAAATTGCTGAAGGAGTTGTACCAAATTCTTTATGATAAAAATAGGGTACTGTTAGATAAACTGGGAAGAGTCAAAACAGAGAAAGAAAATTATAGACCAATTTTCATAATACATATTAATGCAAAATTTAAAAAAATTTAAAGTAGAGTATCAGTTAAATATTACAGATACAAATCATGAGAATAATAGACTTTGATCGGGTACAATTTATACCAGGATAGCAGGGTTGATTCAATATTAGGAAAACTATTAACATAATTGATCATATCAGCAACAAAACTAACAGAAACCATACAGTTATCTCAATAGATGTAGAAAAAGTTTTTTTTTTTTGTCAAAATAGAATACCCATTCATTTTAAAAAGAAATAGGAATACATGGAGCCTTGCTTAAAATGACATGTAGCACCTATCAGCAAGTATTATATGTAATAAGCTAGAAACATTTCCAATAAGATCAGGGGTGAAAGAAGAATGTCCATAATCACCATGGTTATTCAATATGGTATTAGAAATGTTAGCAACTAGAAATAAGAAAAGAAAAAGAAATTGAAGGAATTAGAATAGGCAAAGAAGAAACTAAGTTATCACCCTTTGCAGATGATATCATGATATACATAGAGAATCCTAGTTAAACATATAATTATCTTTTTTCTCTTCTTGATCTATTCTCCAGATCAGTTGTTTTTCTTATGTTTCACTTTCTCTTCTATTTTTTCATTATTTACATTTTGTTTTAGTTTTTCTTGATCTCTTATAACTTCACTGACTTCCCTTTGCCCAATTCCAGTTTCAAAGGTGTCATTTTCTTCCTTAAGATTCTGTATCACTTTTTCTAATTGATTGCCTTTTCCCCATGTTCTCCTTATTTTTCTTGAATTTTTTTTAGTTTTACCTCAATCTCTCTCATCTGATTTTTAGTCTTTTATGAGTTCTTCTATAATTTTTTGATTTTTATTTTTTTAAACAAATGCTTTATTAACTTCTGCTTTACATCATTCATTTCCACCAGATTTTGAGTTACAATCATTATCCCCCCATTATTCCCCTACCCAACCTCCCAGAATAGTAGTCCCACTAGATATCGCTTCTTTCAATCTGCTCTCTCCCATACCTTCTCCCATACCCCCATCGACTTTTCCATTAGAGGAAGGTGAGTCTTTGTGTCCCAATGCCTGCACATCTTATCTCCCAATTATAAGCAAAAGAGTATTAATAATAGTATTTATATATATTTGAAACATTTAATGTTAAGACCTCGAATTTCAGATCCGCTTCCTTCCTCCCTTGTCACCCATTCCCTCTTGGGAGATAAATAATTCGGTATATGTTGTACATGTCTGGCTATGCAAAACATTATCATAGTATATATATTGTACAAGGCTGCTTATAATTCCCTCCCACTCATCCCACCTCCCCCCTGGTCCATTCCCTATATGATCCTGTACCTCTTCTATAGTGGGTACTTCCAACCTCCCTACCCCCCAAGGATGCCCTCCCATCCATCATCCCTCTTCCCATCCCCCTTCTCCCTATCCTGCTGCAGGTTGAGATATCCCATTTAGTATGTATGTCATTTTCTCCCTGAACCAAATTCAATGTGAATGTGGTTTTGCCTTTTTAGCCTTCCTTATTCTCCCTCTCCTTTGCAACCACTTCCCCTTGCTTCTTCTACATGGGATAGTTTGCCCTACCCTGTCTTTCCCCATCTCCTCTTGCCACTTTCCTCTCTCACCTCATAATTTCATTCCTTGAGTATTCTCCCTTCCCAACAAATTCAACCTATGCCCTCTATCCATATATAACTGTAAGCATATACACACACATTCACATATGTATTCATGTGACCACACACCCTTCTTCCATTATTTTCATAGTGAGAAAGATATCATCAGTCACAGTTATTACTTTTCCATATAGGAATGTAAATAGTTCAACTTTGATAAGTTCCTTTTGGTTTCTTTCCCCTGTTTACCTTCTCAGGCATCTCTTCCTTCTTGTGTCTGGATGTCAAATTTTCTATTCAATTCTGGTTTTTTCCTCAAGAATGCTTGAAAGTCCTCTATTCCACTGAATGACCATATTTTCCCCTGAAACAAAGTACTCAGTTTTGCTGGGTAGGTGACCCTTGGGTTCATTCCCAGTTCTTTTGCCCTCTGGAATATCATATTCCATGCCCTTCAATCCCTCAGTGTAGAAGCTGCCAGGTCCTGGGTTATTCTGATTGTGTTTCCACAATATTGAAATTGTTTCTTCCTGGCTGCTTGTAGTACTTTCTCCTTGATCTGGGGATTCTGGAACCTGGCTATAATATTCCTGGGAGTTTTCTTTTGGGGATCTTTTTTCAGGAGGTGATCTGTGGATTCTTTCAACCTCTATTTTGCCCTCTGGATCTAAAACATCAGGGTAGTTTTCCTTGAGAATTTCTTGAAGGGTGGTTTCTAGGTTCTTTCCTTGATCATGGCTTTCAGGTAGTCCAATAATTTTTAAATTGTCTCTCCCGGATCTATTTTCCAGGTCAGTGGTTTTTCCCATGGGATATTTCACATTGCCTTCTAATGTTTCATTTGTTTGGATCTGCTTAACAGCATCTTGATTTCTCATAAAGTCATTAGCTTCCATTTGCTCCAGTCTAACTCTGAAGGAATGGATCTCCTCAGTGAACTTTTGAGATTCTTTTTCCATCTGGCAAATTTGACTTTTTAAGGCATTCTTCTCCTCATTGCCCTTTTGGGCCTCCTTTGCCATTTGAGTTAGTCTATTTTTTAAGGTGTTGTTTCCTTCAGTCAGGCTGTTGACCCTCATTTCATTCTTTTCCTGCATCTTTCTCATTTCTCTTTCCACTTTTTCCTCCACTTCTCTTATTTGATTTTTAAAGTCCTTCTTAAGGTCCTCTATGGTCTGCAACACACTCATGTTTTCCCCTGGGGCTTTTGGAGCAGGACTCCTGACCTCACAGTTCTTTTCCCACTCTATGCCCCCAAAATAGGAGTCTAGGGTTGCATTTTTCTGTTTCCTTTGCCTTGGCATGTTGCCACTTAATTGGTTGACTTTTGGGCTTGTTGCCACACTATGGCTTTAAGGCCAGATAGAGGAATTTTCGTCCTGAACGTGTGGGGGGCAACTTCCGTTTCTAGCAAGCTGTAAACCCACCCACAACTTCCACCCTAGATCACAATCCAGATCCAGGGAGGTTAAAGCAAGAGCGATTACCCCCCAAGACTGATAGCTGGATCTCCCTACAAGTTTGTAGGCTGGGAGCTGGAGCTGTGTCTGAAAACTACAAAATGGCGTGTCTCCTCAGTGGCTTCTAGCCCCCAGGAGAGGGAGCCGACACATTCCCTAAATACGGGTCCCAAAGTCCATAGGACACTAACCTCTTACTTTGTCCTAGGCAAGTCTATGTTGATAATTCTGGAGTCGCCACAGCTCCTGGTGTTCTGGGGTACCTCCAGCCAGCTGCTGGCCCTGCCACCCTGGGGCTAAAACCTCGGCTCATGCGGACCTGGGCTTGGCTCGGCTCCTCTGCGTGCTGTGAGCTGCCAGGTCGCAGACCACTGTGCTGGTCCTTCCTGCAGGGCTGCTGGGCTGTCCTCAGTGCGAGCTTAGCTTCTCTGTGTCGTTCTGTGGGTGCTGGGGCTCCAGAAGTTGTTCAGAGTCCCCTTTTACATAGTTTGGGGGGGGAATCTGGGGGCAGAGTGGCTTGGAGGAGCTGTTTCTACGCCACCATCTTGGCTCCACCCCTCCCTATAAATTCTTTTTAGGACAGTGACCATTTGACATTACTCTCTGGGGTAGAAGAGTGATTCTTTGCTTCAATATCCTCCTCTGAAGATGAACCCCAGGTTTCTGATTCCCATAGTTTTCTATGCTTTTCTTCTTTGTGAAATTTTTTTGTAGTAATAGCTTAATTTTTGTAATCATTTCTAGTCTTGGGAATGGGGTATGGGGCCTCTGGCCTCAGACCTACAGCTCTCCCCTCTAGCCTGTCATGAAATCCAAACCTCTAGCCTCCTCTAAGTGCCCAGAGGCAGGAGAATCTTGCCCTACCACTTTTGCACTCACCAGCAATGTGCTGGTTCCAGGGGGCATCAGGCTATACTAGGACCAGTCTCCCTCCAGAACTTGCATGGGGGTGAGTTCTTCTTACATCTCATACATGTTGGGCAGCAGTGGCACTAGCAGAGACCCCCAGGCATCTCCAGGGCCTTTTCAGACAACACAGCTTGACAGCTGGGGAAGTCCTGGTTCCTTTTAAATTTTTTTACTGCACTTTGCTAGCTCCAATGTGTTATTTTATTTCTTTTTTTGAGGAAAAACGGCAGAGAATAACTATGACTCAAAATAATAGATATGAGAAGAAACTTTAATTTTATCCCTAAGCAGAGCCAGGATGTCCACAAGTGTTGCACATGGAATATATTTACAGAACCCTTTCATCTATCAGTTATGTTGATTTTTTTCTTCTTCTTTCTTATATTTTTTTTTTACTAAAATATATTATTTGTCAAATCATATGGCTTCCAGAGAGAGGGAGAAGGACAGATACTGAGGGAAATTATGGTTAAGTAGTTAAGCATGAAACATCAATAAAATAACTTTTAAATAAAAGAGAAAAGAAAACCTATTATGATAGATTTAAATATTATGATCTGTATTGTATTGTATTTTCTTGTAACTCTTGTATTACTGTATTGTAATCCCTAAATTTCTACTTAGTCCCTGTGTGTAACTTTCAACAAGTCATATTATGTAATACTATGTTCTCGATTAAAGCAATGTAGTCTTGACTTTAGCTTTCTAATCTGTGAATGAAAAATTGGACTAGATTACCTCTAGAGTGTCAATTAGCTCTAAAACCCTGAGTGTTTTCTATTAAGAAGTAGTGCAACCGGGGCTCACTTTGAGAAGTGTTGTGTGATTTGACCAGATGAGACTCTGGGCAGCCATTGAGAGCCCCCCGGCTTTGAAAACCCAGATGTTGATGCTTCCCTCTCTAGTAACTGTGATTTGGTATTGATATAATGGTTGGACAGTTTGGAAGCCTGTCTGTTTGATCTGTAAGTTCTGTAATTCTGAAGTTCGGGGTGCTGACCTTTTCCCCCTTAACTAGGTAAATGATATATATTTGTTTGATTAAAGTAAGCTTGTTAACCCCCCCCCCCCAAATGAATCACCGCAACCTAGATGATCACAACTACAAAACACATTTTACACAAATAACTTCAGATCTAACCAATTGGAAAAACATCAGTTGCTCATGGCTGGGTTGAGCTAATATAACAAAAATGACAATTTTACCTAAATTGAATTATATATTTAGTGCCATACCAATCAATTTACCAAAAAACTACTTTATAGAGTTAGACAAATGAGTAACAAAATTCATTTGAAGAAAAAACTGTCCAGAATATCAAGGGAATTAATGAAAAGAAATGCTATGGAAGGTGGCCTAGCTATACCAGATTGTAATCTGTATTATAAAGCAGCAGTCATCAAAACTGCTTGGAATTGGTTGAGAAATAGATCAATGGGATGGATTGGGCACACAAGACTCAGCAGTCAATGAGTATAGTAATCTGTTGTTTGATAAACCCAAAGACTTCAGTTTGGGGGATAAGAATGCAATATTTGACAAAAACTGTTGGGAAAACTAGAATATAGTATGGTAGAAAGTGGGCACAGACCATTACCTAAAACTATATACCAAAATCAAGTCTAAATGGGTGCATGATCTAGGTATAAAGGATGGTACTGTAAGGAATATGGGAAAGCAAGGAATAACTTACCTGTCAGATTTGTGGAGAGGGAAAGATTTTAGGACCAAACAATAATTAGATAGCATTATAAAATGCAAAATGGATAATTTTGATTACATTAAATTGAAAAGCTTCTATACAATCAAAGCCAATGTAACCAAGATTAAGAAGGAAGTGGGAAATTGGGAAATAATTTTATAATATATGTCTCTGATAAAGGACTCATTTCTAAAATATACAGAGAATTGAGTCAAATCTATTAGAATACAAGTAATTTCTGAATTAATAAATGGTCAAAGGATATGAACAGCCAGTTTTCAGAGGAAGAATAAAAGATCTCTATAACCATATGAAAATATGCCTCACAAGAGAGATTGGCTAAGATGACAAAACAGGCAAATGACAAATTCTGGAGAGGATGTGGACAAATTGGAACACTAATGCATTGCTGGTGGAGTTGTGAACTAATCCAACCATTTTTGAAAGCAATCTTGAATTATGCCCAAAGGGCTATAAATAATTTCATAGCCTTTGATCCAGCTTCTAAGGTTATATCCCGTGGAGATTATAGAAGTGGGAGGAAGACCAATATGTACAAAAATATTTATAGGAGCTCTTTTGTGGTGCAAATAATTGGAAATTAAGGGGGTGCCCATCAATTGGGGAATGGCTGGACAAGTTGTGGTCTATGAATGTAATTGAATACTATTGTGCTATAAGAAATGAGGAGCAGATGGACTTCATATTTACCTGGAGAGGCTTATACAAACTGATGCTGAGTGAGAAGAGGAGAACCAGGAGAAATTTGTACACAATTACAGACACAACACATGAGTGAGGACCAACTTTTATTGACTGGACTCTTCCCAGAAATGCAGGGTTATAAGTCAATCCCAAAAGACTCATGATGGAGAGAGATGTCTACATCCAGAGAAAGAACTAGAAAGAACTGAGTTTGAATCCAGATTGAAGCAAACTACCTGATCTTTTTCTTTTCTTGTTTGGTTTTGTTTCTTCTTTCTCATTGTTCATTCCATCTGATACACCCCTTCTTTATAACCTGACTAATGTCTAATGTGGAAGTATTTACAGATACTATACTTGATTGTATGCAGTCATGGAGGGGGAGGGGAGGGGGAGAGAGAAAATTTGAAACTCAAGGAATTGTAGAAATGAAACTAGTAAACTAAAAGTAAACAAACAAATTAATAAGGGCATATATATATATATATATATATACACATATATGTGTGTGTGTGTGTGTGTGTGTGTGTGTGTGTGTGTGTAAAGAATTGCCACATAAGGGAGATGACCTGATAATTTTATCATATTCTCAAGGTTTGTTGAATATATCACGTTGGAGCAATAGGATATAATATATCATTGACTTCTAATAACCAAAACTACCCCCGCCCTGAAAAACAAATCCTAGCTTAAGGGTATGGCTTTATTCAGTCATTCGAATGATTAGTCACCTAATTATCTCATTCTGGTATCTTAAAAAATGAGAACAACACTATTCTGATTAATTAAACAGTCAACTGAATTCAATTTTAAGTTAAAGGGTAAAAGTGCTTAATCATTTTTAAGTATTTGAAAGCTATTAGATAAAATCATAAAATTTACTGATATTGATGGGCAAGGATATTCAGACTACTTGAAGGTATGTGGTTATGCCTTTTGGGTCTTTATAAATCAGTACGACAGTTTGGAATCAAGGAGTAGATTAAAGTTTTTGAGTCAGGCTCTTGAGAAATAATCTCTTAGGGGTGAGAAGGTGTTTGGGAATGAGAAGGTTAAACTTTTCCCCCCCATTCTGCTGCTGGGTGCAGTCCCTTAGCTGGCTGTATCTTGTCTGCTTCAATGTGTTAATATTATAAACTGTGATGTCTGGGACTATAACATCACATATCAAAGAGTGCCTAGTATAATATAGTCATAGGTACTTGATAAATATATAAGCAATTCAGCATATGTTGTCCATGTGTAGCTATGCAAAGCATTACTAGAGTAGATATATTATAAAAGACGGACTATATTTCCCTCCCTCCGATCCCACCTCCCACCTTAGTCTATTCCCCACTTTGAACCTGCCCCTTTTCAAAAGTGTGTGATTCCAACTTCCTTTCCCCCCAGCCTGCTCTCCCTTCCATCATCCCCCCTCTTATCCCCTTCCCCCCTACTCTCCTGAAGGGTGAGATATCCTATTTAGTATGTATGTCATCCCCTGAGCCAAATTCAATGAGAATACGGTTTTGCTTTTTTGCCTTCCTATTCTTCCCCTCCATTTTAACCATTTCCTCTTGCCTCTACTATATGAGATAGTTCACCCCATTCTGTCTTGCACCATCTCCTCTCATTATATTCCGCTTTCACCTCTTAATTTCACCTTTTAAGTATCATCCCTCCCTATTGAATTCGACCTGTGCCCTCTATCAATCTATACCTGTAAATATATAAACACACATTCACATATATATTCATATGCCCATATACCATTCTTCGGCTATTTTCATAGTGAGAAAAGTTTATTCAGTTACAGTTTTCATTTTTCCGTGCAGGAATGCAAATAGTTCAACTTTGATAAGTTCCTTATGCTTACTTTTCCCTGTTTACCTTCTCAAACTTCTCTTGCTTCTTGTAATGTGAATGTCAAATTGTCCATTCAATTCTGGTTTTTTCATCAAGAGTGATTGAAAGTCCTCTATTCCACTGAATGACCATATTTTCCTCTGAATCATGATACTCAGTTTTGCTGGTTAGATGATTCTTGGTTTTAATCCCAGCTCCTTTGCCTTCCCAAATATCATATTGAAATCCCTTCAGTCCCTCAGTGTAGAAGCTGCCAGATCCTGTACTATCCTGATTGTGTTTCCACAATATTGAAATTTTTTCTTCCTGGCTGCTTGATATTGTCTCCTTGATCTGGGAATTCTGTAACCTTGCTATAATATTCTTAGGAGTTTTCTTTTGGGGATCTTTTTTGGGAGGTGATCAATAGATTCTTTCAACCTCTAATTTGCCCTCTGGTTCTAAAACATCAGGACAATTTTCCTGGAGACTTTCTTGAAGGATGATTTCTAGGTTCTTTTTTTGATCATGACTTTCTGGTAGTCCAATAATTTTAAAATTATCTTTCTTGGATCTATTTTCCAGGTCAGTGGTTCTCCCATGAAATATATCACATTGCCTTCTATTCTTTCATTTGCTTGGATCTGCTTAAGAGCATCTTGATTTCTCATAAAGTCACTAGCTTCCATTTGCTCCAGTCTAACTCTGAAGGAATGAATCTCCTCAGTGAGCTTTTGAGATTCTTTTTCTATCTGGCAAATTTGGCTTTTTAAGGCATTCTTCTCATCATTGCCTTTTTGAGCTTCTTTTGCTATTTGAATTAATTTATTTTAAGGTGTTATTTTCTTCAGTTAGACTGTTAATTTTCCTTTCATACTTTGCTTTCATCGTTCTAATTTCTCTCCCGAATTTTTACTTCATTTCTCTTATCTTCTTCTTAAGGTTGTCTATGGCCTGTAAACAACTTGTATTTTCATTTAAGGCTTTTGGTGCAGGATTTCTGACTTCACTGTCTTCCTCATGTTCTATGCTTTGATCCTTTTTGCCCCCAAAATAGGAGTCTGATGTTGAATTTTTTTGTTTATTTTGTTTCCTTTGCCTAGGCATGTTGCCACTCAATTGCTTGTCTTTTGGGCTTTTTGCCACAGTATGACTCTACCACCAAACAGGAGAGCTTCTGTACCAAACCCTGGGGTTTTATCAGCTGCCAGAGTCTTTAGTTGGGTGCCCTCTCTGAAGCCTCCACATGCTCTAGCAAGCTGGTCACACACCCCAGGACCTCCACCCCAGACCACAATCCAAATCCAATAAATTTAAAGCAAGATCGCTTACCTCCTAGACTGATCACCTGGGTTCCCACCCCCGCCCCCCCCCCAATCTACCACCCAGGAGCTGAAGCTGCTGTGTGGCTGGCCTGCACTGAAGTATCTCAGCAGCTTCTCTCCCTGGCGTCAAAAGCCAGTCAGTCCCAATACTGGACCCAAAATCGAAACTGCACTAACCTCTCACTTTGCCCATGACATCTATGTGTTGGTAATTCTGGAAATGGCACAGCTTCTGGTGTTCTGGAGCCCTTCAGCCACCGCTGTTTAGGCTATGCTGGGGGTAAAACCTCTGGCTCATGCAATCCTGGGCTCAGCTCCAAGAGTTCTGTGCTGGCTGCTCCCTGCAGGGCTGCAGGGCTGTCTTCTGTGGGATGTTAGCTTCTCTGTGTCAATTTGTGTGTTCTGGAGCTCCAAAGTTTCTTCAGAGTCCACTTTTACATAAATTGGAAGTGGTGGGACTTGGAGCTGTACTGAAATGTTGTTTCTACTCTGCCATCTTGACCAGATCTGATAAGAGTTTCCTTCACATTCTGGATATTTTCTTTAGAAAAACAGATAATTCTGTTGTCATCAGGTCATTAAATAACTTTCTTAGCAACTTTACTTATCTCTTCTTTCTCTAATTTTTAATTAGATGATCTTTCAGCTGTTGAGAACTTTGTGTTGTCTTAAGCATTCTTTTAATTTCATATCACATTTCACCTTCTTCCTTAGATGATCCATGTCCCTGTTCTCTGGGGTGAACTTTATTAATTTCTTAAACTCCAAGTGTTCTGTATTTTTTCCTCTTCTACTTTCACCCATCTTTAGCCTCTGAACACAGGTAAGGATTTCCCTCTGTCCATCTGCCAAAAGCCTTTCTGTTCTTCACTCCTTACATCACCCTACATACCTTGAAGTTCATCTTCCACTCCAAAATAAGGAATATGTTGTTGTCCCTGGTAAGTTGGAGAGATGAGAGTTTCTCTTGACCCCCTTTAGATAATTTTCTAGACATTCCAACTAGAAAATTGAGAAGAAAGAGCAGTTATGGCACATACCAGTCTACAATTCAATATTTGAGAGAAACACAATAGGTAATATATTATTTTATTGTTTGTTTTAAGTAATCATTAACTAAATTTCAAGGATCCAAGGAATTGAAAGAAAAGTTAAATGATAGAATTGGGATGGTTTTATGCTGTATCCCTGTTATGGAAGGGGTTAAAATGAACCCATTGGACACTAATGATTTGACTCTCTAGGTACACTCTTTGATCAGATCAATCTGAAATAGTGCACACATCACTTTCACACCCTCTTGGATCAATCAAAGCCATACAAGTAAGAGACTAGGCCAAATCATAAGCAATTTATATGAAAGATAACTCAATGATAAGTTATAGTAGGGTTGGTAGAAAAAGAGATTTTGAGCATCTGTATTTGAAAGATTGGAGGAAACATGTGGAAAGGGATACTGAAAAAAGTCAGAGAAGTAAAATATGGAGGGGAGTCCTTAAGTCTAAATACATCTTAGAGAAGAGGACCCAGGTTAAGAGAAATCCCCCAAATCAGTCATTTCTTTCTCCATTTTCTACTCCTTATTCCTGTCTATTGACAAACACTGCATTTGCCATTTGTACCGACACTTTTATAGCAAAATGAATCTAGTCTCAATCACAAAGGGGCCAGGGATTGACTAGAGATAGATATAAGTGTCAAATTTGTCAGCTGAACTTCTGCCTAGGTGGGAGGAAATTTTCTCACTGGGTCTAGTGTGACTGAACTAAAAACTTGTCACCTGAAATAAATGCAACACTGAAGAGAAGGGAACCAAGTGTACCTTAGGGGTCATCCATTGCCCATAGACTTAAGATAAACTAACTTATAAACAGGTATCACATCCATATCATATGTGTCCTTTTTATTTGGAAACTTTTCAAGCTGGAGAACAATGAATTGCTTAAAAGTTAAGTTAGATTTAGAAGACCAACTGTCATACTAGTGAAATCATTGTAAATGATTGCTTTCCCCTATGCATACTTTTTGTAATCTATGACCATCTGCTTCTTCTTCAATGAAAAGAGGTATCAAAAGGAAAACAAAAGTAAGAGCAGAGTGTTCCTAAATTTTTATTATATATCCAGTACTTTATTTTCAGATTCAACAGCCATTTCCATGGAAACCAGAGGAATATCAATATCAACTGCTGAAATTAATTGAGTGAATGGAACTTTAGCCTTTGGTTTGTTTTTCAAGGCAACTCATTATTTATGGTTATTAATTATTAGCAATAATAAGTTTTATGTATCAAGACTGATTTATTTTTATCAGAAGAGGAAAGACAAGTAGTTAATCTAAATCTAAGTTATTTCCTATTGTTGAATGCCCATTTTTAAATGAATGATCTGTCAATCAGGAAGTTAAATTTAGCTATTGTCTTCTATGCAGAATGAATAATGTTTTCCTATATTTGTACAACTCTTTGTAATTCTCAACATGCTTTCACATATAGTATTTCATTTAGCCTTTGCAACAACCTGTGAGGTATAGTCTCCATCTTACATATAAGGAAGCTGAGAATCAGAGATGTTAAATATTTTAATTCAACAGATATTTAACAAGTATCTATTCTTTGCAAGGCATTGTGCTAAGTGTGCGGGAAGCAAAGCTTGTTTATTTTAAATCACACAGTTAAAGGAATTTGAACTTTATTCAATGCACAATAATACCCCTAAAGATAAATCAAGGGTCAGTTATTAAGATATGAGAATATTGAACTTAAGATCACTGTCTAGTGTTCAGTGAATAAACTAGCAGATGAAAAATGCTTACTAAGTGCCAAACTATGCTAAATGATGAGAAAACAAAATGAATAATTTAGAAAGTTCCTTTATTCAAGGATCTCACAGTCTAATTGAGACAATATATAAAAAGTTGTTACAAGACAAATGAAGATGTGTGGAAGTCCTAAACTACCAGCAGTAGTGTAAATGGCAGGGATCAGAGATCTATAGGATACTCAGCTAGTTACAGTACCAGTGCCAGAAGACTGTATGGCATAGAGGCAGAAAAATTGATAAAACTTGTTTGGTCTCTGTCTCATCAGATGGAATAGAATTGTTGCCTTCCACTTGAAAAAAATATTTGAGCTGTAAAGCCACACACATATGCTTACACAACTGTAATATCTGCCCACTGGATTAGCAGGATGTTTTTCTCTCTCAGTGACCCTACCAAGAATCCAAACAACAGAAATCCCATTAGATTCCCACTTTACAACAGTGCACAACTATTCCTAGGTTTTGTTAATGACACTGCTTCTTCATAGCTAGAGATATTACGAAATTAAAAAAAATATTAAAAAATTTTAAAAAATACGAAATTCAAAATGGGCAGTTTTGATCACATTAAATTGGAAAGATTTTGCCCAAACAATGATAGTGCAAACAAGGTTAGGGGGGAAGTGGAAAACTGGGACAGAATTGTATAACTAGTATCTGATAAATGCCTCATTTCTAAAATATATAGAGAACTTCGTCATATTTACAAGAACAAAATCATTCCTTGGTTGATAAATGGTCAAATTATATGAACAGGCAGTTTTAAGAGGAAGAAATTAAAGCTATCTATAGTCATATGAAAAAAAAGCTCTAAATTACTATTGATTACAGATACAAATCAAAACATCTCTGATGTAACACATCACACCTATAGGATTGGCTAATATGACAGAAACGGAAATAATAAATGTTTGAGAAAGTATGGGAACATTGGAACACTAGTTCATTGTCAGTGGAGCTGTGAGCTGATCTAACCATTCTGGAGAGAAATTTGGAATTATGCCCATAGGGCTATAAAATGTGCATACCCTTTTATTCAGAAATACCACTTCTAGATCAACATCCCAAAGATATCACATAAATGGGAAAAGGACTCAGATGTACACAGATATTTATAGCAGATCTTTTTGTGGTGGCCAAGAACTGGAAATTGAGGGGATGCCCATCAATTGGGGAATGGCTGAGCAAGTTGTGCTATATGAATTTAATAGAATACTATTGTGCTATAAGAAATGATGAAGAGGTGGCTTTCAGGAAAAAAAAAACCTGGAAAGACTTATATGAACCGATGCTCATTGAAGAGAGCAGAACCAAGAGAACATTGGACACAGTAACAGCCACAGTGTGTGATGACTGATTTTGATAGACTTAGCTCTTCTCAGCAATGTAAGGACCTTAAACAATTACAAAGGACCCATGATGGAAAATACCTTCTACATCTGCAGAAAGAAATATGGAGCTTGAATGCAGAGCAAAGGAAGCTATTTTCTTTTTTGTTTTGATTTTCTTTCTCATGGTTTCTCCCATTTTTAAAAAAAATTCGTCTATACAACATGACTAATATGAAAATAAGAATATTTAATAGGAATTTATATGTAGAGGCAATATCAGATCACATGTCATTTTGGAGAGGAAGGAGTTGAGGGAGGGGGAGAAATTTTAAAACCTATGGAAGTGAATATTGAAAACTAAAAATAAATAAATTAACTTAAAAGAAGAAAAGTCTGATGTGTTTGCTTTTATATAAATTCATTTTCCAATACACCTCTCCCCCCAGATTCAGAAAGACATCTCTCAAAATCTTTAAGGTGGATGTAATTTCTTTTGTTATTTATTTATTTATGTTATGTATTTAGTTTATGGAACCCTGGTCATACCCTAAGGGCCATATTTAAATTATCAAGCTTGTCAGAATCTAGATCATTCAAAATGTTTGGCCAAGTATCACATTCTAATTAAATTTCTGAAGAGGTCCTATATTAGGGTAAATTGAGAGACTTGGATTCAGCTTGGCCTAGGTCTCCTTAGGATTAGGACCTTGAGAACTTTGAAAAGTTTGGGCAATGTTGGACTTCACATTTTCTACCTGGTGTCCTAGAGCATCAGCTAGCACATTTGCATAGGGAGTCAAGGACAAACAGGATCTTGCTGAACGACTTCAGCTAGTAATCTAGCAAAGACCCTAGGCTATACCTAAAGGAAACTTATGATGCACCCTACAATTGGGGGAAAAAGACTTCCAGCAAGTACAATTTACTACTCAATTTTCCATTACTAGAAGTTGTAGATCTGATGTAGAACCACTATTTTCAGCACCATGGTCAGAGGAAGTAGAGACGAGGAGAAAACTTATATGACCTGGGAGAGCTTGTTGTGCCCAAACCCAAATTACCCATCTCCTAATTTGAAGCCCACCATTAAGCCCCTTTATATATATAAAGGGGCTTAATGGTGGGCTTCAAATTAGGAGATGGGTAATTTGGGTTTGGGCACAACAAGCTATATACCCTGTAATAGCTTGGAACAGTTTAAGGCATAGCATTGGTTATTGCCCAAGGCATAGTATCACGGTTATGGCACAAGTTTATTTTAAGAAGGGACCACCCTGTTCTGTTACTGCTGACTAAGCAGGGTCCCCACACCCTTTACGCAGAACATGACCCCTAGCCTATCGCCATTACCCAATGACCCGTCAACCTGTACCCTCCACCCTGTCCTGGGAGGGACTCCCTTGTTCCAGGAAAAGTTGCACCCTTGTACCCTTGCACCATATTCCCAAAATTAGCCCTGAGTTATGGATCCAACCAATGGAAATTCTTGCTTCTGTACATCATTCTTTATGTTAGCTCTCCTCACAAATTGTGGCTTTTGTGGTTTTGGCCTTTATAAGAACCATATGTATCCCAGTTCAGGGCTGTCTGATTTGAGTTTATACTGCAGGTAGTTGTGGGCTTAATAAATCCACACCTAAATTTTCCTTGAACCCAGGGTTCAGGTCACTCTTATTCTCTGCACAAAAAGCTGAGTGTGTGTGTGTGTGTGTGTGTGTGTGTGTGTGTGTGTGTGGTGTGTGTGTGTGTGTGTGTGTGTTGGGGCTCTGGTTGGGGGAGGATTGAGCAACATTTCGTTTGTATAGTTGGGAAATCTGAGAAGGAAGAAGAATGGCATTTACTTCTGAGAGAAATAGTTTCCTAGCAATTGGAGGTGCGGCAGGGAAACCATTTGGCAGTTTTGGTTGATTTCAGAGAAGCTACTTAAATATAGATTAAATTTGTTAATTAAGTTCAGTGCAATGTTATATTTTTCAGGTTCCCAGTACCTTTGTATTTCTGTCTGCTTTCAGTTTTTTGTTCTATGTGCTATGGCTCCATTTGATACCTTAATGTTGATCAGGTGTTCAGTCTTTTTTTTTTTTTTTGTAAAAGTGATCCTTATATATCTGTATCTCTGAGATAGCCACTCTGTAAGGCTTTTTGCCATCAACTCTTGGTCATGCTGGAGATCCCTAAGCATAACATCTGCTTTTTATGGTTCTGCTTGACCTGTTCCTAATTTCACTTCCACCTGGTGACTTGGGCTGTTTCATTTCTCAAAAACACCCTCTTGCCCCAAATTTCTCAGAATTTGCAGGCATGCACTAATAGGCTCATAGCACAAAGAGAAGAAACCTGATTTTTGTAGTTGCCTGGGAATTAGATGCAGTAGCATTTGGAAAAGTGTCTCTTCGTGATGGTCAAAGAACACATGGACTTAGAATATAAGTTCTAATTGATGCACATTAGGTGTCCCGAAGTATTTGCACTCAGAGGGTACTAAGACATGTAGCACAGTAGATTCATTAATTTATTAATTATAATGTGGTTAGCAAGCATTTTACTGGGCAGCATTTAACAATATGTTAAACATTTCTTAAGGGCCTAGCACTATGGCCTGGACTATTTTGGCACTGAAAGGAGAGCAAAGAAAAAGATGAAGACAAGTTCCATGCCATCAAAGAAGTTATAGTAAAAAGACCAACCCGTTATATCTATAACTATATATAATAGTGGCTTTTTAATTATACAAGAGGGTTACAAATAAAGTGTTATGAAAGATTGATTTCCAAATCAGAGTATTAATGAAGGTTTCCTGGAGGAGATGAACTCTAAACTGGGCTTTGAGGTCTGGGATTGGGGAGGGTATTTCTGATTTATGGAGCAAAGGCATAGAAGTAAGAAAAGAGAATAGGATGTCCATGCCCATTTGATTGAATGAGGAAAAAAAACAAAAAGAAAAACAAAAAACATAAAGACACAGGTAAGAAGATATATTGGAGAAAGATCACAGAAGGCTTAAAGTGCCAGACTATGGAAATTTGAATTTTTCTGGTAGACAATAAGAGACCAAGAAAGACAAACCGGGAATAGAGGGACAACTGCATTCAAATTAATCTGAAAAATATCATATAGAATGCATTTTAAAAGGCCTGTCTTTTAATCAACCATAATAATGGGTAATTTCCATAAGAACTAAAGATTATTCTTGCATAAGAATTCTTTTGACACAACTTATTCTTATAATAAGAATACTACAATAGTGACTTAATGAGTGTCTACATTAGAGTGATAGTTATGGGATTAGAAGGGAGAGAAAATATGCAAGAGAGTTTAACGAAATGGGATCACTGGAATTTAGCAAATGGTTTTGGGGATAAAGGAAAATGAGCAATAAAAAAGTGCCAGAAGTTTTGAATTTGAGTGACTGGGGGTGTGTGTGATAATGTCAAAATCCAAAATAAGGAAATTAGGAAGAGAAGCTTTTAGAGAAAAGAGAATTGTGTTGTGGATCCTGGGGAATGTATGGTTCATTAATATCATGATACCAGGTAACTAGAATCAAAACATCATAAGTACATATAATAGCAGTTGCATCTTTATTTATTTTCCTGAATGTTATGAGTTATATCTCAGAAAAAAAATGGAATAATAAGAACTAATATTTATGTAGTGCCTCAAAGATTTTTCACTGATATCACATTTGATTCTTGCCCCACCGAAGTACCTAGAGAGGAGGAGAAAGAGGAGGGGGAGGAGGAAGAGAGTGAACGTGTGTGTGTGTGTGTGTGTGTGTGTGTGTGTGAGAGAGAGAGAGAGAGAGAGAGAGAGAGAGAGAACGAACTTCCAGGAGCCAAGATGGTGGAGTAAGCAGTAAGTCACTCTCACTTTCCTTTACTGACCTTGAAAAAAATAGAAAGTACTGACCAGGAAAAATCCTGGAACAGAAGAAAGATGGGGGGGCAGCAGTTTTTAAGCTCTTGAGGCTGGGAGAATTAATAGGAAAGGCCCCTCTTGCTGTAGCTGAAGGGAACCAATACAGGATGGGAGGTATCCAGGCAAGCCCAGCAGCATGCCCAACTTCAGCAAAGCAGCAGCATATCCTGAGATCCAGGTTGGTGGAGCCAGAAAAAGCCAACACCAGGACCCCCTTCCCTTCCTGCATGTGCCTGCACTCAACCAGGGCAATTGGAAGACACAGGTGCAGAGAACCACCACTTGCACTGCAAAAGGGCATCACCAGTGACTGAAAATACCCTTTCTCTAGCACAGCCCTTGGGGAGGAGGAGGCCTCAAGCAGCTTGACTACCCCTCCCACACACCTTACCCCCCAAACTTCAGTGTGAATTCAGGGAAACTCAGAAAGACCTCACCTGGCCTCAGCACACACCAGCAACCATCACCAGCTTCAGCTCAGGACCAGATGTATTACAGCATTATACAGGTCCCACTTGCTAGAACATGAGTATACAAAGCCAGTAATCAGCCTCCTACTCTCCAATACAAGAAGCATGGGACAGAACCCCTTGTGCTCCAGAAGCAGAGATCAATTTTAAAAGCCAGGAAAAAGGTAAACAAAATGATCAAAAAGGAACTTAGAAAACTAAAGATCATAGATTCTTGCTATGGGGACAGGGAAAATCAAAATATAAATTCTGATGGGTACAGCATTGTCACCATACCCACATCTGAAATCTCAAAAGGGGATATAAACTGGTCCCCAAAGCCCCCAAATCCTTCTTTGAAGACCTCTGGATTTTAGGAGTCAACTTAGAGAGATAGAAGAAAAATTGAAAAATTCATTTAAACATATAATTGACAGAATTGAAGAAAATTTCAGTGAAGAAAACAACTCCATAAAAAAATAACCAATTGTAAAAGGAGGTCTAAAAACCAATGGAAGAAAATAATTATTAAAAATGATAATTGGGCAAGTAGAAGCTAGTAACTCTACAAGGCATTAAGAATCAGTCAAACAAAGTCAAAAGAATGAAAAAAATGTAATAAAATGTAAAATACCTCATTGGAAAAACAACTGACCTGGAATATAGATCTGGGAGAGATAATCTAAGAATTATTGCTCTACTGGAAAGCCATGATGAAAAAGAGCTTGTACAGTGTGTTCCAAGAAATCCTTAAGGAAAACTGCTTGGAGGCCCTAGAACCTCCTGAAAGACATCCCAATTTGATAATGCCAAGGGATATAGCCAAATTCCAGAATTATCAGGTCAAGGATAAAATACTGCAAGCAACCAGAAAGAAACAATTCAAATATCTTGGGAATACAGTCAGGATCAGACAGGACTTTGAAGCTTTTTCATTAAATTATTGGAGGGCTTGGAACATGATATTTCATAAGGTAAAGGAGCTTGGAGTATAACAAACGATCAGCTACCCAGCAAATTTGAGCATAATCTTTCAGGCAAGGAGATGGATATTAAATGACAAAGGGGACTTATAGACCTTCCTCATGAAAGAAACAGAGCTCAATGGAAAATCTGATCTTCAAATACAAAACTCAAGAGATGCACAAAGAGGTAAACAGGAAAGAAAGAAAAAACATGTTATTCATTAAGGGCAAACTGTTTACAACACTACACAAGATGATACTTGTAAATCTTGAAAATTGTATCTTTATTATGATATTTGAAAGGTGTATTCATAGATAGATGGTACGAGTATGAATTAACTGATGTGATGATGAAAAAAATATCCTAGTTAAGCAGTGAGAAGGTAGTGTAATGGGAGAAAAGGAAAAGAGGAGGTAGAAAAGGGTAAATTATATCACATGAACAGGCACAAAAATATTATAGAAGAGGGAAAGAAGGGAGGGAGATGAGAATTGTTTTAGCTTTACTCTTTTTGGATTTGGTTCAACGAAGGGATCATATACTCAGGAACAGAAATCTAACTTACCCTACAGGCAGCAGGAGGGGGAAAGGTGAAAGACAAGGGACGAAATGGTTAGAACAGAGATAGTAAGGGAAAAGGAAAGGAAAATGTATGGCAGCTGATAGAAGGGGGTGAAGATTGAGGAGGTGGTGGTCAAAAGCAAAGCTCTTTTGAGGAGGAAAGGGAAAAGGGAGAAATAAAAGCATAAACAAGGGAGGAAATAAAAGGAGAGAAAGACACTGGTAGTAATTATAACTGTGAATCTGAATGGGATGAACTCTCCCATAAAACAGAAGTAGGAGAGAGAGAGAAAAAAGAAAAAGAGAGGGAGAGATTTCTTTACAGTCATAATGTAGTGTAATTTTAGATATGGAAATATGAAATAACCATGGAATATTGGTTACAGAGACTAACACTTCAAATTAGTTTTTTTTTTCACCTTTGTTAATTCACATGACATTGGTCCATGGCTCCCTTATCAGGCCTTTGGTAATTATTAAAGTTGCTGGTATCTTCGTGTGTATTTATCTCTTTTCTAGACCAAAAATGCCATGACAGCAGGACTCAATATTTTTAAAACTTTTGAACTTCCTTTCCCATATTTATCACAATGCTATGTACTGATTAAACATAAAAGTTTTACTATTGAATTGAATTAGATCATTAGCATACCCTTTCAGAATAGAATTCTCTTTTAGGTGAATAAATAAGTGGTCAAATTTCTTCAGGGCAATGAACAAAGGAGTAGAAAAGAGAAAGAGGAAAGGGAGAAAAAAAGTAGCCAGAGGATCATTTCTTTCTTTCTTTTCTGAAACTTTAGACTTCAGATATATTTAGGGTTATTTTATACAGGTTTATATAATATCTGGTTTTATCTAGAACGAGACAGATTCCCCCTCAATGCAACCCTAGCCTAAGTATATTTGTTTTACATATTTAGGAAGAAGATATATTAAACATGGAAGTTTTTCAACCTTGTGGCACTCAATGATCATCTACACAGGACATCCTTCAAAAGCTACAATTAAGGACCCTTCTAGTTTCTCAGCAATGCAAGCCTGATTGAGATATTCTGGTCCATTTGCTTGACATTCATGTTTAATGCCTGGAAATTTCTTTTTGATTGCACCCTTGGAGCTTGCATAGATCATTTTACTTTCCAGAAGTGCTAGTTCTCGTGGCCATAGAAAAAACATCAACTATTCTTTTCTGGATTCCTTTGTTTCAAAGCTTGCATTACATAAAACATAGTGACAATCCTTTTCAGGAAGCATTCCCACAAAATGCTTGAAAGGATCAGTAATGGTTACATCAACATCTCCCACTAAGACCTCTTTGCCCTCTTCCACAATGATGCATTTTTTGTCAGCACTGAGACAAAAGAGAACTGCCTTCTTTCTTTTTTTGATTTCTTCTGGTGTGGAACATTTCCGAACCTTCATATCATAGAAAATGCAGCATACTTCATCAGCTACTTGTACTCCTGAGACCATCTTTCCAGGTGGAAGATCTGGTCCTTGGGCCATCGGGGGCAGGGAGGAAGGAGAGGTGAGAGTCTAGGCCGCTGCTAGAGTCTAAGTGCAGAGGAAAGTCTTCCTCCCTAGAGCCCAAGGAAGGGAACAGCTAGAGCTGGCTGGAGGAAGGCGACCACCTGTGAGGCTGTTGAGGGCGGTCGGGGGAGAGAGTGAGCAAGGGCAGACCATTCTTTATAATACAATAATTTCACTTTAGACATGTTGGGTTTTATATCTTCAAATGTAAGGGGTGTGTCATAAGCCTTCTGAAATCATAGAGGTTGTAGAGTATTGGACTTTGAGCTAGAAAGATGATAAAGATAACTAAATTTGTCTCTCATTTTATAGATGAGGAAGAAAGTAGAACTGGTGAACTTATATGAATCTCCTAAGGTCACACAATAATAGTTAGAAAAAACAGGATTTTTGAACACAGGTTGTTCTGACTCTAAACCCACAGATCTCTCTTCTGCATAAACTAAATTGACCTCTAAATTTTTGAGAATATAATACAGAAATTTGGAAGAGAGTTTGACTTTGTCTAGATGACAGGTTTACCGACATTCTCAGAATACTCTATCAGAACTGTGCCATGTATAGTTGGCAAACTTTTTCTAACTGCTTAGTTATTTCAATTGCCCTCTTCATGTTCTGATCATGTTGTCCTTGTGTTATATAGGATAAAGAGAGGTGGAGGGAATGGGAAAAACAAATGAAATACAATAGGAATATAATCTTCAGTTCACTCTTTGACATTTGCTGGATCAAAACCCTTTGTGATTTTAAAAGAAACACATATTAGAATTGATTTATATTTTGTTTCAGATGATCCTCAGCAATAGGCAAACATCTAAACAAAAGTTTTAAGTTCAATGTTCAATGTGGAACAAATGTTAATTGATAAAAATCAATCAAGGAAGGTGTCAATTAAAAAAATCGCTAAGTACTTTCTGAGTCCTTAACTATATTAAGTACAAGGGATACAGATAGAAAAATGATGCTCTCCCCAACCTCAAGGTGATTACAAAATAAAAGTTTTATCTACACCTCCAAAAATGTTAAGGTTTACATTGAACATTTGCTCAAATTAATTATCTATTGTAAAGTTAATGAACTGTCGAGATGATAATGAATATCAACTGATTATTGAGTATTAACTAAACTGGACTGAGGTTTAGGAGAACTCAATGGATTGTAGTCCTGACTCTATCAACCAATACTGACTTTTGCTCAGTTGTGTAATTTCGTCTTTTTCTCATATGTTAAATGAGACACTTGGGCTAGATTGTCTCCTATATGGTCCCTTCCAGTCTGAGTTTCCTACTCTAGCATATGCATATTCAATATATTTTATTACATTCATTTTAACAGAAAAAAGTTCTTCCTTTTCCTGGTTCATTCTCTTCTTTTCAACTTAGATTGATTCATATTAATTTTCACTTCATTAATTTTGCTCCTCTTGTATTAGTTTTTTTTTTTTTATAACTTTCATGAGTCTATGATATGTATGTGTTAGAACAATGCCTTTTCTGTTCCCAGACAGGTGTAATTCCAAAGCAGCCAGTCATTGACTTCTTTGCTTCCTCTCTGTTTAGTATTTAAGTCCTTCATGATTAGATTGAGGAAGATTCTTTCATCTGCCAGTGGCTTATTTAGGTCACAGCACAGGCATTTGAACCTTACAATTTACTTATTTTCTCATTTCATTTGCACAACTGACTGTATTCAGTGCCACAGATTCAAATGATGCCCTACTTATATTTCCTGTTAATTTTTTTACAGAGGTCTGGCCCATTATGTCTTGATAAACTTATGAAATCATTCAGTAAGCTCAATTACTAGTTAGTAATGTGAAAACGTATTTATGCCTGTGATTTGATCTCTCTCATTTTGTGTGTTTTTCCACATCACACTAGGCAACTTGTCTTTGCCACAGTAATTCTGTTTCTTTTTTCTTTTGCTGCATGCTAGTAAAAAAGTTCTTGGGAGTAGAAACAGCTCATCCAAGCCACTCTGCCCCCAGATTCCCCCCAAACTATGTAAAAGGGGACTCTGAACAACTTCTGGAGCCCGAGCACCCAAAGAATGACACAGAGAAGCTAACCTCCTACTGAGGACAGCCCAGCAGCCCTGCAGGAAGGATCAGTGCAGTGGTCTGGGAGCCGACAGTGCGAAGCACGAAGAGCGCAGGAAGCCGAGCGGAGCCTGAGCTGAGAGCCGAGGTTTTAGCCCCAGGGCACCAGGGCCAACAGAGGGCTGGAGGAACCCCAGAACACCAGTAGCTGTGGTGACTCCAGAATTATCAACATAGACATGCCTAGGACAAAGTAAGAGGTTAGTGTCCTATGGACGTTGGGACCTGTATTTGGGGAATGCGTCAGCTTCCTCCCCTGGGGGCTAGAGGCTGCTGAGGAGACACGCCATTTTGTAGCAACTTGTATTTTTGTAAATATTCATCCTTTTCACTAAGATTGTCATATTTATGTGCATACAGTTGGGAAAGTAATTCCTAATTCTTGTTTAGATTTACTCTTCATTGGAGGTATATTCACCCTTTTCATTTTTTATACTCATAATTGGGTTTTCTTCTTTCCTTTTTTTATCTTATTGACTAAGGGTCTATCAATTTTATTGTTTTTTTTTTTCATAAAACCAGCTCTTAATTTTATTTCTTAATTCAATAGTTTTCTTAATTTCAATTTTATTAATATCTCCTTTGGTTTTCAATGTTTCTAATTTAGTACTAAACTGGGGATTTTCAATTTGTTCTTTTTCTAGAATTTTCTATTGCATGTCCAATTCATTGACCTCCCTTATCTCAAATTTATTCATGTATGCACTCAGAGATAGAAAACTTCCCCTAAGAACTGCCTTTAATGCATCCCACAAATTTTGGTATGTTGTTTCATTATTATCATTCTCTTGAATGAAATTACTGATTGTTTCTATAATTTCTTGTTTGACCCACTCATTCTTTAGGATGAAATTGTTTAATTTCCAGTTACTACTTAGTCAATTTTTCCATGGTCCTTTATTGCATGTAGTTTTTATTGCATCATGATGTGAGAATGATGCATTTAATATTTCTGCCTTAATGCACCCTCACTCCTTGTTCGCTGCCAGCGAACCCCCTTCTTAAACCTACCCTCTCCCCTTACTACTATTTCACTCCCCTTTAATCTCTCCCTTTAGACTCCTCCTTTTTACCCCTCCCCTTTACCCTCCAACTGCCTATAGGACACAATAAGTTTTTATACTTATCAGAAAAAGTTGCCCCCGTTTAACACCAAACCAATGAGAGTACATTTCAAACAGTGCTCCTCTCCCTCCCTCCTTTTTCTCTATTTAATGAATTTATGTGTCTATTCACATTAGAATCTTAAATTTTACTGACTTAGTCGATCCCTCTTTGAACCAGAAGCTGTGATAATACTGTTTGAATGTAGTTCCTCTCCTTCTTTCTTTCCCCTCTAATATAGGGTGTTTTTATGCCTCTTTGAATGACATATTTTACCTTTTCCTATCTCATCCTTTCCTTTTATCCCATTATAGTCCCTCTGATCCCCTTAATAAGTTCTTTTTTTTTTAATCTTCAGGTTGGTTCATTCATACCAACACCCTCTATCTATGTATTACCCTTTTGAAACTCATGATAATCATATACATTTCAATATTGACAGTTATCAGCTCCTCATATAGGGATGTGAACATTTTGCTCTTGTTGCATAGCAAGTTATGTACATATGTGCATGAGTGTTCTTGTATGCATGTATTTATGTGTGAGTCTGTGTTTTCCTTGTTTACCTTTTCATATCTTTCTTGAGTCTTGTAATTGGAGAGCAAATTTTCCATTGAATTCTGGATTTTTCATCAGGAAAGTATGGCATTCCCTTATTTCATTAAATGACCATTTCCTTGCCTGAAAGATTATGCTAAGTTTTGCCGGGTAGTTAATCCTTGGTTGTAGTCCTAGATCTCTTACCCTATGAAATATCAAATTCCAATCTTTCTGATTTTTTTTTTTTATTTCTGAGGCCAAGAACCTCCCCTCCTTTAATTGGGAAGTATTTACAATAGTAAAAAACAGAATCAGACCTGGGACACCCCTGCCCTCTGTCCCAATACCACCAGCAGATTCTTCCACGGAGAGGTGGGAGCAGCTCTCCCCTGCACAGTGACTGCCAGAAAGCAATGAAGGAGTGCCCCTGCCCTGTGGGAAGGCAGGGAAGAGAAGCCCTGTATGACATTCCACTGGGAAAACAAGGTCTCTGTCTACCCGGAACGGGGGAAGGGGAATAGGACCTTTCATTTGGGATTTAGGGTGGGCATGGGTTACTTGCTGACAGCAACCTGGGAGAGTGAAGGATGAAATTTGGAAACACTGCATGTCCAATGTCATGGCAATGGGCTAGAAGGAGAATCTTGGGAAACTGGAATCCTAGGAAGGGGAGAGGGTTTCATGAGAGCAGGTAGAGGGGGGAACAGGAGGCTGAGAAGGGAAGGGTCGCTACCAATAGTGGGGAGGGCATGGATTCACAGACCCTATCTAAGAGAAAAGGACACAAGACACCATCCCATTCCAAGAATCAAGATAACCCAAGGAAGGCTGGTCTGGGATAAGAGATCTCCAGTGAGATAACCCCAAAAGACTGGAGTTCTCCATGGACCAAAGAAGGAGGGTAGGGGAGTAGAGATGTGAAGCCAGACCATCACATGGTTGGCTTCAAGGGTCAGGAATACCTTTGTTCCAAGGGGTGGGGATATGTAGGGGGCAGGTCCAATGGGAATCTCCCACACTGTTGTAGTGGAAGATTCTTAATGTAATGCATGACGGCAAGGGAAGGAAGGTGAGCAGAGGCCTGGTCTAAGGGAACAGGTCTGGGGAGCTGGGGGAGAAGATTCCAATGTGAGGAGGGCTGAGGAGGATGACTTCATCATAGCAGCACTCTGGCCAATTCTTTACTCCGGGGGGGGGGGGGGGGGTGACCAAGCCTGTAAGAAGAAACAAGCAGACCAAGGGGGGTAGGGGAGGGAATGGGAAATCTCACACAGGACCATTGAATGCACCAGAAGGGGTGTGCCCCACAGGGAGGGACCATGGCTGTTGGCCAACCTTCCTGCTCGGGGCCAAAGGCACATGCCGCCAGCAGGGGGCAGTGTGCAGAGGGGAGATGATGGCAGTCCCTGGGGAAATGGCCAGGGAAGCCTCTATTTGCCCTTTTTGTCTAGTAGTTCCTTGAGTTCTTTGATCTGGGTCTGTAGCTCATCAATGGTCCCCAGATGCCGGGAGACCTCACGCTGCTGAGTCTGTAGGACTTCCACAGTCAAGCTTAGGGTGGCCAGCTCAACCTGAAGAGATTCCAAGACCTGCCGATGCTCTTCCTCCTTGCGTTTGGTTTGCCCAGATTGGCGGATGTACTCAAGGACCAGGCAGGTGCCACCCACCAGGAAGATGGTGGCCTCGCCCAGCAGCTCGGCCCCAAGTTCTGCTGCGGCCTCCTCGTTCAGGGGTTTAATCGTAGCTCCTCGAAAGCCCAGGATCCTCATCTTGGTCCGCATTTCCACCCAGTGGTACAGCTGGGCAGGTGGCAGGCAGATGTAGGTCCGAAAGAAATGGCTCCGGCGCGCCCCCTCCTTAATCCTTTGGGCCAGCGGTTTGCTCAACTGCCGCACACCCAGGTACAGCAGCTTCGCGATGGGGAACGCGCCCACCACCATCTTGGCGGCCGCACGTGCGTCCGATCTTTTTTTTTTTTTTTCAGATCCATTTACTTCCTCCCTTGTCACCCATTCCCTCTGGGGAGATAAGTAATTCAGTATATGTTGTACATGTCTAGCTATGCAAAACCTTATCATAGTAGACATATTGTACAGGGCTGCTTATAATTCCCTCCCACTCATCCCACCCCCCACCTGGTCCATTCCCCACATGATCCTGTCCCTCTTCTATAGTGGGTACTTCCAACCTCCCCTCCACCCAAGGATGCCCCCCCCCCCCATCAATCATCGCTCCTCTCATTCCCCTTCCCCCTATTCTGCTGCAGGTTGAGATATCCCATTTAGTATGTATGTCATTCTCTCCCTGAACCAAATTCAATGAGAATGTGGATTTGCCTTTTTCCCTTCCTATTCTCCCCCTCCCTTGCAACCACTTCCCCTTGCTTCTTCTACATGAGATAGTTTACCCTAACCTGTCTTTCCCCATCTCCTCTTGCCACTTTCCTCTCTCACCTCATAATTTCATCCCTTGAGTATTATCCCTTCCCAACAAATTCAACCTATGCCCTCTATCCATATACACACACATTCACATATGTATTGATAGGACCACACACCCTTCTTCCATTATTTTCATAGTGAGAAAGATATCATCACTCACAGTTATTGTTTTTCCATATAGGAATGTAAATAGTTCAACTTTGATAAGTTCCTTTTGATTTCTTTTCCCTGATTACCTTCTCAGGCATCTCTTGCTTCTTGTGTCTGGATGTCAAATTTTCTATTCAATTCTGGTTTTTTCCTCAAGAATGCTTGAAAGTCCTCTATTCCACTGAATGACCATATTTTCCCCTGAAACAAAATACTCAGTTTTGCTGGGTAGGTGACCCTTGGGTTCATTCTCAGTTCTTTTGCCCTCTGGAATATCATATTCCATGCCCTTCAATCCCTCTGTGTAGAAGCCACCAGGTCCTGGGCTATTCTGATTGTGTTTCCACAATATTGAAATTGTTTCTTCCTGGCTGCTTGTAGTATTTTCTCCTTGATCTGGGGATTCTGGAACCTGGCTATAATATTCCTGGAAGTTTTCTTTTTGGGATCTTTTTCAGGAGGTGATCGGTGGATTCTTTCAACCTCTATTTTGCCCTCTGGATCTAAAACATCAGGGCAATTTTCCTTGAGAATTTCTTGAAGGGTGATTTCTAGGTTCTTTCTTTGATCATGGCTTTCAGGTATTCCAATAATTTTTAAATTGTCTCTCCTGGATCTATTTTCCAGGTCAGTGGTTTTTCCCATGAGATATTTCACATTGCCTTCTAACCTTTCGTTTGTTTGGATCTGCTTAACAGCATCTTGATTTCTCATAAAGTCACTAGCTTCCATTTGCTCCAGTCTAACTCTGAAGGAATGAATCTCCTCAGTGAACTTTTGAGATTCTTTTTCCATCTGGCAAATTCGACTTTTTAAGGCATTCTTCTCCTCATTGCCCTTTTGGGCCTCCTTTGCCATTTGAGTTAGTCTATTTTTTAAGGTGTTGTTTTCCTCAGTCAGGCTGTTGACCCTCATTTCATACTTTTCCTGCATCCTTCTCATTTCTCTTTCCAATTTTTCCTCCACTTCTCTTATTTGATTTTTAAAGTCCTTCTTAAGGTCCTCTATGGCCTGCAACCCACTCATGTTTTCCCCTGGGGCTTTTGGAGCAGGACTTCTGACCTCACAGTCCTTTTCCCACTCTATGCCCCCAAAATAGGAGTCTAGGGTTGAGTTTTTCTGTTTCCTTTGCCTTGGCATGTTGCCACTTGATTACCTGACTTTGGGGCTTGTTGCCACACTATGGCTTTAAGGCCAGATACAGGAATTTTCGTTCCGAAAGTGTGGGGGGCAACTTCCGTTTCTGGCAAGCTGTAAACCCACCCACGACTTCCACCCTAGATCACAATCCAGATCCAGGGAGGTTAAAGCAAGAGTGATTACCCCCCCCAAGACTGATTGCTGGATCTCTCTACAATTAATTGCAGGCCCGGAGCTGGAGCTGCCTCTGAAAACTACAAAATGGCGTGTCTCCTCAGTGGCTTCTAGCCCCCAGGGGAGGGAACCGATGCATTCCCGCAAATACAGGTCCCAAAGTCTGTAGGACACTAACCGCTTACTTTTTCCTAGGCATGTCTATGTTTATAATTCTGGAGTTGCCAGGGCTGCTGGTGTTCTGGGGTTCCTCCAGCTGGCTGCTGGCCCTGCCGCCCTGGGGCTAAAACCTCGGCTCATGTGGACCTGGGCTCCGCTCAGCTACGCTTCCTGCGCTCTGAGTGTTGTGTGCTGCTGGCTCCCAGACCGCTGCACTGGTCCTTCCTGCAGGGCTGCTGGGCTGTCCTCAGCGGGAGGTTAGCTTCTCTGTGTCATTCTGTGGGTGGTGGGGCTCCAGAAGTTGTTCAGAGTCCCCTTTTACATAGTTTGGGGGGAATCTGGGAGCAGAGTGGCTTGCATGAGCTGTTTCTACCCCGCCATCTTGGCTCCTCCCCACCTTCTGATCTTTTAACTTAGAAGCTGCTAGGTCCTGTGTGATCCTGACTGTAGTTCCATGAGATTTGAATTGTTTCCTTTATGCTGTTTGCAATATTTTTCCTTAATCTTGTAATTCTGGAATTTGGCTACTATATTTCTTGGAGTTTTCAATTTGGGATCTCTTTCAGGAGGAGTCTGATGAATTCTTTCGATAACTATTTTATATTCTGATTCCAATACTTCGGGACAGTTTTCTTTGACAGTATCTTGGAGGATGCTGTCTAGGCTGCTTTTTTCATCATGGCTTTCAGGTAGACCAATAATTCTTAAGTTTTCTCTCCTGGATCTGTTCTCTAGGTCAGTTATTTTTCCAGTGAGATATTTTACACTTTCTTCCACTTTTTCAGTCTTCATGTTTTGTTGGATTGACTCTTGGTGCATCATAGAGTTCTGAGTTTCAATTTGATTGATTCTAATTTTTAGCAAATTATAGTCTTCGGTTAGTTTTTTTTTTAGTTTTTGAAGGTCCTTTTTTAGGGAGTTGTTTTCTCCAATTACTTCACTAATTTTACTTTTTAAGGATTTGTTTTCTTCAGTGAAACTTTTTTCCAAGTTGGTCACTTCCTCCCTGATTTGGTCTTTAAAATCTTTCTTATGCTCCTCCAAGAATGCTATTTGAGCTTGAGACTGGATCATATTTCTTTCTATGTAGGTAAAGAGGCCAAGTTGTCCTCTGTATTTGGGTGAGAGGGGGGATGATGGAGGGGAGGACATGCTCGGGGGAGGGGAAGTTAGAGGCACCCATTCTTTTGAAGAGGGACAGGATCAAAGTTGGGAATGGACCAGGTGGGGGGGTGGGATGGTTGGGAGGGAAATATAGCCAGTTTTTTACAATATATCTACTATGGTAATGTTTTGCATATCTAGACATGTACAACATATACTGAATTGCTTATCTTCCCAGCGGGAGTGAGTGAAAAGGGACAAAGGGAATGGATCTGGAATTTGAAGTTTTAAAATTAAATCTTTCAGATATATGACAAAAAGAACTCTGATTGATGCAGATGAATCCAGGAGACTCATAATGAAATCTATTCCCCACCTCTTGAGAGACAAGTGACAGATTCAGCATGTATACAGAATAAGACAAATGTTTTTTAGACTTGGCTGGGGCAGGAATATGGTTTTCTTGATGATATACATTTATTATTAACATTTTGTTTTGTTTTTCCCCCCAATGGGAAGAATACATTTATCTTAGTTGAAAATTTTAATTAAAAAAATAAAATAAAATCTACTTGTCTCTAACATAAAGAAATAAAGTTAATGTAACCATTATAAAATATTTGGTCTTCTAAGTGCCAAAACAAACCCAGGAACTATGAGAACACAATTACAAAACTCTTTTCACACAATTGAAGTCAGATCTAAATAACTGGGGAAAAACATCAGCTGCTCATGCTTAGGTGTATTAGCAAGCACCCTAGAACACCCAGTATGGCCTGCTAGCACAGGTTCTCTGCTCTCCCTTTCTGAAGGAAAGACAACTTTAAAGGGCTTAACATTTCTATTTTAATTACACAGAAAGAAGTGTTTATAGAAAATACTATCAAAGAAATTGGCAAGAAGACCCATAGACAGGGCTCCAGGGCTCCAGTAAAGCAATGATGCTCTACACTTTACATACATCAGTGGAATCTGGTAAGCACAGACATCTAAGCAGTCAGGGTGCTCTGAAAAAACTGTTACTCAAAGTCTCAAACAGGAGATCAAAAGATCCTTCTCATGAGCAAACCAAAGCAAAATGCCAACCTCTCAGAATTTATAACAGAGCCTCGGCCCCTGATTGGCTCAGAGTCAGAAGGCACAAAACCTACTTGACTCAGCACAGCTGTGAATTATCATGGCTCCAAGGAGATCAGTTCTTCAGATGTTTACGTATTAACCTGTGCCTGGGAAATTGAATTCCAATAAAAAGAGAAAAAAAATCTTTCCTTGTTATCACAATCCACTCCTCCAGGATCCTGCTCGCTAAAGTCTAACACTTAGACCTTACAGTCTACACAGGTGAACAAGAGATTGTTATGGCCATGGAACCTGGAACAATCTCTTAAGAAATATATATGAGATCAACATAATTCCCACAAAATAAAACATGGGCTTCCCATTTGCCAAATACATAGCAACATAATAACTCATTACTAGGGTGGCCACCTGTCTTTAAACAAACACAAAAAGTATATAACATGACATACCTCCCCACCCTATACATTCTTTGGGAGTCAACATCTTTGAGGAGTGAGAAACCAGGTCCTCCTCCCTTAATCCAAAACAGAAATGTAAAAGTAAAAATCCTCTTGAGGGTGTGTCCTTCTCCCCACACTGTCATTACAGGCTTCCTCCTTTCATACTTGGGTGTACACATGCTCTAATGAGTCAAGTACTAGGCTTAACACTGCTCCACTCCTCCATTTCCAAGTCCTGAGGGGAAGGTGGGTGACAAATACGAAAGAGTGACTCCTAAGGGTTACAGTGCTTCCCTCTAAACTCCATAGACAACTCCGTTCCTTCGGTCCCAAAGAATCTGCAGCAGGAAAGTACAGTAGCATTCCTGTGCTGCTGAAGTTTTATCTTACCCCAGGGTTTAATTCTGAGATGCAGGGTTGTTTATCTTGCAGGGGCCAGCTGTTCCTGACTCCTGCCTGAGTCTTGCCCCAGGTAGCTCTCTGCTTATACTTCATGGTTCACCTCATGAGGGAAAGGACTGTTCCATTTCACCTCCACCTCCACTTTCTGCCACTTTCTTTTTTATTATTATTTTTTATAGTTTGCATCATTCATTTCTACAAAATTTTGAGTTCCAAATTTTGTCCCCATTTTTCCCCTACCCACCACCCTAAAACAGTGATCCCACTGAATCTGCCCTCACCCAATCTACTCTCTCCCATATCTTCCCCCATAACACTTCTGACTTTCCAGTAGGGCACAGTGGATCTCTATGTCACAGTGCCTATCTTATTTCCCAGTTCTACATAAAAAGAAAATAATAGTAATATATTAGTATAATATGATATTAACAGCTTTCCCTTGCCTCTTCTATATGAGATAATTTAACCCATTCTATCTATCCCTGTCACCTCTCATTATATTCCTCTCTCATCTCTTAGTTCCACCTCTTAACTATCATACCTTCCTATTCAATTGGTCTTGTACACTCTGTCTATATATACATGGACACATATATTCACATACTCACATATGTATTCATATGCCCATATAACCTCCTATAAAGATATATATATATATATATATATATGTATACACACACACACACACACTTTCAACCACTATTTTGCACTCTGGTTCTAAAATATTGGGGCGGTTTTCCTTGAGAATTTCTTGAAGAATGATTTCTACCTTCTTATTCTTTTTTTTTTGATCATGGCTTTCTGGTAGTCCAATAATTTTTAAATGATCTCTCCTGGATCTATTGTCCAGGTTAGTAGTTTTCCCAACAAGATATTTCTAATTGCCTTCTATTTTTTCATTTGTTTTGATCTGTTTAATAGTACCTTAATTTCTCATAAAGTCACCAGCTTCCATTTGCTCCAGTCTAATTCTGAAGGAATGCTTCTCTTCAGTGAGCTATTGAGATTCTTTTTCTATCTGGCAAATTCAGCTTTTGTAAGGCATTCTTCTCCTCATTGCCTTTTTGGGCCTCTTTTGCCATTTGAGTTACTTTATTTTTTAAGGTGTTACTTTCTTCAGTCAGCTTGCTGACCCTCATTTCATAATTTTCTTGCATAATTCTCATTTCTCTTCCCAATTTTTCCTCCTCTTCTCTTATTTGTTTTTTCAAAATCCTTCTTAAGATCCTCTATGGCCTGTAACTAAATCATATTTTTCTTGTTAGCTCTTGGTGCAGGAGTTCTGACTTTGTTGTCTTCCTCCTGTTCCATGTTTTGATCCTTTTTGTCCCCCAATATGAGTCAAATTTTGTATTGCTGTTCTTGCTTTGTTTCCTTTGTTTGCCCATGTTGCCATTCAATTACTTGACTTTTGAGCTTTTTACCACAATAGAACTCTGCAACCAGAAATGGGAGCTTTGTCACAATCACAGAGGTTTTCCCAGCTACTGGAGCTATTAGTTGGGTGTCCTCTCTGAAGCCTCCACATGCTCTGGCAAACTAGTCACATACCCCAGGATCTCCACCCTATAAATCAATCCAAATCCAAGCAGGTTAAAGCAAGAGTGATTACCCCTCATACTGATTACTTGGTCTCCCTACAATATGCAGGTCAGGAGCTCTGAAGCAGCTATGTGGTGGCAGCTGCATGGCCATGGCACCTCAGCTGCTTTTTGTCATGGTTGAAAAGGCCTGACTGCACTCCTGATCTCCCAGGCCCCAAAGTCCACACTGTACCGACCTGTCACTTTGTCCTTGGCATCTATGGGCTGATAATTCTAGAAACTGCCACAGATGCTGGTGATCTGAAGTCCCTCCAGCCAGTGACTGGTTGTAGCAGCCCTGAGGCTAAAACCTCACTGAGCTCCTCTCTGAGAGTGCTGTGCTGGCCCCTTCCTGCTGGCCTGCCAGGTGCTCTTCAGTAGGAGTTTAGCTTCTCTTTTTCATTTTGTAGGTTCTGTAGCTCCAAAGTTTGTTTAGAGTCATTTTTACATGAATTGGAGAAGGTGGGAGTGGGACCCCCATGGAAGTCCTCTTTCTACTCCACCATCTTGACCATTTCTGCCACTTTTCAACATTGTTCCAGCACCCATTTCGAGGTCTAGGGGGGTGGTGCTCTGGTCTGGGCTATAAATACAATACATTTTCAGAGACTTCACCTCTCTTGCACAGTCCTGGGAGGAGCTATTCCACTTAAGCCCTGGCTCATGTTCTGACAATCCCAATGCACTACAAGCTTATTTTCCTCCCAGAGCTGCTGCTACCACCTGTCTCCTTAGAGTGCTAATGGGTTAGGGAGGGAGAAGCAACAGGTCCCCTGAGGGGAACCAGGTAAGTAGCAGAGAGAAGAGAGGTTATCTCCCAAAACAAAATACCAACCTCTCAGAATATATAACAAAGACTCAGTCCCTGTTTAGCTCAGAGCCAGAAGGCACAAAACCTATTTGACTCAGCACAGCTGTGAATTATAAGAGTTCAATGGTGATTAATCCTTCAGATTTTGCAATTTAGGCTGAGCCTAGGAAACTAAACTCTAACAAAAAAAAAACATTTAAAAACAAAAACAAAAATCCTAACTTCTTGTGCTCACAGTAGGTTGAGCTAATATAACAAAAATCACAGTTCTACCTAAATTAATTCATTTAGTGCCATACAAATTAAGCTAACAAAAATATTTTATAGAGCTAGAAAAAAATAATAACAAAGTTCATATGGAAAAACAAAAGGTCCAGAATATCAAGGGAATTAATGAAAAGAAATGCTAAGGAAGGTGGTCTTGCCATATCAGATCTTAAATTGTATTATAAAACTGCAATAATCAAAACTACTTGGTACTGGTTAAGAAATAGAGTGGTGGATAAGTGGAATAGGTTAGTTTCAAGACATAGCAGTAAATGACCACAGTAATTTACTGTTTGATATGCCCAAAGACTCCAATTTCTGGCATAAGAACTCAGTATTTGACAAAAACTGCTGTGAAAACTGGAAAATAGGTATGACAAAACTGGTCTGACACCATATGCCAAAATTAAGTCCACATGTGTACATGATTTAGATATAAATGTTGATATTACAAACAAACTAGGAGATCAAGGAATAGTTGCCTGACAGATTTATGGAGAATGGAAGAATTTATGGCCAAACAAGAGATAGAGAACATTATGACATGCAAAATGTATAATTTTGATTATATTAAATTGAACAGGTTTTTTTGTACAAACAAAGTCAATACCACCGATATGAGGAGGGAAAGAGAAAACTGGGAAAGAATTTTTACAATAAGTGTCTCTGATAAAGGCCTCATTTCTCAAATATATGGAGAACTGAGTCAAATATATAAGAATACAAGTCATTCCCCAATTGATAAATGGCCATATGTATAGGCAGTTTTCAGAGGAAGAAATTAAAGAGATATATAGATATAGATATAGATATAGATATAGATATAGATATAGATATGTAGGTATCTAATCCACAGTGAAATGGATTAGAAAAAAATGTAAATCAAAACAACTCTTACGTAACACATCACACATGTCACATAGGTCAACATGACAGAACAATAAAATGATGAATGCTGGAGGAGATGTAGGAAGATTGGAACACTAATGCATTGTTGGTAGAGTTGTGAACTGATCCAGCTATTCTGGAAAGCAATGACACAGTGATATATTAAAAAAAAAAACCAACATAGAAACCTAACAAAAATCATAGCAGTTTTATACCTATTAAATAGTTGGAAAATACATAAATACTACAATAAATAGCAGTGGTGCCCACAGTTTCAGATTATGTTCTTCAGGTTCCCCAGTTCCCACAGGGCCCCAGCTGGTGGATTCCAGTTGCCTCCTTGGGGAAGGTGGTTTCGGTAAGTGGCAACTCCTGGGCTAAGGGTGGGTCTTGGCCGTAAAGGAAGGTAAGGGGAGAGATAGAGACAGGCTAGGCTTCATCAGCCCATAATTCCCACTGCACCATATGGCACTTCACCTCGAAAAAGACCAGATGTTTGCTTCAGGAAGTAGGTGGATGCTTGTGAGTTATCATGAAGAGGTACAGTTTTCTGTCACATGAAATGGTTCATAAGCAAACACAAAATTTGTTTTATGCTCAAATTGTTCCCAAATATGTCAATTATATTGAAATAAATTTACAGTTTTCAAAACAAGCACCATCACAGGACTGACTGTATGTTTTTTTGTTTTAGTTTTTGGTTTAGAGAATACTCATAGAAGCAATTTTCCCTAGGCACAAGAGGAGCCAGAGGAGTTATTTATGTGGTTAAAAATAAAAGTACAGGTTCTACCACCCCCTTCCTCCATATTCTTGGAATTAGAGGATCTGGTGCTTTGAAGGCAGTAAGCCTTAAAGACACAAAAGGGAAAGAAACATATATACGAACATAAAAAGATAGATGGGAGGAAAGCAAGAAGAAACCTTAAGGTCAACATAATGGTACAAACTGACCAACAAGAGGGTTTTCTGTGAGGGTCTGGTAACAGGCTGGATGTGATGGTGTTTTTCCTGTCTTGGCATTCTCTGCTGTTCCTCTTTGAGTTCAAATGGGCACCACCATGGAATGGGAAGTGCCCTCAGGCATATGATGTTTGATGCCGGTGATTGGGTTTGAATCAAGGGTGAAGACAGTGTTTGATTTGGGAGTGTTCAAAGGGATGAGGCAGCTAGTGTGGTAAAAGCCCCAGGAGGGGGCACTTCACTATGTCTTCTTTTCTTCTACCACATCTACCTTCTCTTCCTCCATGAGCTCCTGAATGGCAATAAGATCTATCTCATTGAGGTGGTGAGACCTCCCCACCCTCTAGGAATACAGAGCTGGTCATCCACCTGAAGCAGATCAAAGTGCCACTGGCCAATGAGGAGAACAATCGGATCACCAGGCATGTTTCTTGCCAGGAACCAAGGAGCAATGGGACTCTAACTGACTTTAGACTCCAAGGGAGGTCAGTGAAGGCAGTGGTCATTTCCATCTTCAACAGATGGGTTGGCTGAATGGAAAGAACACTGGCTCTGGAATCAGAGGTCTTGGATTAAATCTCAACTCTGATGCTCACTACCTCTATAACCTTGGAAGACATGTTTAAACTCCCTTTGCCCCATTTTCCTTAAGGATAAAATGAGGGGTGGAATTAGATGGACCCAAAGGTTCCTTTGAATACTAGAACTATGATCCTGTGATAACTAAGGTTATATTGGCCTTAAATATATCCTGCCATGATTATAAAGGGCCCTTCAAACTCTAAATTTAAGACGCTATGAACATCTCTCTACACAACATTAAGATTTTTAAAATTATTTTCAGACAAACTCTGTGAGGTGGTAGGAAATATAAATATCAAATCTTCCAGAAGATAACTTCAGAGAAGTTATGTGGCTTATCCATGGTAGCCTTAATTAGCATTTGTGTACATGAAAATTAATGGCTCTGTGAAGAATCAATAGGAATAGTTCAGTAATCAATGACTTCTTTACTTCGGGCATCTTCTAACACCACTGGGGTTGAATACTCAATTTTTAATACAAAAGGTTTCATAAATATGTGAAGATCAAAGGTTTGACAGACTATGGCCCAATGGAACCAACTTCATTTTCTAAACAAACTTTTAAGGTCACATCACTTGTCATTGACATCATTTTTTTGTTTTGTTTTTCAAACTAAGGACTTGTCATTTACCAAGTTCACAGGAGTATTATATGCATTAATGAGAAAATTTCTGTAAATCACTTTGGGATCCATTGAGACAAGTGCTCAATAAAGGCAGATTATTATTATTATCTTCTAGAGAGCACTTTGCTTTTTAACTTCACAACCCTACTTGGGGAGCATCAGATGTATCTGGACATCTGTTCTTGTGAATTTGCACATATCTCATTCCCTAGATGAAACATCTATAGAACAAACTGCTTTCATCCTATATTGTGTGTCTCAGTACTCATTAAGTGAGAATCAGGCCCAAGGGGTCTTGATAGAGTGCTTGGGCACAATAGAAATTATTATCTATGTGAATACCAAATCAAAACAGTGAACAATTTCAAAATAATAAATATGTCTTTAGAGATAGAAAATTTTCATCAGAGGATAAAGTATTTGGCATGTGGCAATTCATTTGTCCTTAACCTGACTGATTTCATCCCCCAAACCTCCTCCCCATTCTCCTTATACTCCACAAGACAGATGCTGTCAGGTTAACTTGACCTCTTCAGGAAGGTTTAGTGTGACTTTAAAGAAGGTCTGACAGGTTATGTTTGCTTATAACTACAAAGAAATCTGAACTAATGTTTCATGTTATTAAATTTTAATGCATTAACCCAAGTACACAAAAAGCAGCTTAAAAAACACATCAGTTCTAAAACTCATGTTCCTGGCATGCTTCCAACCCAATCCACAATTTTGACCTTTCCCTGAATATACAAGAGAAAATCCAAGAATTGGAAAGGAATGCATCTTTAGGACAGTATTTCAGAGTGTGTGTGTGTGTGTGTGTTTATATGATCAGTGCCCAGCATACCATCTTGCATAGAGTAGGCCTTAATTAAATATTTTCTAAATTGATTTGATTGAAAAGTGATTTAATACCCCACATCATAGAATGGATATGGAAGCTCTTCATAAATCTGGCAATTTCAAGTGACACTCTTCTTACACTCGTGAACATTATCCCATGACATGGATTTCTTGTTGTTTCTCCAACATGATATTTTTGTTCCATCTCCTATGCCTTTTTAGTGTCTGTTCTACATTCCTGGAATTCAGTCCTTCCTTTCTTCTGTCTCTTTTCCTGGTTTCATTAAAGACTGAAGTCTAATTGGTTTATGAAACATTCTATTCTACTCAGCTAGCTCTGTAACTGGTCATGTAACTAATGCATAGAATTATAAGATTGAGAGTTGAAAGGTGCCTTTTAGACCCTTACACCAGGCACCAGGAGTGGGAACCTGCAGCCTTGAGGTCACATGGGGCTCTTTCAGTCCTCAAGTGCAGACCTTTGAATAAATCCAAACTTCACAGAACAAATCCGTGTGTGTGTGTGTGTGTGTGTGTGTGTGTGTGTGTGAGAGAGAGAGAGAGAGAGAGAGAGAGAGAGAGAGAGAGAGAGAGAGAGAGAGAGAGAGAGAGAATTTCCAAGGGTACATGGCACATAAGAAGCAGAGCTGGGATCTCAACTGAGGTCTTCCAACTCTAAATTCAATGCTCATGGCAGAACTTGGACCCAGATAAAGTATCATCTGCTAATCATTTGTCCTGGGACTATAGCAGCTGAGAGTAATTAGTGAGTAAAAATCAAACTTCACTAAGATAAGCTAAGGTCAATAGCTGACATAGGCTGTGCAGCATTTTATATATACATATATGTATATATATATACACATATATAATGTATGCATGCATATACATATGTATACACATACATATAGTTAATTAGCTACTGAGACATAAAGAGGGAAAAAAAGACAGTAGTAGAAATTACAGGACAAGGAAGAGAGACTATGAGTGTCTCCATAGGGTGTATATATTAAGAAAAGTTAGAGTAGGAGCTCTACGCACTATTTCAAATGAATGAAGTTATAATAGCCTCTGGAAATTGTTGTTGCTACTACTGCTGCTGTTGTTATTTATTGGTGTGTTCCATTATCTTTAAGTTTCTATGATAGATTTGGTTTGTTATCATTCACATACAAACTTTTTTACTCAAGGAGGCATAGTGGTATCACACAAGGATTTCCCATGTTTTCTAAATCATCTTCCAGTAAAGTGAAAAGTTCCCCCAAGTATACCTGGGTCCTTTCTATCCAGAGAAAATCTTTGAAAAATAAATCAAGTCTTTTCCATGCTTCATCTATTTAATTTTTTCATTAAAAAATCCTACTTGTGTGTACTGTCATGACATGCAGGAATCCAGGACTTTTAAAAATTTTCACCAACGAAATAAGAGACCTCACAATTTTTTACCAAAAAGTTTAGTACAATCTCAGCAAAACAAACCCCACCAGAATTTTCTGTCTAAGGAATAACCCAGCTAATTTCCTTTTTTGTTGTTTTTATTTTCTTTCTTTCTTTTAGTATTCTTATGGTTCCCCAATTACATGTAAAAAATAATTTTTAACATTCATTTTAAAAACTTTGACTCCAAATTCTCTCCACTCCTCCATCCCCAACACCCCCTCATTCAGAAGGCAAACAATTTAATATAGGTTATACATGTGCAGTCATGCAAATTTTATCCATAATAGTAATGATGTGAAAGGAAACAGACAAAAAAAATCAAGAAAAATAAAGTAAAAATATATATGTTTCAGTCTGTATTCAGACAGCATCAATTCTTTCTCTGGGGATGATAGTATTTTTCATTGTCTTAGTTCATTGTATTACTGAGAAAAGCTAAGTCGTTCACAACTTACAATATTGCTATTACTTTGTACACCATACATTTCACTTTGCATCATCACATGCAAGTCTTTCCAGGTATTTCTGAGAACATTCTGCTCATCATTTTTATGTTACAATACTATTACATCATAATCATATTCAACAACTTGTTCAGCCATTCCACCAATTAATGGGCTTTCTCTAAATTTATAATTTTTTTACACCAGGAAAAGAGCTGCTTGTTTTTATTTTTTTTTATATTTTTTGGGATACAGTCTTAGTAGTGGTATTGCTTGGTCAAGAGATATGCATGTTTTATAGCTCTTTTACCATAGTTACAAAGTGTTGTTTTTTTTTTTTTAAGCAATTGGGGTTAAGTAACTTGATCAAGGTTACACGGCTAGTCATTATTTATGTGTGGGTGCTCATTTTCTGAGGCCGGATTTGATCTCCAGTCATCCCAATTCCGAGGCCGGCACTCTTACTCACTGCGCCACCTAGCCGTCCCACAAAGTGTTCTTACAGAATGGTTGAATCAGTTCACAACTCCACCAACTGTGCATTAATGTTTTATTTTTCTCACACCTCCTCCAACATTTGCAATTTTATTTATCTGTCCTATTAGACAATCTAATAGATATGAGGTAGTACCTCAGAACTGTTTTAATTTGCATTTCCCCAATGAATACTGAGTAGAGTATTTTTTCATATGGCTATAGATAAGATTGATTACTTCATTAGAAAATTGATTATATCGTTAATCATTTATCAAATGGGGATGGCTATTATTATTTTAAATTTGACTCAGTTCTCTATATTTTTGAGAAATGACAGCTTTATCAGAAAGACTTGCTTTGATTTTTTTCGCAGTTGCTATTGCTAACAGTTTTTCACTCCATCCTTTTCTCCCTACCTTATTTATTCTTTTCTCTCTCCTTGCACCTTGTTCCTCCTCAAAAGTGTATTGCTTCTGAGTGCCCCCTACCCCAATCTGCCCTGCTTTCTTTCACCCCACTGTCTCTTTTCTCCTTCCCCTCCTACTTTCCTGTGATGTAAGAGATTTCTATACACAGTTGCTTGTTCATGTTATGCCGTCTTTGAAACAATTCTGATGACAGTAAGTTTCACTCATTCCCCCCAAACTTGTCCCTCTTCCCCACCACTGTAAAAGCCTTTTCTTGTCTCTATTATGTAAAAGAATTTATTTCATTCTACCTCTCCCTTCCACTTCCTCCTAGAACATTCCTCTATCACCCCTTAATTTTATTTTTATACATCTTCCCTTCATATTCCACTCACACCTCTGCCCTTTGTTTATATTTGCTCCTTCTAACTACCCTTATAATGAGGTTTTATTTTTCATCTTCCCATGCAGGAATGTACAGTTTAACCCAATTAAGTTCCTTATGATTTCCCTTTCCTGTTTACGTTTTTATGCTTCTCTTGAGTCTTGTATTTGGAAATCAAATTTTATATTGAGCTCAGGTCTTTTCATCAAGAATGCTTGAAAGTCTTCTATTTCATTGAATTTCAATCCTCCCTCCCCGAAAGCTTTGCTGGGTAGGTGACACTTGGTTGTTATCATAGATCCTTTGCCCTCTGGAATATCACATTCCAAGCCGTCCAACTCTTTTTTTTTTTTCTGGATGTATTTAGTTTTATTATTTTTAATCTATATCCCTCTGTCTTCTTCATACTTCATACAGTATGAGATACTCAAAGGCTTGGTTTCTTTTACCTTTTTTTTAAACAAATGCTTTATTAACTTCTGTTTTACATCATTCATTTCTGCCAGATTTTGAGTTACAATCATTTTCCCCCCATTATTCCCCAAGTCCATAGGGCACTACCCTCTCATTTTGTCCTAGGCATATCTGTGTTGATAATTCTGGAATAGCCACAGCTGCTTGTGTTCTGGGGTCCCTCCAGTGGGCTGCTGGCCTGGATGCCCTGGGGCTAGAACCACAGCTCATGTGGACCTGGGCTTGGCTCACACAGCATTGTGCTTGGCTCCCAGAGCATTGCAGTGTGCTTCACTGGCCACTCCTTGCAGGGCTGCTGGGCTGTCCTCAGTAGGAGGTTAGCTTCTCTGTGTTGTTCTGTAGGTGCTGGAGCTCCAGAAGTTGTTCAGAGTCCACTTTTTACATAGTTTGGAAGTGGTGTGGGGGGAGCACCTTGGACGAACTGTTTCTACACTGTCATCTGGGCTCCACCCCCCAAGCCCTGCAACTCCTTATGTAGAAGCTGCTAACTCTTGTGTTATCCTGACTGTACGTCCAAAATACTTGAATTGTTTCTTTCTAGAAGTTGCCAATATTTTCTGCTGAACTTGGGAACTCTTGAATTTGGCTATGATATGCCTGGTAGTTTTCATTTTGGGAGCTCTTTCGGGAGGTTATTGGTGGATTCTTTCCATTTCTATTTTGTCCTCTGATTCTGGAATATCAGACAGTTTCCTTTGATAATTTCTGGAAAGATGTTATCTGTGCACTTTTTCTTTAATCGTGGATTTTAGGTAGTCCAATATTTTTTTTAATTGTCTCTTCTGAATTTGTTTTCCATGTCAGCTTCTTTTTCAATAACATATTTCACATTATCTTCTACTTTTTTCATTTTATTTTGTTTTGTTTTATTGTTTCTTGGTTTTTCATATAGTCATTAGCTTCCATTTGCTCCATTCTAATTTTTAAGGAATTATTTTCGTCAATGAGCTTTAGTACCTCCTTTTCCATTTGACCAGTTATTCCTTTTAAGGCATTCTTCTCCATAGCTTTTTGAACTTCTTTTTTTTCCATTGTCTATGTGCTGATCCTGATTGGGATCGTTTTTTTTTTTTTTTTGCCTAGCCATAAATTTCTAGAGGCAGATGCTTTTTTTCAAACAAATGCTTTATTAACTTCTGTATTACATGATTCATTTCTGCCAGATTTTAATTTACAATCATTCTCCCCCCATTATTCCCCTACCCAAACTCCCAGAATAGTAGTCCCACAAGATATCGCTTCCTCCAAACTGCTCTCTCCCATACCTTCTCCCATACCCCCATCGACTTTTCCATTAGAGGAAGGTGAATCTTTGTGTCCCAATGCCTGCACATCTTATCTCCCTATTACAAGCAAAAGAGTATTAATAATAGTATTTATATATATTTGAAACATTTAATGTTACGACCTCGAATTTCAGATCCATTTCCTTCCTCCCTTGTCACCCATTCCTTCTTGGGAGATAAGTAATTCAGTATATGTTGTACATGTCTAGTTATGCAAAACATTATCATAGTAGATATATTGTACAAGGCTGCTTATAATTCCCTCCCACTCATCCCACCCCCCACCTGGTCCATTCCCTACATGATCCTGGCCCTCTTCTATAGTGGGTACTTCCAACCTCCCCTCCCACCAAGGATGCCCTCCCATCCATCATCCCTCCTCTCATCACCCTTCCCCCTATCCTGCTGCAGGTTGAGATATCCCATTTAGTATGTATGTCATTTTCTCCCTGAACCAAATTCAATGTGAATGTGGTTTTGCCTTTTTTGCCTTCCTTATTCTCCCCCTCCTTTGCAAGCACTTCCCCTTGCTTCTTCTACATGGGATAGTTTACCCTACCCTGTCTCTCCCCATCTCCTCTTGCCACTTTCCTGTCTCACCTCATAATTTCATCCCTTGAGTATTCTCCCTTCCCAAAAAATCAACCTATGCCCTCTATCCATATATAACTGTAACCATATACACACACATTCACATATGTATTCATATGACCACACACTCTTCTTCCATTATTTTCATGGTGAGAAAGATATCATCAGTCACACTTATGACTTTTCCATATAGGAATGTAAATAGTTCAACTTTGATAAGTTCCTTTTGATTTCTTTTCTCTGATTACCTTCTCAGGCATCTCTTGCTTCTTGTGTCTGGATGTCAAATTTTCTATTAAATTCTGATTTTTCCTCAAGAATGCTTGAAAGTCCTCTATTCCACTGAATGACCATATTTTCCCCTGAAACAAAATACTCAGTTTTGCTGGGTAGGTGACCCTTGGGTTCATTCCCAGTTCTTTTGCCCTCTGGAATATCATATTCCATGCCCTTCGATTCCTCAGTGTAGAAGCTGCCAGGTCCTGGACTATTCTGATTGTGTTTCAACAATATTGAAATTGTTTCTTCCTGGCTGCTTGGAGTATTTTCTCCTTGATCTGGGGATTCTGGAACCTGGCTATAATATTCCTGGCAGTTTTCTTTTTGGGATCTTTTTCAGGAGGTCATCGGTGGATTCTTTCAACCTCTATTTTGCCCTCTGGATCTACAACATCAGGACAATTTTCCTTGAGAATTTCTTGAAGGGTGATTTCTAGGTTCTTTCTTTGATCATGGCTTTCAGGTAGTCCAATAATTTTTAAATTGTCTCTCCTGGATCTATTCTCCAGGTGAGTGGTTTTTCCTATGAGATATTTCACATTGCCTTCTATTCTTTAATCTGTTTGGATCTGCTTAACAGCATCTTGATTTCTCATAAAGTCATTAGCTTCCATTTGCTCCAGTCTAACTCTGAAGGAATGAATCTCCTCAGTGAACTTTTGAGATTCTTTTTCCATCTGGCAAATTCGACTTTTTAAGGCATTCTTCTCCTCATTGCCCTTTTAGGCCTCCTTTGCCATTTGAGTTAGTCTATTTTTTAAGGTGTTGTTTTCCTCAGTCAGGCTGTTGACCCTCATTTCATACTTTTCCTGCATCTTCTCATTTCTCTTTCCAATTTTTCCTCCACTTCTCTTATTTGATTTTTAAAGTCCTTCTTAAGGTCCTCTATGGCCTGCAACCCGCTCATGTTTTCCCCTGGGGCTTTTGGAGCAGGACTTCTGACCTCACAGTCCTTTTCCCACTCTATGCCCCCAAAATAGGAGTCTAGGGTTGCATTTTTCTGTTTCCTTTGCCTTGTCATGTTGCCACTTAATTGCTTGACTTTGGGGCTTGTTGCCACACTATGGCTTTAAGGCAAGATAGAGGAATTTTCGTCCCGAACGTGTGGGGGGCAACTTCCGTTTCTGGCGAGCTGTAAACCCACCCATGACTTCCACCCTAGATCACAATCCAGATCCAGGGAGGTTAAAGCAAGAGCAATTATCCCCCAAGACTGATCGCTGGATCTTCCTACAATTTGCAGTCTGGGAGCTGGAGCTGCCTCTGAAAACTAGAAAATGGTGCGTCTCCTCAGCGGCTTCTAGCCCCCAGGTGAGGGAGCCGATGCATTCCCTAAATACTGGCCCCAAAGTCCATAGGACACTAACCTCTTACTTTTTCCTAGGCATGCCTATGTTGATAATTCTGGAGTCGGCACAGCTCCTGGTGTTCTGGGGTTCCTCCAGCTGGCTGCTGGCCCTGCCGCCCTGGGGCTAAAACCTCGGTTCATGCGGACCTGGTCTCGGCTCGGCTCCTGCGCTCTGCACACTGCCAGGTCCCAGACCTCTGCGTTGGTCCTTCCTGCAGGGCTGCTGGGCTGTCCTCAGCAGGAGGTTAGCTTCTCTGTGTAGTCCTGTGGGTGCTGGGGCTCCAGAAGTTGTTCAGAGTCCCCTTTTACATAGTTTTGGGGGAATCTGGGGGCAGAGTGGCTTGGACTAGCTGTTTCTACGTCTTCGAGGCAGATGCTTTTAAGGTGTTGTTTTCTCCAGTAGATTTTTGTATCTCCTTTAACCAAGCTTTTGACTCATTTCTCGTGATTTTCTTTCATCACTCTCATTTTTCTTTCCAATTTTTCTTGTGCCTTTCTTACTTGATTTTTAAAATCCTTCTTGAGCTGTTCCATGTCCTGAGATTAATTCATCTTTTACTTGAAGGCTTTGCATATGGGTACTTTGAATTTCCTATCTTCTTTTTAATGGGATTTTTGATGTTCCTCGTCATCATAATAACTTTCTATAGTTGTAGGTTTTTTTTTCCCTCTGTTTGCTCATTTTCCCAGCCTATTACTTGACTTTTTAGTCTTTGTTAATATAGGGCTCTGCTTCCATGATAGAGCGTGCACTGTCTAAACTTTAGGGGGTTTCTGTGGTTGTTTTCAGCAATTTTTCTATGGACCTGTAAGTTTTTAGTCCTTCCAAGGATGTATGATCTAAGGAGAGGTGTTTACTTCTCTCCTGGCTTGTGCTTTGGTTTGTGAGTGACCAAAAGGACTCTTTTCTATCCTGGAACTGTGAAGAGAACACACACACAGACACACACACACAGACACACACAGACACACACAAACACACACACACACACACACACACACTGTGGCTGCAAATTCTCCTATGTTCATGCTCCTCCTCAGCCTGGGACTGCCACCAAGGACTGGGACCCAGATATGAGTATGGATAAAACAACAGAGTTCTTCCTCAGTGGTAGTAAAAAGAACCCTGTAATCTTCTTCTGACCAGTTTTTCAAACCCCTCACCATCTGTGGGCTTAGAGGTCCAGAAGGCAGTTGCTGTAGCCTCCTCTACCATTGCTGATTCAGTCATTCCCAAGGCCTTCTCCTCATTTGCTGGGGCCAGGGCATGCTGGTACATCCTGTGCCATACTGTGCTTTACTTTCACCCAGGTGTGATTGACTTTTCCTACTGACCTTCTCAGTTGGCTTTTGTGTCTATGTGCTGAGAGGTATGGAAACTACTACTGCTACCAGTGATTCAGTCACTCTGAGACTTACCCATAGTTTTCTGGGCCTGGGCCTGTACTAACTCTGGTCAGTGCTCCTCTCTCACCCTGTTGCAACAGACAATTCTTGCTAATTTTCCAAGTTGTCTTAGTAGGGAAATTTGTTTCACTCTGTATTTTTATGGGTTCTGCTGCTCTAGATTTAGTTTAGAGCCATTTTTAAAAGTGTTTAGAGTGTTTGGGGAAAAGCTCAAGCAAGTCCCACCTTTTACTCTTCTCTGTCTTCCCAACAGCACATCACTGGGATCTCCCCCTGGCAAAAGCAAGATGATCCTGATTGGGGGACATTTGGTTAGGAGGTATGTTAAGAGTTCTTATATCCTACCCATTATTTCATTATTGTGTGATGGGGTAGAGGCAGCTGGGGAAAGTGGACTAGTCATAACATCCATCGGTCTCTATCAATTTCTGTATAGAAAAAAAAAAACTAACCCAATCATGATCTCCCTGGCCTAGTTTCCCCTTTATAGACCAGATCACCCCCAACTTTAATGAATGGAACAGCAAGAACAAAGGGACAGGTCCCTGTGGAAGAACTGAGATCAAGCTGGCTTTTGTTTACAGGGTAAACAAAAGTAAGGGTCTCTGCTCAGGTAGATGCTTTGGGTGGGGTTGGGGGGCAGCAGGAGTAATTATTTTCCTCAGATAGAATGGGATATGTCTCTGGATTTTTTTTTAATAGTATTTATATATATATTTGAAACATTTAATGTTACGACCTCGAATTTCAGATCCATTTCCTTCCTCCCTTGTCACCCATTCCTTCTTGGGATATAAGTAATTCAGACAGAGAAAGCTTTATTACAAGGTAATATGAAATATCAAATGATACAGCATAATATTAATTTTCCTCAGGACAACAATCAATCAATTAATAAACATTTAATAAGAATCTACTTTATGTCTGACACTGCTGGTCACCCAGGATACAAAAAGAGGAGAAAGTCCTCAAAGAGCTTACAATCTAGTGAGGGCAACAACTTCTTATTCTTTCATTCAGTTGTGTCCAACTTTTTGTGTCTCCATGGACCATAGTGTACATATTTTGTTTCAATTTTGTTTTGTTTTTTCAAAGATACAGTAATGGTTTGCCATTTACTTCTTTAGTGGATTAAGGAAAAAAAAATTAAATTCCAGCTAATAAGTATCTTCGGTCAAATTCAAACTCAGGTCACTTTGAAGTGATGAAGACAGGCTAGTATGGTGACTGTGTAAAGAGAGAAAAGGGAATAAGGGCAATAGGTATTAAAGAAGGAAATATGGTAGTTGATTGGATGTAGAGAATCTAGAGGATTAGGGATATCTTCAAGAATTAAGGATAATTCCAATCATTTGGACCTAATGAACTAGAGGGATGCTGTCACTCTCAGTAGAAATGTGAAAGTTTGGCACAGCTAGGTGGAGCAATGAATAGAGCACTGGCCCTGGAGTCAGGGGGACATAAGCTCAAATATGGCCTCAGACACTTCACACTTAATAGCCTTGTGACCTTGGGAAAGTCACTTAACACCAATTGCCCTGTCCTTCCCCTCCCAAAAGCAAAAAAAAAAAGAGAAATGTGGAAGTGTGAAGTATGACATTAAAGGGAATATATGAAGTTTAGCTTTGTACATGATACTTTTGAGGAACTAGGAGACATTCAAGAGAATGTCTAATAACAACTTGTGAGGCATGATCAAAACTCAGGAGAGAAAAAGGGTTATGCACATATAAGTGTACATACAATTATATGTGATGTTTAGATCATGTATTACTTGTTTGTAATGGGAATAGAGATTATGTGATGAATGAAACCAACACAGTAGGTACTTAAATAACCAATACTCTATGTATGGATTTTTAAGTAGCTACTACCATTGTTTTATTAATGTGTGTTTGTGTGTGTGTGTGTGTGTGTGTGTGTGTGTGTGTGCACGTGCATCTATCTTGAAAATAGTATATAATTTGGGAGACTATTGCTCTTAGAGTTAAACTCCATTCTTCCTCTCCTTAAAGTTCCTCCCTACAGACAAGCAATTTCCCTCACTGCCGCCTCCCTATCCAGTCTCAGACAAATACAAACAAAATTACAAGTTTCTCCACATCTATAATTCTCTCCTTTTCATCACTTCTCCTAACCATAATTCAGAAAACAGTACTGATATATGTGTAAATATTATATATATATACATATATGTGTGTATATATATATATATTACTAATAGCAATATGATATATATCAATATATTATTATATTATTTATAACCCCTACTGCCATGATTTAAATGCCTATTACATGTTTTAATGACTAAGAAAGTATGTATACATGTGTATATGTGTGTGTATATACTCTCTTGGTCACTGAAACGTGTACCATGGTCATATATATATATATATATATATATATATATATATATATATATATAGACACAGATGAGGGACTAGTACAGAACCTTGGGTAATCCATATTTTGGGTAAAGAATATGTATGATGAGTCAAAAAAGGAGACTGGAAAGAAATAGACAACAGGAGATAAATAATGAAAAGGGAGTGTCATGAAAATTTAGGGAGGAAGGAAAAAGGAGTAAATTATTTTAAATGCTGTATGAGAGGTTAGAAAGGGTAATGTCATTATATATATGTATATATATATATATATATATATATATATATATATAAATATATGAATATATAGAGAGTCAGAGAGACAGAGACAGAGAGACAGAGAGAGAGACAGAGAGACAGAGAGACAGAGAGAGACAGAGACAGAGAGAGAGAGGAGACAGAGACAGAGAGAGGTAGAGACAGAGAGATATTCCATGTTTTCTCATCTTAGAGCACAGTCCTATTATTCATCAAACACTTTACGTTAGCACAGATAGAGCATTCATCGCATTTTGCCCCCCTACATTCCATAGTGACATATAGTCAGAGTGTAATGTAGAATGATTAACATCCAAGGCAGATCCTAGGCCTCTACACTATTTCTCTTCACCCTCACAGAGCAGAGAACTGAGACAGAAACAGTTTTGCCCAGTACCCTTAAATATGCATTCCCTCTGACAGGTGTCTGCAATGATGAACTACCAGGAAGGGATGAATGGCAAGAAATAACAAAAAATCAGTGGGTTTAGGCAGAAATTTTCTGAATTCCACTAAGAATTTTTTTTATTAAACAAATGCTTTATTAACTTCTCTTGTACATCATTCATTTTCACCAGATTTTGACTTACAATCATTTTCCCCCCGTTATTCCCCTACCCAACCTCCCAGAATAGCAGTTCCCACAAGATATCGCTTCCTCCAATCTGCTCTCTCCCATACCTTCTCCCATACCCCCATCAACTTTTCCATTAGAGGAAGGTGAGTCTTTGTGTCCCAATGCCTGCACATCTTATCTCCCAATTATAAGCAAAAGAGTATTAATAATAGTATTTATATATATTTGAAACATTTAATGTTAAGACCTTGACTTTCAGATCCATTTCCTTCTTCCCTTGTCACCCATTCCCTCTGGGGAGATAAGTAATTCAGTATATGTTGTACATGTCTAGCTATGCAAAACATTATCATAGTAGATATATTGTACAAAGCTGCTTATAATTCCCTCCCACTCATCCCACCCCCCATCTGGTCCATTCCCTACATGATCCTGGCCCTCTTCTATAGTGGGTACTTCCAACCTCCCCTCACCCCAAGGATGCCCTCCCATCCATCATCCCTCCTCTCATCCCCCTTCCCCCTATCCTGCTGCAGGTTGAGATATCCCATTTAGCATGTATATCATTCTCTCCCTGAACCAAATTCAATGAGAATGTGGTTTTGCCTTTTTGCCTTCCTATTCTTCCCCCCCTTACAACCACTTCCCCTTGCTTCTTCTACGTGAGATAGTTTACCCTACCCTGTCTCTCCCCATCTCCTCTTGCCACTTTCCTCTCTCACCTCATAATTTCATCCCTTGAGTATTCTCCCTTCACAACAAATTCAACCTATGCCCTCTATCCATATATAACTGTAACCATATACACACACATTCACATATGTATTCATGTGACCACACCCCCTTCTTCCATTATTTTCATAGTGAGAAAGATATCATCAGTCACAGATATTACTTTTCCATATAGGAATGTAAATAGTTCAACTTTGATAAGTTCCTTTGATTTCTTTTCCCTGATTACCTTCTCAGGCATCTCTTCCTTCTTGTGTCTGGATGTCAAATTTTCTATTCAGTTCTGGTTTTTTCCTCAAGAATGCTTGAAAGTCCTCTATTCCACTGAATGACCATATTTTCCCCTGAAACAAAATACTCAGTTTTGCTGGGTAGGTGACCCTTGGTTCATTCCCAGTTCTTTTGCCCTCTGGAATATCATATTCCATGCCCTTCGATCCCTCAGTGTAGAAGCTGCCAGGTCCTGGCTATTCTGATTGTGTTTCCACAATATTGAAATTGTTTCTTCCTGGCTGCTTGTAGTATTTTCTCCTTGATCTGGGGATTCTGGAACCTGGCTATAATATTCCTGGGAGTTTTCTTTTTGGGATCTTTTTCAGGAGGTCATCGGTGGATTCTTTCAACCTCTATTTTGCCCTCTGGATCTAAAACATCAGGGCAGTTTTCCTGGAGAATTTCTTGAAGGGTGATTTCTAGGTTCTTTCTTTGATCATGGCTTTCAGGTAGTCCAATAATTTTTAAATTGTCTCTCCTGGATCTATTTTCCAGGTCAGTGGTTTTTCCCATGAGGTATTTCACATTGCCTTCTAATCTTTCGTTTGTTTGGATCTTAACAGCATCTTGATTTCTCATAAAGTCATTAGCTTCCATTTGCTCCAGTCTAACTCTGAAGGAATGAATCTCCTCAGTGAACTTTTGAGATTCTTTTTCCATCTGGCAAATTGACTTTTTAAGGCATTCTTCTCCTCATTGCCCTTTTGGGCCTCCTTTGCCATTTGAGTTAGTCTATTTTTTAAGGTGTTGTTTTCCTCAGTCAGGCTGTTGACCCTCATTTCATACTTTTCCTGCATCCTTCTCATTTCTCTTTCCAATTTTTCCTCCACTTCTCTTATTTGATTTTTAAAGTCCTTCTTAAGGTCCCCTATGGCCTGCAACCCGCTCATGGTTTCCCCTGGGGCTTTTGGAGCAGGACTTCTGACCTCACTGTCCTTTTCCTGCTCTATGCCCCCAAAATAGGAGTCTAGGGTTGCATTTTTCTGTTTCCTTTGCCTTGGCATGTTGCCACTTAATTACTTGACTTTGGGGCTTGTTGCCACACTATGGCTTTAAGGCCAGATAGAGGAATTTTCGTCCCGAACGTGTGGGAGGCAACTTCCGTTTCTGGCAAGCTGTAAACCCACCCAGGACTTCCACCCTAGATCACAATCCAGATGCAGGGCGGTTAAAGCAAGTGCGATTACCCCCCCAAGACTGATCGCTGCATCTCCCTATGGTTCAGCAGGATCAAAGTCGGTAATGGACCAGGTGGGAGGTGAGATGGGTGGGAGGGAAATATAAGCAGTCTTTTACAATATATCTACTATGGTAATGTTTTGCATAGCTATACATGTACAACACATACTGAATTACTTATCTTCTCAGAGGGAGTGGGTGACAAGGGTGGAAGGGAATGTATCTGAAAATCGAAGTTTTAAAATTAAATGTTTCTTAATATATCCAGGCATTGGGGCTCAGAGATTCACCTTGCCCTAATGACAAAGTTGAAGGGGGTATGGGAGAAGATATGGGAGAGAGCAGATTGGATGAGGGGATATCTAGTGGAACTGCTCTTCTGGGGTGGTGGGTAGCAGAAATGGGGGGAAAGTTGTAACTCAAAATTTGGTGGAAATGAATTATGTAAACCGGAAGTTAATAAAGCATTTGTTTAATAATAAATGAATGAATGAATGAATGAATAAGTAATGTAAGTAAATAAATAAATAAATTAAAATAATTTGGTAGTAATCCTTTTTTGCCTATTTTCCCAAAATGTGTACATAGAATTTGAATTAATTGTTCGTTAAATGTTCAATAGAATTCATTTGTAAATCCATCTGACACTGGGTAATTTTTCCTAGGGAGTTCATTGATGGCTTATTGAATTTCTTTTACTGAGAAGTGGCTATTTAAGTATTTAGTTACATTCCTGTTAAAACTGGGCAATTTAAATTTTTGTAAATATTGATCCATTTTACTTAAATTTATGGGCATTCAGATGGGCAAATTTCATTTCAAACACATTAGTACTTTGCTGCTTGTTTCATCTAATCAAGTGTCTTTGAATGTCACCTTTGATTGTGGCAAGTCTTTGTAGGAAACAGTATACATTGTGTTGCCTTTAAGAGGCCTAAAAGTGTTTGGAGATGTTCCCTGCCCTTAATAGTCCCAATGTCATCACATGGAGCCCACCTTGGGAGGATCTTTCTCAGAGTAGAACAAGAAGGATCAGAGAAGAGAGAAGTTCAAGCACAATCTGGGACCAAGAAGAACTGAGATGGAGAATATTTGTAATGTCAGTACTCTGTCCTGTCTGTGTTGATTTTACTTTGTCAGAATGAAGCATTCTATATGTTTAAAGAGGACTTTATTGCTGATACAGAAGCCCAGAAAGAAGACTTTACTTCTGTTTGCAGAATTCCTGGGACTTTACAGTTGATTTCTGTTTGATTTCTCAGAGAGAAGCTTTATCTCTTGATTTGTGTTACTTTTTCAGACAGAAAGTGAGTGGAAATGATAGTTCTGGCAATGTGTATAAATATTGTTGCTACTCTGTTAAGTTTAATATGTGTAAATATTGTAGCCCTGTCTTCCTAGAAACAGAAAATGTGAAAGTCTTGGAGTGGAAGAGTCCCCGTGGTCTGAGATGTAGACCTAGAGCAGAGAGCTGCCTCCATGTGAATCAAGGCAAGAACTGGGAGCAGTCAGTCCATGGAAGAGGAGCCATGGAGTTTGGAAGGTGGTCTTGAGTTAAGATGAAGGAGGAATTTCCTTGGGTACTCTGATGACTGATGATATTGTGACTTATCATGGCCTACGGATAGATGGTGTTTGTATTTTCTGCTACTCCGTAAGGATGATTGGCTTAAGGATAATTGGAAGGCAGCCTAAAGTTAAGATGAAATATTTGACTTGGGTACTCTATATTGATTGAGAAGATTGTGACTTACTGAATGATATGTTTTCTTTATGACTATGTGGCCACTTTAATAATAAGTTTTTATGTTATATTGTAGTGAATGTTGTGCTTTAGTGTCTTAAATATTTTGCTTTAATTTATTTCTGAATAAATAGAGAGTTCACTATACAATGCAAGTAGATCCTTAAAGTTATTCACAGCAGCAGTCCTTAGGAAAGCTGTTAATGATTGTCTTTACAGCAAAAATAGTTTCTAATTCTAATTCTAATTTTCTTCTTTTTTGTAGTGGATTAACTCTTTTCTTTTTTGATATCATTAGATTGGTTTTTTCTTTCTTTTTTAAAAATTCAAATTAACTAAAGTTTTTTTTTTTTCAGAAAACTAGCTTTTATTTTTGTTTATTAGTCCAATCATTTTCTTAATTTCAATTTTGTTAATTTCTCTTTTGGTTTTTATTATTTTTAATTTGTTATTTAATTGGGAATTTTTAATTTGTTCTTTTTCTAACTATTTTTAGTTGCATTCCAAATTCATCATTCTCCCCTTCCTCTGTTTTATTTGTGTAAGCATTTAAAGATATACCACTTTCCCTAAGAACTGTTTTTCCTTTGTCCACTAAGCTTTGGTATGTTGTCTCCTTATTGTCATTCTCTTGGAAGAAGTTATTGATAGTTTCTGTGATTTGTTTTTTGACCTACTCATTCTTTAGGATTAGATTATTTAGTTTCTTCTTGATTTTTAATTTTTATTGCATCATGATCTCAAAAGTATGTAATTAATATGTCTGTCTTTCTGCATGGATTGTCAGGTTTTGTGCACTAGTACATGGTAAATTTTTGTAAGAGTCTTTTATCACTGGTCAAAAGGCATCTTCCTTTCTATCCTCATTCAATTTTCTCCAGAGTCTACCATATCTAGGTTTTTTAATATCCTAAATTTTATTTATTCTAAATTTATCTTCACCTCCTTAACTTATTTCTTGTTTATTTCGTGGTTAGATTTACTGAGTTCAGAGATGGGGGGCTGAGGACTCCAATAGCATACTTTTGCTGTCAATTTCTTCCTGTAACTCTCTCAACTTCTTCTCTAAGGATTTGGATGCTATACCACTTAGTGCATATATTAAGTAATGGTATTGCTTCATTGCCTATGGTGCCTTTTATTAGGTTACAGTTTCCTTCCTTATCTCTTTCAATTAGATCTATTTTTGCTTTTGCTTTGTCTCAAATTAGCTGAAGTATAATAGATTCTACTCCAGTCTTTTACTTTTACAGTATGTGTATCCCTCTGTTTCAAGTGTGTTTCTTATAAACAACATATTGTAGGATTGTGATATTTTGATTCATTCTGGTATCTGCTTCCATTTTATGGAAGAGTTCAGCCCATTCACATAAACAGTTATGATTACTATCTGTGTCTTTCTTTTTCTCTATCCTATCCCCGTGCCCATATATGCTTCTCTTTCTCCTTTCTCCTTTACTCCCCTCAGTAGAGTTTTGACCACCACTTTTCCTCAATCTGCTCTCTCTTCTATTTAGCCCCTCTCTATTCTTTCCCTTTTCTCTTACTACTTCTTCCCTTCCTGTGATCTCTCCCTCTATTTTCTTTTCCCTTTCTTATCCTACTTCCTATAGGACCAAATATCTCTACTTAACTGAGAATATTATTCCCTCCACAAGCAAAATCTGATTAAAGTTCAAACAATGCACATCACCCTCCCTTGTTTCACTCTATTCTAATATGACTTTGTGCCTCTTCATGTTGTGGAATTTACCATTTTCTGCCTCCTTCTTTTCCTCTTTTCCCATTATCATCTTTTTTTCAGCACTTAATTAGGTTTTTTAAAATCAACATATCAAAATCAACTTCAAATACCTTCATATCAAACATTAGTCAGCTTGGAAAGAAGGATTATAACCAGTGGGGTGAACAATGACTAAAAAGAAAGAAAACAAAACAAGAAAACAGAGAAAGAACAAGTAGTTTGCTTCAGTCTGCATACAGACTCTGTAGATCTTTCTCTGTATGTGGATATCACTTTCCATCATGAGTCTTTTGGAGTTGTCTTATGACCTTGCATTGCTTAGAGGAGCCCAGCCTATCACAGTTAGTCATCACACATATCATGTGTCTGTAATTGTGTATAAAATTCTCCTGGTTCTGCTCTCCTCACTCAGTATCAGCTTATATAAATCTCTGCAGCTTATGAAGTTAGGCTGCTCCTCTTTTCTTATAGCATGATAGTTTTCCATTACATTCATATGGGCATCCCCTTGATTTCCAATTCTTTGCCACCACAAAAAGAGCTGCTATGAATATTTTCATACACACAGGTCTTTCTACCACTTCTACAATCTATTTGGGATGCTATCTGAGAAGTGGTATTGCTGGGTCAAAGAGTATGCACATTTTTATAGACCTTTGAGCATAGTTCCAAATTGCTTTCCAGAATGGTTGAATCAGTTCACAACTACATCAACAATTCAATAGTGTTCCAATTTTTCCTCATTCTCTGCAGCATTTATCATTTTCCTGTTTTATCATCTTAACCAATCTGACCAGTGATATGTGGTACCTCAGAGTTGTTTTGATTTGCATTTCGCTAATCAATAATGATTTAGATCATTTCTTCACATTCTTATATATATTTTTAATTTCTTCCTCTGAAAACTGCCTGTTCATATCCTTTGACCATTTATCAATCGGGGAATGATTTGTATTCTTATATATTTGACTCAATTCTCTGTATATTTTAGAAATGAGGCCTTTAGCAGAGGTTGTAAAAATTCTTTTCCAGTTTTCCACTTCCCTCTTAATCTTGGCTATGTTGGCTTTATTTGTACAGAAACTTTTCAATTTAATGTAATAAAATTTATCCATTTTGCATTTCATAATGCTTTCTAACAGTTGTTTGGTCATAAAATCTGCCCTTCTCCATAAATCTGACAGGTAAACTATTTATTGCTTTACCCTATTGCTTACATTATCAGCTTTTATAGCAAGATTATGCACCCATTTTGACTTGATTTTGGCATACGGTATAAGATACTAGTCTATACCAAGTTTTCTGCCTTACTGTATTCCAGTTTTCCCAGTAGTTTTTTGACATAGTGAGTTCTTATCCTTAAAACTGGGGTCTTTGGAGTTATCAAACAGTAGATTACTAGAGTCATTGACTGCTGTGTCTTGTATACCCCATCTATTCCACTGATCCACTACTCTATTCCCTCACCAGTACCAAGTAGTTTTGGTGGCTGCTGCTTTATAATACAGATTAAAATCTGGTATAGCCAAGCCACCTCCCCAAGCATTTCTTTTCATTAATTCCCTTGATATACCAGATCTTTTATTATTCCAAATGAATTTTGTTACTATGTTTTCTAGCTCTTTAAAAGATGTTTTTTAGTTGATTGATTGGTATGGCATTAAATATATAATTTAATTTTGGTAAAATTGTCATTTTTGTTTTATTAGCTCTACCCAGCCTCAAGCAACTGTTGTTTTTCCAATCATTTAGATCTGACTTTATTTGTGTGAAAAGTGTTTTGTGATTGTTTTCATATAGGTCCTGAATTTGGAAGATGCAGCTCTTAAGATGCTCTTATCATGTGCCCATGTAGGGTTAATTTTATTTAATAACATTTTTTTCTTTCCTATTTATCTTTTTTATTCTTTTTTGAGTCTGGTGTTCGAAGATCAAATTTTCTGTGCATCTCTGTTTTTTTCATTGGGTATGATTGAAAGTCTCCCATTTCACTGAACGTCCATTTTTCCCTGAAAGAATATGCTCAGCTTTTCTGGGTCAATTGATTCTTGCTTGAAATCTAGGCTCCTTTGCCTTATTTTATTTTTGAAACCCTCTGATCCTTTAATGTAAAAGTTGATAAGTCCTGTTTAATCCTGCTTGTGGTTCCAAAACATTTGAATTGCTTCTTTCCGATTGATTGTAGTACTTTTTGCTCGATCTTGCTATTTTGGAATTTGACTGCAATATCTTTGCAGTTTTCATTTTGAGATACCTTTTAGGAAGTAATTTCTAGATTATTTATATGACTATTTTCTCTCTTATCAGGATATCAGGGCAGTTTTCTTTTATAACTTCTTGATAGAGATTGCCCAGCATTCAAGGAAAAAGATCAGGATAATTGGAAAAGCATTACTTGCTCCTGGGTAGGGCAAGGTAATATGATAAAAGGCACAATTCTTCCTCAATTAAGTTACTTATTCAGTGCCATGCCTATCAAATTACCAAAAAATGTTTTATAGAGCTAGAAAAAAATAACAACAAAATCCATGTGGGAGAATAAAAGGTCCAGAATATCAAGGGAACTGATAAAGATAAATTCAAGGGGATGTCTCCTAGCCACACCATATCTAAAATTGTATTTTAAAGCAGCAATCATCAAAACTATTTTGTACTGGCTAAGAAATAAAGTGGTGCATTAGTGTAAAAGGTTTGTGTAAAGACAAGCATGAACAGCTTTCTAGAGGACTGCTAGGCTGAATAGCATTAAGGTTCTGATCACCTATTATAGAGAACTCTTTATTTATTTAGCGGTAAAGTAAGACAAAACATTCACAGAAACTAAAGTACAACATTCACAATGATATTACTTAACAACTTATCATTAAAGTGGCCACATAGTTTTAAACAAAATATATCATTCAAAAAATCCTTAACTCAATCATCCTTAAGGAGCAGTCCTCTTTTTGGGATACAAAGTATAAAAGTCTCCCAGCATTAGATCCTAATCTCTCAATCAGAAAGTCTTCTTTCTTCTTTGAGACTGGCTTCATCCTTAACTTAATCATCCTTAAGGGGTGCAAGTACAAAGAATAGAGTTTTCCCACCCCTAGGTCACAGTAAATCATGATCTTGTCAGTCAGCAATAAGTACCCAAGTAAAGGTCTTTTCATCTTGGCTAAGGGCTGGTTCCCAAATTTCATGGTCCCAGCTCTCACTTTAATTCATCCAACTATTACCTGGATTCACAGGCAGGCAGCTCTCAGGTCCTCATCCAGGTCCTCATCCAGTTCCTGTTCCATATTGAAGCTCACAGTGTCCAGTCCACCTCAAGTCCTTCATAGTTTCTGTTTCTTGGAAGACAAAGCTTAACAGAGCCAAAAGAGCATTCATGCACATTGCCAGCACAATTATCAATTCACTATCTGCTTGTGAAATCAACACTGGCCCACAAAACAAGGTGTGTGAACTCAACACAGACCCACAAAGAAGGTCTGAGAAGTAAACATAAATCATCAATATACTCCCAGTACCTCTGAAACCCTCCTCCAGCATTTCTGTAAACAGACAAGAAAATCCTCTTTCAGGGCTTCTAATAAGATCCCACAGCTTCTGTATAAAGTATCACATATAAAAATCAACACAGACAGAGTTCCTGACATGATGCATTTTTCCTTCTCAGCTCTGCTCAGTCTCAACTGTGCTCAAGCTTTTTATCTGCCATGGGCTCCTCCCTGTTCCACCCACCTCTTATGTCGTTCCTTTTCTTGTCTTTGGCAAGGTCCTTCCAGAGTGGGATTCACAGTTTCTGTTTCTTAACAAACACTTGATATAATCAGGGCAAGGCTCAAAGACACTTGAACTGAAACAAGAGCCTAAATAATTAAATAACTGAAACAAGGTGCTAAGTATTAATTTGCTTTCCATCACAGTTAAGTACACAAGACACAGTCTTCAATGATTATAGTAATCTGCTGTTTGATAAACCCCCAAATTCCAATTTCTAGTATATGAAGTCACTATTTGATAAAAACTGCTGGGAAAACTGGAAAAGAGTATGGCAGAAACTGGGCATATACTAGCATCTTACACTATACACCAAAACAAAATTGAAATTGGTACACAATTTAGATATAAAGAATGATAATATAAACAAATTAGGAGAATAAGGAATAGTTTACCTGTCAGATTTTAAAAGAAGCAAAGAATTTATGACCAAACAAGAGATAGAGAACATCATGGAATGAAAAATGGATTTATTTTGATTACATTAAATTAAAAAGATTTTACACAAAGTCAATGTAAGTGATTATAAGGGAAGCAGAAGAGTGGGAAAGAATTTTTACAATCAGTATCTTTGATAAAGGCCTCATTTCTAAAATAAATGGAGAATAAAGTCAAATTTACAAGAATATAAGTAATTTCCCAATTGATAAATGATCAAAGGATGTGAACAGGCAATTTTCAGATGAAGAGATTAAAACTATCTATAATCATATGAAAAAATGCTCTAAATCAGTATAGATAAGAAAAATGAAAATGGCGGGGGGGGGAGCCAAGATGGCGGAGTAGAAACAGCGTGTCCAAGCCACACTGCCCCCAGATTACCTCCAAACTATGTAAAAGGGGACTCTGAACAACTTCTGGAGCCCCAGCACCCACAGAACAACACAGAGAAGCTAACCTCCCGCTGAGGACAGCCCAGCGGCCCTGCAGGAAGGACCAGTGCAGCGGTCTGGGAGCCGGCAGCACGCGAAGAAAGCTGAGCAGGGAGCCGAGCACATGTGGCAAGAGGAGATGGGGAGAGACAGGGTAGGGTAAACTATCTCATGTAGAAGAAGCAAGGGGAAGTGGTTGCAAGGGAGGGGAAGAATAGGAAGGCAAAAAGGCAGAACCACATTCTCATTGAATTTGGTTCAGGGAGAGAATGAAAAAGATCTGAAAAAGAAAACTCCCAGTAATATTATAGCCAGGTTCCAGAATCCCCATGCATACTAAATGGGATATCTCAACCTACAGCAGAATAGGGGGAAGGGGGATGAGAGGAGGGATGATGGATGGTAGGGCATCCTTGGGGGGAGGGGAGGTTGGAAGTACCCACTAGAGAAGAGGGACAGGATCAAGTAGGGAATGGACCAGGTGGGGGGTGGGATGAGTGGGAGAGAATTATAAGCAGCCTTGTACAATATATCTACTATGATAATGTTTTGCATAGCCAAGCATGTACAACATACACTGAATTACTTATCTCCCCAGAGGGAATGGGTGACAAGGGAGGAAGGAAATGGGTCTGAAATTCAAGGTCTTAAGATTAAATGTTTCAAATATAAAAAAAAATAAAAATGAAAATCAAAGCACCTTTTCAATACCACATCACACCTATAATATTGGCTAACATGACAAAACAGGAAAATGAAAAATGCTGGACAAGTTGTGGGAAAAATAGTAGACTGTATTATTCATGAAGTTGTGAACCATTCTGGAAAGCAATTTCGAATTATGCCCAAAGGGCTATATAATTGTGCATACCCTTTGATACAGCAATAGCAAATCTAGATCTGTATTCCAAAGAGATCATACAAATGAGAAAAGAACCCAGATTTAAAAAAAAATATTAATAGCAGCTCTTTTGTGGTGGCAAAAATGGATATATAGGGGATGTCCATCAGTTAGGGAATGGCTGAATAAGTTGTGGTATATTAATGTAATGGAATACTCTTGTGTTATAAGAAATAATGAGCAGGTGGATTTTAGAAAGACCTGGAGAAAGAAATGAACTATTGCTGAGTGAAATGAGCAGAAAGAGGAGTGCATTATATACAGTAACAGCAATTATATACAGTATTGTAACAGTGCATTATATACAGTAATGTGCAATGGCTAACTTTGATAGACATCTCTTCTTAGCAATACAAAAATTTATGACATGATCAATTGACTCATTATGGAAAATGCTGAAAAAGAACTAGGGAATATGACTGCAGATTAAAGAATATTTTTTGCTCTCTCTCTCTTTTTTTCTGTTTCTTCATTCTCATGGTTTCTTCTATTCATTTTAATTCATCTTTACATTATGACTAATGTTAAAATCAGTTCATATAAATGTATATGTAGAACTTATACCATGTTATATGCTGTCTTGGAGTGGGGGGAATATGGAAAGAAAATTTCAAACTTAAAATCTTATGGAGATGAATGTTCAAAACTAAAAAGAAATAAATATATGTTTAAAAAAGAGAAAGAACAAGAGAAAGAGGCTCTCCTGGCTCTTTGATCATGGTTCTCAGTTTGTCTAATATTTCTTTAATTATCTCTTCCAGATCTGTTTTACAGGTTAGTTCTTTTTCCAGCAAAATATTTTACATTTTCTTCAACTGTTTTTCATTCTTTTGATTTTTCTTGAGGTTTCAGAGTCATTAGTTTCTGCTTGTCCACTTCTAATTTTTAAGGAATTATTTTCTTCAGTTAATTTTTTTATCTCTCTTTTTTTCCATTTGGTCAATTCTTCTTTTTAAGGAGCTGTTTACTTCAGTGAATTCAATTTTTCCATTTGGCCAATTGCATTCTCTAAAGAGTTGTTTTCTTCAGTCAATTTTTGTCCTTCCTTTTCCAAGATGTTGACTCTCTCTTCCATAACTCTAATTTATTCCCAATTTTGCTTCCACCTCTATTATTTGACTTTTAAAATTCTTTTTCAGCTCTTTGGAGAAGACTTTTTGGACTTAAGACCAATTCATATTCCCCTTTAAGCTTTCATATGTAGACATCTTGACAATGTTGCCCTCTTCTATTTTTGTGTTTTGATCTTCCCTGTCAACACAGTAAATTTCTATGGACCACGTTTTTTCTACTTGCTCATTTTTTGGGGGGCCAATTTTGTGACTTTTAGATTTGAGCTTTCCTCCTGGGGCACAATGCCCACTGTCCCAAGATATTTTTGGTTTTTGTTTTGTTGCTTTTTATGAGTGGGGAAGAAGGACATTTGGGGTTAAATGACTTGCCCGAGGTCCCACAGATAGTAAGTGGTAAGTGTCTGAGGCCGGTTTTAAACTCAGGTACTCCTGACTCCAAGGCTAATGTTCTATTCACTGCATCACCTAGCCTCCCCTGTCCCAAGCTTTTTGTGCTGGGTGTCAAGGGCCTAATCACTGGCTTTGTGCACTGGGGTCCCAGATACTAGAAGGTTGCTCATTTAGCTTAAGTGGTCTGCTCTAGTGGCACTTTTTGTCTGGTTTCCAGTGCAGGCAGCTTGCCTTCTATTCTGGGACTGGAGGCCTCACGGCTGGTCTGTTGTTGTGTCATGCTGTGTCATGCTGTGGCATGCTAAGCCAAGACTGAGGAGCCTCAGTTGCTGATCTGTGCTATGGCTATACATTTCCTGCTGGCTTTCCCAGAAACTACCTTCATTGGACTATGCTCCTCTTTTACTCAAGTGAGACAGATCTTTCCTGAAGTCCTTCTAAGGTTTCTTAAGCTAGAAAGTTATTTCACTTCATCTTTTTGTCACTCTAGTATATGAGGAGGCTTGATTTAATATTGTTTCTAAGGGAAACTAATGAGAGTTTGGCTAATTTCCTGGTTTCTCTTTGTGATCTTGTCTCCACCTGGAGAGTGACATTAAAGCCTCACTTGCTCTTCTTGGGCCCTCCCCTCCCCAGCTCCTTCTTCCTTAATTGCATGGATGTTTACTTGTGCATGCTTATTATGTGAGATTTTCACTACCTTCCTCCCCCCTTTCTCTTGATAGTAAATTCTTCTATTCTCTAATCATTCTTCCTTTAAGATCTCAAAAACATAACCACTTCTGTGACCTCTGTATAATTAGACTCTATGATAACAGAGTTATGAAAGAACACACATATCATTGAATGATATTACAGTACAAACAGTATATCCTTGCTTAATTTCTCATGATTCATCCCTCTTATTTACCTTTACATAATTTTCTTGAACCCTGCTTACTTTTCAGTTTCTGTGCAGCGCCAAAGTTTTTTTTTTTTTTTTAATTAGGAATGCTTAGAAGCTCCTATTTCTTCTTCTTCTTCTTCTTCTTCTTCTTCTTCTTCTTCTTCTTCTTCTTCTTCTTCTTCTTCTTCTTCTTCTGCTTCTGCTTCTGCTTCTGCTTCTTTTTTTGGAGGGCAATTGGGACTAAGTGACTTGCCCAAAGTCATACTGCTAGTAAATGTATCAGGTGTCTGAGGCTGGATTAAAACTCAGATCCTCCTGACTCCAGGGTCGGTGTTCTATTCACTGCACCACCTAGCTGCTCCTAGAAGCTCCCATTTCATTAAAGATCTATTTTTTTCTCCCTGTAGCATAGCACTAAATTTTTCTGAGCACGCTTATAATTTGTAATTTGTTGTTGTTGTTCAGTTGTTTTCAGTCATGCCTGATGCTTTTTGATACTATTTGGGGATTTCTTGGGACACTGGAGTGGTTTTCCATTTCCTTCTTTAGCTAATTCCTCATCATATGTGGAAATTAACATAAACAAGGTTAAGTGACTTGTTCAGGATCACACAGCAAGTTAGTGTCTGAGGCCAGATTTTGAATAAGGCCTTTCTGATTCACTATTGTTTGCATGAGGCCAGATTTGAACTGAAATCTTCCTGACCCTAGGTCTGTGATCTATATATCCTTTGTGTTTTGTAATGTCATGTTTCAAATTCTTCATTCATTGATTGAATGTGGATGGATGTGGATGCTAAATATTATTTGATCCTGAATGTAGCTTCTCATTTCCTGAATTCTTTCTTTCTAGCTACTTGTAAATTGTTTTATTTTTTTCATTTACCTAGAAGTTCTACTTTTTGGCCATACTGTTCCTAGGAGTTTTCATGATGGAGTTTCATATAGGAGATAATTTGTGGGTTATTTTTATTTCCACTTTGATTTCTGATTCTAAAAGATCTGCCAAATGTTCTCTTGTGGTTTCTTGAAACATTTTGTCTGAACTTTTTTTTTTGTCATGACTTTCTGATAGTTCAAGGAATCTTAAATGGCCTCTCTGTGATTTGTTTTCCAGGTCAGTTAAATTTGCTGTGAGATACCTTACATTTTTTTTCTATTTTATGTATTTTAACTTAGTTTGATGATTCCTTCTTTTTGAATGTAGTTATTATGTTCTATTTATTACATTCTAATTTTTAGGGAGATTTTTGCTTTGATAAAATTTTAGACCTCTTTCACCAATCTGTTAATTCTCTTTCCAATGTTCTCCCCAAATTCTCATCTCTTTTCTGATTTTTTTCTATAAGATTTTTATTTATTTATTTGAAAGTAAAGTGTGTAATTTATTTTTTTAGTTTATTTATTATTATTATTATTTTCCTTTAAACAAATGCTTTATTAACTTCTCTTTTCCATCATTCATTTCTACCAGATTTTGAGTTACAATAATTTCCCCACCCTGTTTTTCCCCTACCCACCCTCCCAGAGTAGCAGTCCCTCAAGATATTGCTTCCTCCAACCTGCTTTCTCCCATACCTTCTCCCATACCCCCTTTGACTTTTCCACTGGAGGAAGGTGAATCTTTGTGTCCCAATGTCTGCACATCTTATCTCCCAATTACAAGCAAAAGAGTACTAATAATAGTATTTATATATATTTGAAACATTTAATCTTAAGACCTTTAATTTCAGATCCATTTCTTTCCTCCCTTGTCACCCATTCCCTCTGGGGAGATAAGTAATTCAGTATATGTTGTACATGTCTAGCTATGCAAAACATTATCATAGTAGATATATTGTACAAGGCTGCTTATAATTCTCTCCCACTCATCCCACCCCCCACCTGGTCCATTCCCTACATAATCCTGTCCCTCTTCTATAGTGGGTATTTCCAACCTCCCCTACCCCCAGGGATGCCCTCCCATCCATCATCCCTCCTCTCATCCCCCTTCCCCCTGTTCTGCTGTAGGTTGAGATATCCCATTTAGTATGTATGTCATTCTCTCCCTGAACCAAATTCAATGAGAATGTGGTTTTGCCTTTTTTGCCTTCCTATTCTCCCCCTCCCTTGCAACCACTTCCCCTTGCTTCTTCTACATGAGATAGTTTACCCTACTCTGTCTCTCCCCATCTCCTCTTGCCACTTTCCTCTCTCATCTCATAATTTCACCCCTTGAGTATCCTCCCTTCCCAACAAATTCAACCTATGCCCTCTATCCATATATAACTGTAACCGTATACACATGCATTCAGATATGTATTCATATGACCACACACCCTTCTTCCATTATTCTCATATTGAGAAAGGTTTCCTTAGTCACAGTTATTGTTTTTCCATATAGGAATGTAAATAGTTCAACTTCGATAAGTTCCTTTTGATTTCTTTTCCCTGATTACCTTCTCAGGCATCTCTTGCTTCTTGTGTCTGAATGTCAAATTTTCTATTCAATTCTGGTTTTTTCCTCAAGAATGCTTGAGGGGCAGCTAGGTGGCACAGTGAATAGAGCGCCGGCCCTGGAATCAGAAGGACCTGACACGTAATCCACACAAACAAAAACCTAGCCGTGTAACCTTGGGCAAGTTACTTAACCCCAATTGCCCTAAAGGGGCAGCTAGGTGGCGCAGTGAGTAAGAGCGCCGGCCTCGGAGTTGGGATGACCTGAGATCAAATCTGGCCTCAGAAAATGAGCACCCACACATAAATAATGACTAGCCGTGTAACCTTGAGCACTTTACTTAACCCCAATTGCTTTAAAAAAAAAAAAAAGAATGCTTGAAAGTCCTCTATTCCACTGAATGACCATATTTTCCCCTGAAACAAAATACTCATTTTTTCTGGGTAGGTGACCCTTGGGGTCATTCCCAGTTCTTTTGCCCTCTCGAATATCATATTCCATGCCCTTCGATCCCTCAGTGTAGAAGCTGCCAGGTTCTTTGCTATTCTGATTGTGTTTCCACAATACTGAAATTGTTTCTTCCTGGCTGCTTGTAGTATTTTCTCCTTGATCTGGGGATTCTGGAACCTGGCTATAATATTCCTGGGAGTTTTTCTTTGGGGGGGATCTTTTTCAGGAGGCTCCCCACGCTCTGTGCTCTGGGTGCTGCCGGCTCCCGGATTGCAGCGCTGGTCCTTCCTGCAGGGCTGCTGGGCTGTCCTCAGCGGGAGGTTAGGTTCTCTCTGTTGTTCTGTGGGTGCTGGGGCTCCAGAAGTTGTTCAGGATCCTCTTTTACAAAGTTTGGGGGGAATCTGGGGGCAGAGTGGCTTTGATGAGCTGTTTCTACTCTGCCATATTGGCTCCGCTCTTTAATTTATTTTTTTTTAATCTCCCTAAAATTCCCTTTGTTGTATCTCTGCAAGGATTTCTCTTTGAATTTGTGACCAATCTGTATTTTTCTTTATGACTTTGTTTGTAGATGCTTTGGAATCATTCTCCTTTCTGGAATTTGTGTCTTGAGTGTTAATACGACTATGATAATTTTTGTTTATGATTCTGTTATTTTAATGCACATTCTTCCAACCTGCTTTTTGACTTTTGACTTTATGTTATAGTCAAGCTTTGCACACCTCTGGAGGGAATGTCTAAGCTAGCCTTACTGCTACATTCTTTAGGTATTGAGTTTTGAATTTTCCTATGATCTCAGGAATAACTAAGCCCAGGCATTTGCAAGCTTTTAATGGTCCCAAATTGCATTGTTCGGCAAAATCTAATTTCTATCCTCTTGGTCTGACCTCTGCAAATTCCTAACTTGGGTTTGGGTCTGAGAAATTCATTTACTGAATTGCTTTGGTTGTAGCTTCAGTAGAGCATTGTTTGATACAACTACTACCAACCAACTATAAAGTTCTATTTGCCAAGAGTTGGAGAACTGCAACCACCTGTGCCCTGTTTTTATCTAGGATCCTTACCTGGCTATTCTTCTTTCTTCTAAAGCCAAAACATTCAAAATTGTTGCTTGATTCTGAGATTGATTCTCAGATTGATAACCTAACGACCATGAATACTACTTGCTCTGGAACAAAATCCCTAGACTTAGGTCCTTTCCTCTATCAGATCTAGATCTGAGTAGTGAACAACAGAGCTTCTAGTTGGCATGTCTTTCTACATTCTGAAAAATGTTGGATCCATATATTTGGAACCAATTATTTCTGATGCATAGCCTTTTTCTTACCTAAAATGATTGATGTGAGTGTTCTTGGAGAGACCACTCACTCCACCCTCAGTTTCCATTGACTTCCCTGTCTACCTATGTTGAAATGCACTAAAACATTACTATGATTTTTTTCTTGGATTTCCTGAGCACAACTTCATCTAGTGCACTTTTTTTAAGAGTGGTTTAAAGGGGTTAACTCTACCGTACTTCTTACTACCCTGCCATTTTGGCTTTACCCCCATATTCTAGTAAATGCTAAACTCATTGAAGACAGTTGCTTTTTATGGCTTTCATATTCTCAGGCACTGAGTTAAGTGTCATAATAAACAGTATCTATTTTTTTATTGACTTGGGAGAGGTGAAAGTATATATCACACAAACATGATTGTATCCCAATTTTTGGCCTCTTTTTAAGTCCAGAGAGAGTCTCAATTGAAGCAAATAGTTATGCTTGGATATAGAAGTTCTAAAATGGGTGATACTACCCTGTGGGGGGTATTGGAATGATCTAAAGGAGTGGTAGTTGTCTTGGTTGTAATTGGGCGGTGTTGAATAAAAGTAAGTATTTGATTTGGAAGCATAAGAAAAACAGAGAAGAAAAAAATTAAGGTATAAAAACACATTTGTTATTTAGAACAATAATCATGAATGATCTGCATGCCCTGTTTTGAAAAATGAATTGCAGAACGGATAAAAAAAACACATGAAACAAATGTATACAATAGATATGTACAAGGGAAACCCATTTCATCCAGTTATAGATGAAATTTTTGTCCACAGTAAGCATTCTTATTGCTGAATTAACATGAAATGACTCCTCCTTATTTATCTGTTTTCTGTGGATTCTATCTCATGGGAATTTTTCTGGTGTTTGTCTAGGATTCAGTGTTGTCCAAACATTATAGCACGCTCATTTCATTTATATGGCTGCTCTATAATAGGTATCTTCTGATGTGTATAAGAGGGTCTGAGGAGGCAGGAAGCCTTACAAACATATATACTTGTGTGTATGTGTATCCTTGAAATATGAGTATTCAAAAGTGCAATAAGTCTGAAAATCTGAGATAATTTCTCACATTGTGACATGTTAAAAGGCTTATCTCTGGTATGAGTTGTATAATAATGAAGAAAGTTTGAACCTTCACTGAATAATTTCCAACAATCACTGTATTTGTAAGACTTTTTCATCAACATGAATGCTCTGATGTCTAATTAAGTTTGACCTGTTAGTGTAGACTTTCCCACATTTATTATATTTGTAAACTGTCTCTCCATTGTAAATCCTATGCTGTTGAGTCAGTCTTGATCTTTCAGTGAAGGATTTCCCACATTCATTGTACTTAAAAGACTTCTCACCAGTGTTAATTCTCTGATATAAAAGAAGCTGTGTAGAAAGTCATCAATCCTTTCCATACCCTTCACATTTATAAGGCTTCTCTTCCCTATGAATCCTCTTATGGACAACAAGGTGTGAGTTTTGATGGAATGTTGTCCCACATTCATTACAATGGTAAGGCTTCTCGACAGTATGAATCCTCTGATGTATAGTAAGGTATCCCTTTTGATTGAAGGCTCTCCCACAGGTTTTACATTTATGAGCTTTCTCTCCAATGTGAATCAGCTGGTGCATCATAAGATTTGAGTGTCTTTTGAAGCCTTTCCCACATTCATCACATTCATAAATCGTATCTCTTACATGATATTTTTGGTTTTTAGCTTTTTGTCTCAAATCTCTCCCTGATCTTCTTGCTACCTCTTTCCCTGGTTTCTCTGATAACCAAATTCCTCCCCAACAGAATGCCAAAGACCTTGCCTTCTGAGTCTTTCAACTACCAGCCCCTTGGGTGATTCTTCTTCTGAAGCAGTGTCCACTGGTTCCCTTTGTGGTTTCAGTCCTAGTCTCCATGTCACATGGTCAGAGGAGGAGGATGAGACCAAGGTAGGGACAGGCAGCAGAAACAAGCAGGTCTGTGAGGGGCTGGCTCAGCCCTGCCTGGGACATGCAGGCACACAGATGGGGTCTAGGAGGCAGAGATCTCATGTCTGAGGGAGGAAGGCAGAGAGATCTGGGCTAGGGGGAAGGAAGAATGTGGACCAATCTCTGAGAAGAAAATTTTGAAAATTGTTTGTACATGTTTCATTTCATCTGTTGTGTAACAGTTAACATTGTAGTGATTATTTTCCAAATAAACACACAAAATGAAAGTTATAAGCCATCAGTGATCAAGTCCCCCATCAGGTCTTAACAAGTTTATATTGGCAGGCAGGTATGTTGCACATTGTTGGAAAGTCGAGCATGCATCAGCAGAAATACATGTATTTAGTGACTTGTCAATAGTATGATACTTTATGGTTTCATGATGCAATATTGCACAATCAAAATTTCAGTTCAGGCAAAAGAGGCAAACCCCCCCCCCCAATTTATAATGAATTGTTAAACTTAAGATGGCTTATTTTATATATATATATATATATATATATATATATATATATATATATATATATATATATATGTGTGTGTGTGTATATGTATGAAATGATGCACATTAGAAAGGTTAAAGAATTAAAGAAAGTAGATTTTTCAGTGGGTGCAGAGTAAAAACAAACAAAAAAACGGCCAAATAAGTTTGGGAACCTCTGCTCAGAAGTATTCTTGATATAGTGAAAATTAGAAATATGAGAACAGCAAAATTAAAAAAAAATGTAACTCAAGAGGGAATTTATTTTTCTGGAGAAAAAGCATCAGCATAAAGAATAAAATGTAGATCCAGGAATCTACATTACAAGTGTCTTAAGGCAGAATTGTTTTTCATAACTATAATATAAACTAACAGTATAGTATAATGGAAAATACATTGACTTTGTAGTTGCAGGTGTTGAGTTCAAATACCACTGCTGTTTCCTTAGTAAGTTACTTGTGCTCCAAGGGGCTCTATTTCCACATCTGCAAAATAAGGGACTTATACAACATGGTATGTGACGGCCCTTCTTGCTCTATATTCATGATTAAAGAATACTTCTATTAATTCTTATAAATATGAAAATTCTGACCATCGAAATTCTGAGGATTTGAATGAGAGGAAGGAGTGAGTCCTATAGCACTGAGCCAAGACTTGGCAGCCCCAGGGCAGCCACATGGAGGGAGAAAGAGAAGATATACTGGGTGGTGGCAGAGAAGGGAGGCATTAAATGAAGTATCATAAGATTTATAAGCTTTTCAGAGCAGACAACATGGGCTGACACTAAAAGACTTCTGTGTCTACTTCAAGTTTCCTTCAGATGCTGGCAATACCTCCAAACCTATGGTCTTGTATACTTGGTGAGTTTCTGCCCCAGACTTCCTTTTCACAAGGTGTCTATTCAATCCCTACTCATTTCAAACATGGAAACTCATGACACTTGGAATTTCTTTTTTATCTTGTTTTTAAAGAGATATATGTCTCTTCCTTCAGATTTTTTGCTCTTTTATATGTTTTGTCATTCATGGCTAGAATGCAAACTCTATTTTTGCTTAAATTTTTATTCTTATCACTTAACAAAATGTTTTAACATAGCAAGTACTTACTAAATATGGTATCTGTCTATTTATACTTATAGAGTATAAAAACTATCTGCTCATTTGGGAACTTTTTCTCATTAGTTTATTCCTCTAATATGTACCAGGCTGAGTGATAGCAATGTGCTCATGAGATCCTCTACAAATCACTCAAGGTCTTATTCAACATCTACTACATTCCAGTCACTGTACTATACATCACAGATTGAGTAGTAATGATCAAGGAGAGGGGTGACTTCCTACCAACTCCACATTACTCTCACAGTACTACATCAATGACTACTTTTTATCCTCACTCCTTATCTAGTGTAGAATTATGCATAATATATAATCTCATTTTTGGCCCTTTCCTTTCCTTCTCTTCATTTTTCCAACTTCATTCAGGTCATATTTTAAAGACATGTTGTTGCAGAAATATTAATCAGTAATAATATATGATGTACATTTCATTCAATTCATGAATCAAGATAATTTCAAGGCAGAAAATCCTCTTAAAATTGGACTTATTCCCTCTTTTCCATGCTAGAATGCAAAATTTATTTTTTTAATGTTTGTAACATATATACTTTTCATTTTTACATTGATTTATTAAATTTTTAGTTCCAAATTCTTTCCCCCAGTCCATCCTTCAACCATCAAGAAGTCAACCAACATGATACCAATTATGCATATGAAATTATGCAAAACATTCCTATATTAGATTTATTAATTATTTTATTTTATTAATTATATTTTAATTCATTATGACTAATTTATGGAATTGTGATATGGAGGGCAGGCATATACAGTTCTTTGAGTTCTCACTGGGAAAGACTATGACAGGCAGCAGGAAATTGTGCAGCAATCACACTTTAAGCTCAGAGGAAGGGGGTCAAAAACTACCAAGAGGCAGAGATAAGTGGCTAAAGGGGTACAGAGGCATACAACAATGGGAACAGTGAATGGAATTGTTAAGGAAGTCAGGTAATTAGGAAGTGGATGTAAAAAGGAGAGAAGTAGAGACTATCACTCATATAACTATGCATTAGAGTTGGGAGCACTCAGTAGCATGGACTCTATGGAAATGGAAGTCAGGAGTTTGAGGACTTATTTTTATAGTTTTTTTGTGGTTATTTGTTATAGTTATAGTTGACTGAGACTTATCTCTGCCACTTTGGGATTAGTTCATTAATATATCTGAATCATCTCAAATTTATCAATAAAATTTTAACATGTCTAGATAATCACAAAATTATGAACATTTTTTTTGGTGTTTTGCTGGTCTTAATGCCTATATCCTATATCCTACACTTGTCTGAGATGTGCATATCATGGAACCAGAAGGGCTTCTTTGTTGAAAAAGCATAGACCAAAACAAAACAAAACACAAAAACAACTTCATAAAAAAAAGAAAGTAAAAATGTTTGCTTCAATATGTATTCAGACAGCATCAGTTCTTTCTCTGTGGATGGATAGCATTTTCCATAAGTCCTTCAGAGTTGTTTTGGATGGTTGTGTTTCTCAGCGTAGTCAAGAAGTTCAGAGCTGATCATCTTCCAATATTATCATTACTCTGTACATAGTACATTTCACTTTACATCATCCATACAAGTCATTCCAGATTTTTCTAAAAGGATCATGCTCATCATTTCTTATAGTATAATAGTATTCCATCATAATCACATACCACAACCTGTTTGGCCATTCCCCAATTTGTGGGCATCCCCTCAATTTCTAATTCTTTGCCACCAGAAATAAACTGCAATAAATATTTTTGTACATTTAAGATCCTCTTTCTTTTTTAAAGATTTAGTAGTGGTACCGCTAAGTCAAAGGGTATACATAGTTTTATAGTTTTTTGGGTATAGTTCCTAATTTTTCTACAAAATGGTTGAATAAATTCACAAATCCAACAACAGTGCAGTAAAGTCTCATTTTTCCCCTAAATCCCTGCCAATATTTGTCATTTTCCTTTTCTGTCCTATTAGATAATCTAATAAGCATGAGGTAGTCCATCAGAATTATTATAATTTGCTTTTCTCCAGTCAATAATGTGAGATTATTTTTCATATTTCTATAGATATACAAATTGAAAACTGATCACATCTTCTGGTCATTTATTGATTAGTGAATGGCTCTTATTTTTTTTTATAAATTTGACTCAATTCTCTCTATATTTGAGAGATCAGTCCCTTACCAAGAAAACTTGCTTCAATTTATTTTCACAGTTACTGTTGCTAACTGTATTTCCCACCATCCTATTTCCCCTACCTGTTTTATTATCTTCTCTCTTCTTTCACCCTGTCCCTCTTCAAAAGTGTTTTGCTTCTGCCCACCCCTCCCCCAATCTGTCTTCCCTTCTGACACCACCTTCCCTTCTCTTATCCCCTTCCACTCCTGTTTTCCTGTAGTGTAAGATAGATTTCTATATAAATTTGCGTGTGTATGTTACTCCCTCTTTGAGCTAATTCTGATGAGAGTAAGGTTCACTCACTCCTCTTTAACCTCCTTCCTATTTCCTTCCATTGTGAAAGACTTTTCTTGACTGTTTTATGTAAAATAATTTACCCCATTTACTTCTTCTTTTATCTTTCTTCCAGTATATTCCTCTCTCATCCATTAAAATTATTTTTTTAGATATTATCCCTTCATATTGAACTCACACTTGTCCCTTCTGTCTATACATGTTCCTTCTAAATACCTTAATAATGAGAAAGGATTTATGAGTTATAAATATAATCTTTTTGTGGGAATATAAACAGTTTAAAGTTATTAAGTCCCTAATGATTTCACTTTCCTGTTTACATTCATATGTTTCTCTTGAGTCTTGTGTATGAAAGTCAATTTTTCTATTAATTTCAGGTCTCTTCATCAAGTATGCTTGAAAGTCGTCTATCTCATTGAATGTCCATTTTCCCCCTGATGGATTATACTTAGTGTTTCTGGGTATGTGCCTCTTGGTTGTAATTCTAGATCCTTTGCCTTCTAAAATATCACATTCCATGCCCGCTAAGGCTTAATGTAGAAGTTACTAAATCCTGGCTGTGACTCCAACGTAGCAGAGCTATTTATTTGTGGCTGCTTGCATTATTTTATTTGACCTGGAAACTCTTGAATTTAGCTATGATGTTTGTTGGCATCTCCATTTTGGTATCTCTTTCAGGAAGTGATTGGTGGGTTCTTTCAATTTCTATTTTACCCTCTGATCCTAGAATGTAAGGACACTTTTCCTTGATAATTTCTTGGAAGATGTTATATATGTTTTTTTTAATCATGGCTTTTCAGTCCAATAATTTTAAAATTATCTCTCCTGCTTCTATTTTCCAGGTCACTTGTTTTCCCCATGAGATAGTTTACATTGTATAACTTTTTTCATTCTTTTGGTTTTGTTTTATTGTTTTTCGATTTCTTGTCAAGTTATTAGCTTCCATTTGACCCATTATAATTTTTAAGGAATTATTTTCTTCAGTGAGCCTTTAGACCTCCTTTTCCATTTAGCCAATTCTACTTTTTATGGAATCCTTCTCCTCATTGGCTTTTTGCAACTCTTCTACCATTTGGCCTAGTCTGTTTTTCTTTCTTTTTCTTTCTTTTTCTTTTTGGAGGGGGTAAAGCAAGGAAATCTGGGTTGAGTGACTTGCCCAAATTCACATGACTAGAAAGTGTTGTGTCTGAAAATGGATTTGAACTGCTTCCCTCCTGACTCCAGGCCTGTTGCTTTATTCACTGTGCCACCTAGCCACCACCTAGTCTGCTTTTTTATGGTTTTATTTTCTTGAGTACTTTTTAATGTATATCTCCTTTAATAAGTTGTTAACTCGTTTTCATGATTTCTTGCATCACTCTCAATTTTCTTCCCAATCTCTGTAGACTCTTACTTTATTTTCAAATATTTTTGAGCTCTTCCATGGCCTAAGACCTATTCCTATTATTCTTTGAAGCTTTGGATGTTGGGGTTTTGACTTTGTTTTATTCTTCTGATTGTGTATTTTGATCCTCCTTGTCATCATACTAACTTTCTATTGTCAGAGTTTTGTTTTTCCATTGTTTACACATTTTTTCAACCTACTATTTGACTTTTAATTGGTTGGTAAAGTAGGGCTCTGTTTCCAGTGTGGAGGGTACACTACTGTCCCAAGTTTAAGGAGTATTAAGCAGCTGTTTTCAGAGATACTGCTATGGACCTCTAAGTTTTTTATGTCTTCTAATGGGTATGATCCAAGGAGAAATGCATTTGCTTCTCTCCTGGCTTTTACTTTGATCTGTAACCAACCATAATTGCTCTTTTCTGCCCTGAAACTGTGACAAATTTCCTCTGTCCACTGTAGCCACAAGCTCTGCTATGCTAGTGCTCATCCTAACCCTTGGTCTAGTACTGGATCTAGCCCAGTATTATGACCTAGACTAGAGTGTGGGCAAAATAAGAGAGTCCTGTTTCAGTGTTAGCAAAAGTATCATTGGAATCTTCTTCTGACCAGTTATTTGACCCCCTTACCATCTGTGGGCTGAGTTTCAGAAGCAGCTATTGCCACTTCTCATTCAGTCACTCCTAAGCACTGCTTTTGTTTTCTTGAGGCTGCTGTTCTGCTTGCTCAGCCCGTGCTGGAGTGAACTCTACTCTCACCAAAGTGCTGTGGCAGCGCTTTCCCACTGACCTTCTAAATTGTCTTTGGTATCTGTGAGCAGAGAGGTCTGGAAAGCGCCACTGCTTACACTGATTAGTTGTTTTGAGGCCTGCTCCAGGTTTTCTGGAACCTGGTATGAATTGGCAAGTGGTAGCATTCACTGGACTGCTCTCTACTCTCACTCTTATACAATAGACTATTTTAGGCCCTCTAAGTTGTTTTGGGTTGGGAATTTGTTTCAATCCATCTTTTTGTGTTTTTTTTTCTGCTCTAGAATTTGTTTAGTTTAATTTTAAAGTTATTTGGGGGACTTGGGGGTAAAGCTCAAGTGAGTACTATCTTGGCTTTGACTCTTTTCCTAGCATTTTTAATAGGAAGGTGTACTGTAGTTTGTGAAAAGCTTTTTCTGCATCTATTGAGATAATTATATAATTTCTGTTAGGTTTTTTTTTTTGATATGTTCAATTATACTGATAGTTTTCCTAATATTGAGCCAGCCCTGCATTCCTGGTATAAATCCTGTCTGATCATAGTATATAATCATAAGTTTCTGTAATATCTTTTTTAACATTTCATTTAAAAATTTATATCAATATCCATTAGAGAAATTGACATATAATTTTCATTTTGTTTTTGCTCTTCCTGGTTTAGGTATCAGCAACATATTTGTATCATACAAAGAATTTTATAGGACTCATTCTTTGCCTGTTTTTCCAAATAGTTTAAATAGTGGTGGAATTATTTTTTCTTTAAATATTTGGTATAATTTACTTGCAAATCCATATGTCCCTGGAAATTTTTTCGAAGGAATTTCATTGATGACTTTTTCAATTTCTTTTTCTGACATGTGGTTATTTAAGTATTTTATTTCACCTTCTGTTAATCTGGGGAATTTAGTTTTTGTAAATATCCATCCATTTCAGTTAGATTGTCAGATTAATTGGCATACAGTTGGGCAAGATAAACTCAAAATTCTTGTTTTAATTTCAGCTTTACTGCTTGTGAATTCACCCTTGTCATTTTTTATGCTAGCAATTTGCTTTTCTTCTTTGTTTTAATGAATCAAATTAACAAAAATTTACCTATTTTACTGACTTTTTTTCATAAAACCAGCTCTTAGTTTGATTCATTAGTTAAATGGTTTTCTTAATTTCAATTTTATTACTCTCTTTTTTGATTTTTGAAATTTCTAATTTGGTATTCAGTTTGGAAATTTTAATCTGTTTTTCTTCTGGCTTTTTTAGTTGCATGCCCAATTTATTGATCTCTTTCTCTATTATTTCATTGTAGCATTTTGAGATATAAAATTTCCTTTAAGAACTGCTTTTGCTGCATACTATAGGTTTTACTCTGTTGTATTATTACTGTCATTCTCTTGGATAAAGTTATTATTTCTATAATTTATTATTTCACCCACTCATTCTTTAGGATTACATTACTTAGGGGGCAGCTAGGTGGCATAGTCAATAGAGCACTGGTCCTGGAGTCAGGAGGACCTGAGTTCAAATCCAGCCTCAGACACTTAACACTTACTAGCCTTGTGACTTTGGGAAGTCACTTAAACCCAATTTCTCCTCGAAAAAGAAAAAAAAATATTTAGTTTCCAAATAATTTTAGTCCATCTTTCCATAGCCCTTTGTTGCATATAGTTTTTATTGCATCATGATGTGAATAGGATGCATTTAATATTTCTGAATTTTTGTATTGGATTGTGAGGTTTGTAATTCCCTAATATGTGGTTAAAACTTGTCTAGGTTCCATGTATTATTGATAAAATGTATATTCCTTTCTATCTGCATTTAGTTTTCTCCAGAGGTCTATCATATCTAAGTTTTCTAAGATTGTATTCATCTCCTTAACTTCTTCATTTTTTTTATTACTCTAGTTTTGAGAGGAGGAGTTTGAGTTCCCCCACTAGCATTGTTTTTTGTCTATTTTTTCCTGTAACTCCATTAACTTCTCCTCTAAGAATCTGCATAGTATACCACTTGACGTATATATGTTTAGTATTGATATTGTATATCAGGATTGTTACATCATTTTTTTTGCCTTGTTTTGTTTATGTTTTTGATTTTTACCCTTTAACTGAAGCATAATATATTCTGCTGGTGTCTTTTGTTTTTACTCTTGTGTATCTATCTGTTTTAAATGTGTTCCTTGTAAATAATATATTGCAGGATTCTGGTTTTGAATCCACTTTGCTATCCATTTCCATTTTATGGGATAGTTCAATCATTCACACTCACAGTTATGATTACTGTATCTTTCCCTTCATCCTAGTTTTCTTGTCTATATTTTTCTCTTCCCTTTACCCTTTACCCTCCTCAACACTGCTTTGCTTCTGACCACCACCTCTTCCGATTTGCTCTTCCTTCTATCAGCTCCTCTCCCCTTTCATTTCCCCCACTACTTCTTCCCTCTCTTCTACTTTCCCTTCTATCGACCCCTTCGTTTTTCATTCCTCTTTCTCCTCCTACTTCCATGTAGAGTAAGATAGATTCCTATAACCAACTGATAGGATAAAGTTTAAATAGAGTAATATCTGGGTCTTGAATAATGGAAGTGGAAAACTAGGAATACAATAAGTACAATAACTAAGTTGTTTTAAGCTTAGTGCCAATGTAATGGTCTCTAATGTCTACTTGGTTCCCTCCTCTTTAGATTTCAGTGTTTATTTTAGGTGAAAACTTCTAAATTAATTTCCTATCATCCCTAGAATACAGTTAGAAAAATCCTTAACATTTAATTAGGTACTGGCATCTCTGTCAAACTTTACACACACACACACACACACACACACACACACACACACACACACACACTTAACACTAGTCTCTTTGTTGTTTGGGAAAAATACATTTTACTGCCAATTTCTTTATAATACAGGAGCAGATTATATTATTGTGTCTGTGATAGCCAGGTGGCAAGAGCAGAAATTGAGGTCAAAGCTGCTTTTCTTTGGGCTTTCCTAAATCTGGGTCTTCTGCTCCTACATTCTTCAGAGTTTGAAAGAGCTGGCTCTTCCATATGTCCCTTTTCTGTCACAGTTCTATTCTCCATTTGCTCCTTAAAGGCAGTGTTGAAACATCATGCTTGCTTCATTCTCGAAAATCCAGACTGAATCTCCTTTTCTGATTCCTTTTATGCAAATTCCTTAGAAAATTTAGCATTGAATTCTCCATTTAAGGGTAAGGGTTAGAATGGGAAAGATCATGAACTGAGTATTGAATTCCTTTCAAAAAGATGATGAGTGACTTGTGTAGGATCTGCCTGATTTAACTTCCATGTAGACCTAGAAAACTCGATAGATCTGGAGACGGAATCTCCTAAGAGGATAGTGACATAGTCATGGTAGAGTTTTGGGGTTTCAGGTCTGAGGACATAGTGTTGTTCATAAGAAAAAAGAATTTAGGAATATTTCTACCAGATACTGTACTTGGTTTTGATTCTATGAACATCTTGCCTCTCCAGCATTAGCTCATCACTAAAAATCTCATTATCATGTAGATGAGGATACCATCTCCTCTCCGCTCCGATTTGAGAATTGGACAGCAAAACATCAGCACCATCATCACCACCACTACCAATAACAACAACCCTCAAATTTCTCTTGAGCCCTCTAGATTGTTGGTTTTTAACTCCAAGAATATTATACCCATATCTCTACACTGCTTACCCTCTGACTCCCACAAAAAGCATCCCCACTTCTTTTGTTTTTTCTGTTGTCTTCTTCCATTAGATTATTAACTCCTTGAGTGCAGGAGCTGTTTTTTTTATTTATTTGTATCTCCACAACTTACCACATTGCCTGTCACAGAGTAAGCACTTGTTAAATGCTTTTTAGTCATTGAGGAGCAAATAAAATTTCCCTATAAATTAAAAAAGTGACATCAAATAGTCATTTAGTGAGAATGATTGCTTTAGGTAGAGAGGTTTTGGATCTCTGGATACCTGATAGGGACTGTTGGAGTCCATAAACTACTGAACAAGAGAGGAAGCTGTTATAGACCCTCCCAATCTCCCAAACCTAATTTCCAGTCAACAGAGGTTGGGGGCAGGAGGTATCAAGGAAATGGAAGTTGGGCAGAGGTAAAGTGGGAGAAGATCTGAAATTCGTCTTGCTTCCTGAACACTGCTACCAGAAGGAGCATTTGTTCCCTAAGACAGAGCTAAAAGCAAGGAGTTGCAGGAAGATATGGAAACTTGGAAGGAATGAATAAATCAAACATTCTAGAAACAGATAGTAAAGAATGCCATTGGGAGAACTGAGCAGATGGAGAATGAAAAAAATGGAACAGTGATTGTAAAAGCAAAGGGACAACTCCAAGGTCATTGTCAGAACTCCAGAACTTTCTGAGACCATAACTAAACTGATTGCTCAGTGATGGTAAGGGCTGGGCAGCCACAGGCATCACAACCATCTGAGATTGTGTCTTTTATTTCTGTAAGCATGGGATGGGGGTGATAATGTGGTGCTCCTGTCTCCATAGGAAATGTTAAAGGTGGTACAGACCTGTAGGAATCTTGGTCACAGCACTTTTGGAGTATGCCAGTCACAGCGTAGACTCTTTCATTTTGTTTAATTTTGATCTAAGAATATCCAATGGGGCTGGACTTTAGAGAAGAAGCCCCTTCCCCATTCATTTTTCTTTTAGTGAGTTATTATAAGCCTCAGGACAATGCATCAAACTCTGATTTATATCATTGAAAAATTTGGAGATGAAAATTCTCACAGTAAAATTTTAACAATCTGGTATAGTGAACCCGTTCTTGCTGACCTTCAAAAGCCTCCCCCCCCCCCATTTTAAAGATTCATTCATTGGGGCGGCTAGGTGGTGCAGTGAATAGAGCGCCGGCCCTGGAATCAGAAGGACCTGAGTTCGGAGCCGGCCTCCGACACTTAATCCGCACAAACAAAAACCTAGCCGTGTAACCTTGGGCAAGTTACTTAACCCCAATTGCCCTAAAGGGGCGGCTAGGTGGCGCAGTGAGTAAGAGCGCCGGCCTCGGAGTTTGGATGACTCGAGATCAGATCCGGCCTCAGAAAATGAGCACCCACGCATAAATCAAATGACTAGCCGTGTAACCTTGAGCAAGTTACTTAACCCTAATTGCTTAAAAAAAAAAAAAAGATTCATTCATAGTCCAGGGTTCTTGATGAACTGGTAGATAATCATACTGATCAGTAAACTATTCACTGTGGTCTAAAAGATGACTAAAATAACAACAAAAATCTTCTTTATACCTAAATTAGATCTACTGTGGATATTTGAATTATACAATCTTTTTGAAGGCTGATATTATCATCTTGATATCACCTAGTTCAGTCCATACTTGAAGAGGAATTTCCTTCTTGGATATATTTATGAAGTGGTCATGAAACTAAGACATTGGAAAGCATGCCTATAATCCCTGAGTAGGTGAAATTTAGAATAGTGGATCACTTGAGTTTGGGAGCTTTAAGTTAGAGCATTTTAAGTCTATCATGGATAGACCTAGTACAAATACAGTGATCCTCTAAGACAGAGATAAGGCCCCAGGTTATCTAAGGAGGCAAGCCATAAACAGAGCAGGTCAAATCTTCCACGTCAAACAGCAGTGGGGTTGGCCCATGAGTGACTGCTACATTTCCAGTATGGGCAAATGAAGACCAGGCTTTCTCTGAAAAAAAAAAAAAAAAGGAAAAATAGTCAACCAGTTAGATAGACAAAATTAAAAATTGTCATCATTAATTTACTTGAAGATGTCAAGTAATGGTAACCTTAATACTTTCCAAGATAAGCATGGTTTATTTTTAACTGCCCATCCCCATATCAAGCTAAAACCTGATGCTACAACCACTTTGGGTCTACCTTTATTCTCAGGAATCAAGTGAAAATGTCAATCACTGTTCCCCGTGAAAACTCTCCAAGTGATTGAAAGGAGCAAAATTGCTTCTAAGTGAAATAATTCCTAGATCCTTGAAACTATGACTCTAATTGGATTGGTGTCAGATCATTGTGGCAGTAGGAGAACAAATAAAAAGAATGCATTCAGTGACAAATTGTTAAATATCTTGGGGAAAAGTATTGGCTCAATTTTACTCAGTGAACAATTTTTCCATATATGCAAAATGATTTATTTCCATAGTATTGCTTATATTGTCTTTGATGTGCATAGTTTAAGCATGCCCCCAAATAATTGGTTTGGTTTTGTTTTGCAATTTAATGTGATTGTCACAGAAATAGAAGTGAATTCTTACAGTTCTAAAAGCTACTGTATATTCCTTTTGTGTTGCTTAAGTCCCAGATAACTAAAATAACTGTTAATGAACACTGACATTTAGTTTATAAATCTAGGTCTCTGAGTTAAAATTTCTTAATCAGTCCTCCTAGATGTAATGTATTATTTAGAAGTGATTGGGGGGGGTGGAGCCAAGATGGCAGAGTAGAAACAGCACCTCCAAGGCTCTCTTCCACTAGATTACCTCCAAAATATGTAAAAGGGGACTCTGAACAACTTCTGGAGCCCCAGCACCCAAAGAACGACACAGAGAAGCTATCCTCCCACTGAGGACAGTCCAGCAGCCCTGCAGGAAGGGCCATCTCAGCTCTCTGGGAGCTGGCAGCATAGCTCACACCGTGGGGAGAGTTGAACCCAGGTCCCGAGGTTTAAGCACCAGGACAGCCGGGCTGGAAGGAACCCAGAACACCAGATGTTGTAGAGATTCCAGAATGGTCAACACAGACATGCCTAGGACAAAGTGAGAGGTTAGTGCCCTATGGACTTTGGGACCAATATTTGGGGAACGAGTTGGCTTCCTCCCCTGGGGGCTAGAAGCCGCTTAGGAGACATGCCGTTATGCGGTTTTCAATGGCGGCTCCAGCTCCAGGCCTGCGAACTGTAGGGAGATCCAGCGATCAGTTTTGGGGCGTAATCGATCTTGCTTTAACCTCCCTGGATCTGGATTGTGATCTTTGGGGGAGGTCGTGGGGCAGGTTTCCAGCTTGCCAGAAATGGAAGTTGCCCCCCCCCCACATGTTCGGGAGGAAGGTCCCCTATCTGGTGGCAGAGTTCTACTGTGGCAACAAGCCCAAAAGTCAAGTAATTAAGTGGAATCATGCCAAGGCAAAGGAAACAAAATAAACAGAAAATGAAACATTAGATTCCTATTTTGGGGGCAAAGAGGATCAAAGCAGGGAACAGTCAGAGGACTGTGAGGTCAGAAATCCTGCTGCAAAAGCCCTAAAGGAAAATATGAGTGGGTTATAGGCCATAGAGGACCTTAAGAAGGACTTTAAAATAAAATAAGAGAAGTGGAGGAAAAATTGGGAAGAGAAATGAGAAGAATGCAGGAAAAGTATGAACTGCGGGTCAACAGCCTGACTGAGGAAAACAACACCTTAAAAAATAGACTAACTCAAATGGCAAAGGAGACCCAAAAGGGCAATGAGGAGAAGAATGCCTTAAAAAGTCTAATTTGCCAGATGGCAAAAGAATCTCAAAAGCTCACTGAGGAGATTCATTCCTTCAGTGTTAGACTGGAGCAAATGCAAGCTAGTGGCTTTATGAGAAATCAAGATGCTCTTAAGCAGATCCAAACAAACAAAAGAATAGAATGCAATGTGAAATATCTCATGGGAAAAACCACTGACCTGGAAAATAGATCCAGGAGAGATAATTTAAAAATTATTGGACTACCTGAAAGCCATGATCAAAGAAAGAACCTAGAAATCACCGTTTAAGAAATTCTCAAGGAAAATTTCCCCGATGTTTTAGACACAGAGGGCAAAATAGAGGTTGAGAGAATCTACCTATCACCTCCCGAAAAAGATCCCAAAAAGAAAACTCCCAGGAATATTATTTTTTGTACTGTGTATCATGTACTAGCAATATTGTATGATGATCAGTTGTGAATGACTTAGCTATTCTCAGTATTATAGTAATCCAACACAACAAAAGGACTTATGATGAAAAATACTATCTATCCCTAGAGGAAGAACTGATGGTGTTTGAATACAGGTAGAAACATACTTTTTTATATGCTTTATTTTTCTTGAAAAAAAATGTTGGTCTATGTTTTTTTCAGAATATGACTAATGTGGAAATGTTTTGCATGACTAAACATATATAACCTATATTGAATTGTTTGCCTTCTCAAGGGGACAGGGCACAGAATGGAGATGGGGAGGGAGGGAGAGAATTTAGATCTTAAAGTTTTGTTTCTTGGAGGGGGAAGGCAAGGCAATTGGGGTTAAGTGACTTGCCCAAGGTAACACAGGTAGTTAATTGTCAAATGTCTGAGGTTGGATTTGAACTCAGATCCTCCTGACTTCAAGGCCAGTGGTCTATTCACTGCCATACCTAGCTAGGCTAGAACCCAGAGTTTTAAAGATAAATGTTAAAAATTGTTTGTACATGTAACTGGGGAAGATAAAATACTAAATAAAACAAAATTTAAAAGAATTATTTTAAAAAAACCTAGTCTTTTGTCTTAGATGATCTATCAGCTCTAAAATCCTATGATTTGTCAAAATCTGACCTCATTTGTCTTATGATAGTGGCAAATACAGCTATCATCCAAAGCTTTAAGAGTATTCTGTTTTAGCTGTAGACTTGTAAGAAGATCATAGTACTTGCCAGAACATTAACCCCAGTGCATCCACTATGCTTAATTTCTAAAAAATGCAGTCTCCTTCATTTTTTTTTTGCCCAGAGGAACGACATTCATTACCACCGTCATGCAATTGTAATGAAAACCAATCAATCCCATGAATCAAAGATTGTCAGGAATTGTTGAGGTATAGGCAAACAGTTAATTTAAATAGCAAAATTTTAAGACAGGGATAGTATTTAGCTTTATGTTCCTTATGCAAATATATAGCAACATCAGCAGTAGCAATAAAAATAACTAATGATAATTTTATTACATTTATTAAAGTTGAAATAACCATTTCAAATAAAACATTTATTACACTTAAAATAACTATTTATCATGCATAAGAGTTTGCAAAGTTAATATCTTCATCATCACTATACCTCTTAGTCCTTTATAAAATGTTTTGATATACATTTGAATCACAGCAATTCCATGATGTAGGTAGGATTGTTACCACTATTTCCATTTTACAGATGAGGGGACTGAGGTGAAATGAGGTGAAATGATCTGCTGATGGTCTCATACTTAGTGATTGTCAGAGTTACTTTTGTAAAACACAAATATAGAATAAATCTATTTGTTTAATAGCATTCTAACTCTTAACATTAGGGTAGATAGGTGACAGTGCATAGATTCATCTTCCTTAGTTCAAATCTGATCTCAGAGATCATCCAAAAGTAATGTTAATGATGTGTAATGCTGGACTAGTCACTGAGCTCTGTTTCAGTTTCCTCAAGTTACTTGCTCATGGTAGACTAGACAGCCAGATCTAGGGTCATGTGGTTTCAAACAGTTACCAGCTACATAACCTTGGGTAAGCTATTTAACCTCCATTTGTATCATTTTCCTCAACTGTAAAATAAGGATATAACAGTACTTAACTCAAATGGTTATTGTGAGGATCTAATGAGACAATATCTGTAAAGTGCTTAGCATAGTGCCTAGCATGTTATAGACACTAATAAATGCTTACTCTGATGATGATGATGATGATGATGAAGTTTATGATGATGATGATGACGATGATGATGATGATGATGATGATGATGATGATGATGATAAATGATATGGGTATGTGTCAGAAGCAAGACTTGAATCCAGTTGTAACCAATTCTAGGTCTATGTCACCTCTCTCAATTATATTTCTATTAGCAATACGGATGCCAATGTTATGAATATTGTAATGGTGGGGGGCAGAGCCAAGATGGCAGAGTAGAAACAGCATTTCCAAGGTGATCTCCCACCAGACCTCTTCCAAACCATGTAAAAGGGGACTCTGAACGACTTCTGGAGCACCAGCACCCACAGAACAATACAGAGAAGCTGACCGCCTACTGAGGACAGCCCAGCAGCCCTGCAGGGAGCGGCCAGCACAGTGCTCTAGGAGCCAACAGCTAAGGGTGGAAAACTGAGCCCAGGTCCGAGTGAGCCTCGGTTTTAGTCCCAAGCAACCAGCTGGAGGGACCACAGAACACCAGCAGCTGTGGCGATTCCAGAATTTTCAACACAGACATGCCTAGGACAAAGTAAGAGGTTAGTGCCTTATGGACTTTGGGACCAGTATTTGGGGAACTCGTCGGCTTCCTCCCCTGAGGGCTAGAAGCCTCTGAGGAGACACTCACCATTTTGAAGCTTCAGTGGCACCATCAGCTCCTGGCCTTCGATCTGTAGGGAGATCCAGTGATCAGTCTTGGACGTTAATCCCTCTTGGATATGGATTGTGATCTGGGGGGAGGTCTGGGGTGGGCATCCAACTTGCCAGAATCGGAAGTTGTGAAGACCCCAACATTCGGGATGGAAGCTCATCTGTCTGGTGGCAGAGTCCTACTTTGGCAACAAGCCCAATATTCAGGTAATTAAATGACAACATGCCAAGGCAAAGGAAACAAAATAAACAGAAGAATGAAACATTAGACTCCTATTTTGGGGGCAAAGAGGATCAAAGCAGGGAACAGGAGGAGGACTGTGAGCTCAGAAATCCTGCTCCAAAAGCCCCAAAGGAAAATATGACTGGGTTACAGGCCATAGAGGAACTTAAGAAGCAGATAAGAGAAGTGGAGGAAAAATTGGGAAGAGAAATGAGAAGGATGCAGGAAAAGTATGTAATGAGAGTCAACAGCATCACTGAGGAAAATAACACCCTGAAAAATAGACGAACACAAATGGCAAAGGAGGCCCAAAAGAGCAAGGAGGAGAAAAATGCCTTAAAAAGCCAAATTTGCCAGATGGAAAAAAGAATTTCAAAAGCTCACTGAGGAGATTCATTCATTCAGAATTAGACTGGAGCAAATGGAAGCTAATGACTTTATGAGAAATCACGATGCTGTTAAACAGATCCAAAAAAAATGAAAGAATAGAAGGCAAAATGAAATATCTCATGGGAAAAACCACTTACATGGAAAAGAGATCCAGGAGAGATAATTTAAAAGAATATTGGACTACCTGAAAGCCGTGATCAAAGAAAGAACCTAGAAATCACCCTTCAAGAAATTCTCAAGGAAATTTGCCCTGATGTTTTAGACCCAGAGTGCAAAACAGAGGTTGAAGAATCCACAGATCACCTCCTGAAATAGATCCCAAAATGAAAACTCCCAGGAATATTATAGGCAGGTTCCAGAATCCCCAGATCAAGGAGAAAATACTACAAGCAGCCAGGAAGAAACAATTTCAATATTGTGGAAACACAATCAGAATAGCCCAGGACCTGGCAGCTTCTACACTGAGGGATCGAAGGGCATGGAATATGATATTCCAGAGGGCAAAAGAACTGGGAATGAACCCAAGGGTCACCTACCCAGCAAAACTAAGTATTTTGTTTCAGGGGAAAATATGGTCATTCAGTGGAATAGAGGACTTTCAAGCATTCTTGAGGAAAAAAAAAAACAGAGTTGAATAGAAAATTTGACATCCAGACACAAGAAGCAAGAGATGCCTGAGAAGGTAATCAGGGAAAAGAAAGCAAAAGGAACTTATCAAAGTTGAACTATTTACATTCCTACATGGAAAAACAATAACTGTGACTAATGAAACCTTTCTCAGTATGAAAATAATGGAAGAAGAGTATATGGGCATATGAATACATATGTGAATGTGTGTATATATGTTTACAGTTATACATGGATAGAGGGCACAGGTTGAATTTGTTAGGAAGGGATAATACTTAAGGGGTGAAGTTATGAGGTGAGAGAGGAGAGTGGCAAGAGGTGATGGGGAGAGACAGGGTAGGGTAAACTCTCTCATGTAGAAGAAGCAAGGGGAAGTGGCTGCAGGGGAGGGGAAGAACAGGAAGGCTAAAAGGCAAAACCATATTCTCATTGAATCTGGCTCAGGAAGAGAGTGACATACATACTAAATAGAATTTCTCATCCTGCTGGAGAGTAGGGGGAAGGGGGATGAAAGGGGGGATGATGGAAGAGAGGGCATTCTTGGGGGAGGGGAGGTTGGAAGTACTCACTATTGAAGAGGGACAGGATCAAAGTAGGGAATGGACCAGGTGGGGGGTGGGATGGATGGGAGGGAATTATAAGCAGCCTTTTACAATATATCTACTATGGTAATGTTTTGCATAGCTATACATGTACAACACATACTGAATTGTTTATCTTCCCAGAGGAAATGGGTGACAAGGGAGGAAGGGTATGGATCTGAAATTCGAGGTTTTAAAATTATATGTCCCAAATATATATATATATATATATATATATATATATATATATATATACTATTATTAATACTATTTTGCATGTAATTGGGACATAAAATATTCAGGCATTGGGGCACAGAGACTCATCTCACCTAATGGTAAAGTCGAAGGGGGTAAGGGAGAGAGCAGATTGGATGGGGGGATATCTTGTGGGACTGATATTCTGGGGTGGTGGGTAGGGGAAAAATAGGGGAAAATGTAACTCAAAATATGGTGGAAATCAATGATTTAAACCAGAAATTAATAAAGCATTTGTTAAAAAAAAGAATATTGTAATCCGTTTTGTTTAGTACATTTCAGATTATAATGAATTAAAAGAAAATCAATTTGATTTTCCAAGCATTATTATTATCAGGAAACAATAACAAAAATATATTTTATCTTGTTGACAATATTTCTTGACCAAGTAAAAATACTCTATGTCACTTGTCTTTTACATGCTTATATAAAATTGTCTGGTATCAACGGATAAAAAATGTATTTTGGTGTAATTAAAAGTCTTCTAAGTAATAGAGACCTTTCTTCCCTCATGAAACATCTGCCTATTTTAATAATATAGTGAAGTTTGGGGAATATTATATCTTCTGCAGTGTCCCCTGAATCAAAGTATTCATCTATCACTTCGTATCTTAGAAATATTTGATTTTTGTCCTATATTATCAATTCATATTTTGAGGTCTAATATTTTTATATTCTGAGTGTTGGGAATTCTTGGTGTAGCACTTCCTCCACCAGTGTAGATTGACAACTCATTAACAACTACTGTCCTAGAGAGTTGCCTTGGGTCATATAACTTATCAATGATCACACAGCTAGTCTGTATCAGAGGCAGGACATGAACACAAGTCTTCCTGACCCCAAAAATAATCTGGTATTGATTATGAAACATTTCATCTTACTACAGGAATATTAAGATATTGATCATCGATTTAGAACTGGATGGGATCTTGGATATAACTGAGTCCAACGGCATTTTAAAGATAAGGTAACTGAGGCTTGAAGGTTAAATGACTTGTCAACATATATAATATTGAACCTAAACAAAAGTTGAACACAGTGCTTTCTGACTCCTAGTCCAGTCTTTGATCTACTATGGCACATTGTCTCCTACTTGTTTATGCTTTGGTTTTCATACATTCTTCCATACACTCTTACATTGGGATATAGTTTGATATAGTAGATAGAGTGTTGGATTTGTAGACAAGAAAAACACTTTTTCTAAATCCTCTTCCTTAAATTTATTGTATGATCCTGGGAAAGACATTTACCCTCCAAGACTCAGTTTCCTCATCTGCTGAATGAAATAGTTGAACTCCATGGTCTGTAGTATGCTTTTCAGCTTTAAACCTGTGATTTTTATTAATTTTATTTACCAAATATTCTCACAAAATGCTACTTTAAGGCTCTAGGAGAACTAATATACTTACTATTCTGGTCCTCAGATGAATAGCCCATTGAAAAGCAAGTTCTGACAATGCCCAATTCAATCCCTCTCTACTGCAATTGTACAGGATGATGTGGCCAAATTTCCTCCAGATATAGTGACAGAAAGAAACCCAAGTGTCCTATCCAAGGAGCTATTCAGGCTCCCTTCATGCCAAAGTGGCTCCATTATAGCTCTTTAGATCCATAGGGCTCAGTTTTAAGCTAAAATTGAGTGGCAGCAGCTGGTATGTGATGTTGACATAGAATAAGGAGTTTTCAGTATCCTTTGAGGCAAGGATATATAAATATCACACAGATTTAGGGATTAAGAAAGAAAACAACAAACTGATTCTTTGTAAATAATAGTGACAACAATGAATCAGAGTATTTACAAGCATGAAATGTGGAAACAATTTTAGATTATTGCTTCGGCAAATTTCACCCACTCTTCTAAACATAACAACTATAATCTTGTAGTGCCATCTTGATATGTTTAGGCTGTTTGGAATGTACAACCTTGCCCAGTCAATTTTTATCAGGATTTATATTTATGCTAAACTGATTGCAAAATACAGGTCTGATCATGGCAATCTTCTGGTCAAGAAATTTCAGTGGCTCTCTATTACCTCTAGGGAAAACAAACAAACAAACAAAAAAACAAACAAACAAATTCCTCTGTTTGGTAAAAGCCCTTCACAGTATGACTCCAACTTATCTTCTGTGACTGAGTATACATTATGCCCACTCACATTTGCTATTTTCTAGCCTAAATCAACCTATTTACTCTTTCTTGTATATCTAAATCCTTATTCTATGAAGTTTCCCTCACCTCTAACTCTTGGAATCCTTTGCTCTCATTAAGGCTTAAGTGTTGTCTGCCACAAGGGATCTTTCTGATTACTCTAGTAACAATTATCTATTTTCAAATAAGTTAATTTGTATTTGTCTTCCATACATTTCTTGTGAATGTTTCCCCTATCAGTAGAAAATAAAGTCAGTGTGTCCTCTGTAATAAGTGTAGCACTGGGCATGTAAAGGTACATAATAAATGCTTTTTGAATGAGTGTATGACTTAAACCAGGATTTATTAAGTGCTTGATATGTTCCAAATACTATGTTATATATATATGAGATACACACACACACACACACACACACACACACACACACACACACAATGGTCCCTGCCCTTAAAAGGCTTAAATTAGAGTGTTTGTGGGGAAATGCAAATTATAAACAGATAAATCTGCATATGAAAACTTCCAAGTGAGAGACAGGATGCTAATGCAGATCAGGAAACTTTGGCATTTGTGCTGAGCCTTAAGGGAAGCTATTGATTTGGAAATGTGGACTTAAGGAGAAAATTAGACATAGATACAACCCATGTAAAGACAAGGGGGAGGATATCAAGATGCCAAGTTTGAGGAATGGCAAGTATGCCAGTTGGTCTGGAATGTAAAGTCAGTGCATCAAGGACAGTCACATTTAGTAAGCCTAGAAAAAAAAAGAATAGTCTAAAGCCCTTTTCTCCAAGAAGTAATTGCATATTGAAGTGAGTCAAAACTAAAAAACAAACAAAAGAACAACAACAACAACAGGAATAGAAGTCTTTCTAGCCCAATAAAGCTGCCTTATCTGATAACTAGGCCTATTAGAACTTAAATTAGAGCCTAAAGACTTTTAGAATGGGCATAATGTAAAGCTAATTGCTTATCAATAGAAGAACATCATTAAAATAGTATAATTAAATAAGTTAACATTAATTATGCTAAAATTAGCTTGCATAATTGCTATGGTTAAGTAGTTGTTGAATGTGAAGGTGCCTGATGTAATGGCAATGGGAATTTGAAGATCTTCCCTGCACCTTAATAAGCATAAGGGAATCCAAAGACTTTACCTGCTCTGAAAATATACTCTACCCCCTAATAGGCTGAATGTAATCACACTGAGTAGTGGTGAGAGGAATTTGCTGAAGGGTGGAGTAGAGCCCACAGGAAGCTCAGAAACCTTTGAACCAGCTAGATAGTTGGGAAGAGAGCACACTTTTGAGGGAGCCAGATAGGCTTGTGATTAAAAGTTGGCATTTGCCACCTGCAATGACAGTGAGATTTGTGTTGGTTTCTTGGAAGACTAAAGGTGGCTCTCTGTGTCATTATGACTTACCAATTATTTACTACTATGATTGAATCAGTTTACTGGTTTTGGGATTCAGGAGGATCTCAGGTGAGAGAAGAGAGGGCTGCTGTGAATTTAGCTCAGAAAAAGAAGACAAGTACCAAGAGGAAAGTTCAAACAATATTGGTAGAGATTGAGCCTAGTTGCTATGAGAAGAAGTGCCAGGAGATTGTATGTGTACAAAGCAATGATATAATGTTTCATGATGAAGCTTTTACAAGGGCAAAAGCTCAACCCATACTAAGAAGAAAGCTGGTAAAATCCAGAACAACAGTGTTCAGGGACATAACTGAGGATTTCACTCAACATGAGATTACTAATAAATTAAGCAGATTCACCCAAAGGATGGGAGAAACCTTAGTGCCTTGAATGATGTGAATCAGTGATGTAGGAGCCAGAGGAGTATGGGTAAATAGTGTGGACTGCTTGAAATTTATAGGTATTTGTCAGAATCCTTTTATCCAGTAAACTTTAAAGATTTTCATGTGACAGGAGGCAACAATATAACCAATCTATTAGCTTTAGTTGGTGATGGATTCAACAAAATATATACCACTGATTCTATGTGGTCTAAGTACTGAGGTATTCACATATATACTGCATGAGAAAGCTGAAAGAAGAAGTAATGAAAACTGCTATTAAGTTTGGAGATACAGATAAGTATCATGATAACCCCTTAGCAGTTCCTCATACAAGTATCATGGTGAACATGGCTCCTCCTGCTTATAAGCACCTACTTCTGATTCTACTAATTGATGAAATAGGTCACACTCTTTCAGAAGGGCTGGATAAGGTGTAGAGCAAAGATGGCGGAGAAGAAACAGCACATCCAAGGTACTCTCCCCCCAGATCACCTGCAAACTATGTAAAAGGGAACTCTGAACAACTTCTGGAGCTCCAGCACCCACAGAACGACACAGAGAAGCTAACCTCCCACTGAAGAAAGCTCAGCAGCCCTGCAGGGAAGGACAGCACAGTGCTTGGGGAGCTGGCAGCACAGCACACAGCATGTGGACAGTCGAGCCCAGGTCCATTTGAGCCACGGTTTCAGCCCCAGGTCGGCTGGGCCAGCAGCCAGCTGGAGGGACACCAGAACACCAGCAACTGTGGTGATTCCAGAATAATCAACATAGACATGCCTAGGAAAAAGTGAGAGGTTAGTGCCCTATGGACTTGGGACCAGTATTTGGGGAAAGCATCGGCTTCCTCCCCTGGGGGCTAGAAGCCGCTGAGGAGACATGCCATTTTGCAGTTTTCAGTGGCAGCTCCAGCTCCTGGCCTGCGAACTGTAGGGAGATCCAGCGATCAGTCTTGGGGGGGGAGGGGAATCGCTCTTTCTTTATCCTCCCTGGATCTGGATTGTGGTCTGGGGTGGAGTTGCTGGGGTGGGTATCTACCTTGCCAGAAACAGAAGTTGTGAAGACCTCAATGTTCAGGACGATTGCTCCCCTGTCTGGTGGCAGAGTCCTATTGTGGCAACAAGCCCAAAAGTCAAGTAATTAAGTGGCAACATGCCAAGGAAAGGAAACAAAATAAACAAAAAAATTCAACATTAGACTCTTATTTTGGGGGTAAAGAAGATTGAAGCATGGAACAGGAAGAGAGAGGACTGTGAGGTCAGAAATCCTGCTCCAAAAGCCCCAAAGGAAAATATGAGTGGGTTACAGGCCATAGAGGACCTTAAGAAGGACTTTACAAACCAAATAAGAGAAGTGGAGGAAAAATTGGGAGGAGAAATGAGAAGGGTGCAGGAAAAGTATGAAATGAGGGTCAACAGCCTGACTGAGAAAAGAAGACTGTAAAAAATAAACTAACTCAAATGGCAAAGGAGGCCCAAAAGGGCAAGGAGGAGAAGAATGCCTTAAAAAGCCGAATTTGCCAAATGGAAAGAGAATCTCAAAAGCTCACAGAGGAGATTCATTCCTTCAGAGTTAAACTAGAGCAAATGGAAGCTAATGACTTTATGAGAAATCAAGATGCTGTTAAGCAGATCCAAACAAATGAAAGAATAGAAGGCAATGTGCAATATATCATGGGAAAAACCACTGACCTCGAAAATAGATCCAGGAGAGATAATTTAAAAATTATTGGCCTACCTGAAAGCCATGATCAAAGAAAGAACCTAGAAATCACCATTTAAGGAATTCTCAAGGAAAATTGCCCTGATGTTTTAGACCCAGAGGGCAAAATAGAGGTTGAGAGAATCTACCGATCACCTCCTGAAAAAGATCCCAAAAAGAAAACTCCCAGGAATATTATAGGCAGGTTGCAGAATCCCCAGATCAAGGAGAAAATACTACAAGCACCCAAGAAGAAACAATTTCAATATTGTGGAAACACAATCGGAATAGACCAGGACCTGGCAGCTTCTACACTGAGGGATCGAAGGGCATGGAATATAATATTTCAGAGAGCAAAAGAGCTGGGACTAAACCCAAGTGTAACCTACCCAGCAAAACTGAGTATTTTGTTTCAGGGGAAAACATGGCCATTCAGTGGAATAGAGGACTTTCAAGCACTCTTGAAAAAAAAAACAGAATTGAATAGAAAATTTGACATCCAGACACAAGAAGCAAGAGATGCCTGAGAAGGTAATCAGGGAAAAGAAAGCAAAAGGAACTTATCAAAGTTGAACTATTTACATTCCTATATGGAAAAACAATAACTGTGACTGATGAAACCTTTCTCAGTATGAAAATAATGGAAAAAGGTGTATGGTCATATGAATACCTATGTGAATGTGTGTATATATATATATACACATATATATGTTTACAGTTATACATGGATAGAGGGCACAGGTTGAATTTGGTGGGAAAGGATGATACTTAAGGGGTGAACCTAAGAGGTGAGAGAGATTCGGGGCAAGAGGTGATGGGGAGAGGCAGGGTAGGGTAAACTATCTCATATAGAAGAAGCAAGGGGAAGTGGCTGCAGGGGAGGGGAAGAGTAGGAAGGCCAAAAGGCAAATCCACATTCCCGTGGATTTGGTTAAGGGAGAGAATGACATACATACTAAATGGGATATCTCAACCTGCAGCAGAATAGGGAGAAGGGGGATGAGAGGAGGGATGGTAAATGGGAGGGCATTCTTCGGGGGGAGGGGAGGTTGGAAGTACTCACTATAGAAGAGTGACAGGATCAATTAGGGAATGGACCAGGTTGGGGGTGGGACGGGTGGGAGGGAATTATAAGCAGCCTTGTACAATATATCTACTATAGTAATGTTTTGCATAGCTAGACATGTACAACATATACTGAATTATTTATCTTCCCAGAGGGAATGGGTGATAAGGGAGGAAGGGAATGGATCTGAAATTCAAGGTCTTAAAATTAAATGTTTCAAATATATATATATATACATATATATATATATATATATACATATATATATATATATTTATAAATACTATTATTAATACTCTTTTGCATGTAATTGGGAAGTAAGATGTTCAGGCATTGGAGCACAGAGATTCACCTTGCTTTAATGGAAAAGTCATAGGGGGTATGGGAGAATATATAGGATCAAGCAGATTGGAGGAAGCGATATCTTATGGGACTGCTATTCTGGGATGGTGGGTAGGGGAAAAAACAGGGGAAAAAATTGTAACTCAAAATCTGGCAGCAATGAATGATGTAAACCAGAAGTTAATAAAGCATTTGCTTAATAAAAAACAGAAGTGCTGGATAAGATTTTACATCTTTTACATCTAAGTGACTTGGGAGAATGGGAAAAAGATAAATTTCCTTGAGAGCATAAAGTAAATTGCCAGGAGATTCAAAGTCAGAATATATTGACAATAAAAGAAATGTTTTTGTTTGGTTTTATTTCCTCTTTACCATTTTTCTTTCCATCTAGTACAATACTCCTTTGTAACCTGACTAATGTCTAATGTGAAAGTATTTGAAGATCCTATACTGGACTATATGCCATCATGGGGAATGGAGGGAGGGATGGAAGGGAAATTTAAAACTCAAGGAACTATGGAATTGAATCTTGTAAACTAAAAATAAACAAACAAATTAATATTTTTTTTAATGTTTAAACAAATACTTTATTAACTTCTGTTTTACATCATTCATTTCCGCCAGATTTTGAGTTACAATCATTTTCCCCCCATTATTCCCCCACCCAACCTCCCAGAATAGCAGTCCCACAAGATATCGCTTCCTCCAATCTGCTCTCTCCCACACCTTCTCCCATACCCCCATCGACTTTTCCATTAGAGGAAGATGAATCTTTGTGTCCCAATGCCTGCACATCTTATCTCCCAATTATAGGCAAAAGAGTATTAATAATAGTATTTATATATATATTTGAAACATTTAATGTTACGACCTCGAATTTCAGATCCATTTCCTTCCTCCCTTGTCACCCATTCCCTCTTGGGATATAAGTAATTCAGTATATGTTGTACATGTCTAGCTATGCAAAACATTATCATAGTAGATATATTGTGCAAGGATGCTTATAATTCCCTCCCACTCATCCCACCCCCCACCTGGTCCACTCCCTACATGATCCTGTCCCTCTTCTATAGTGGGTACTTCCAACCTCCCCTCACCCCAAGGATGCCCTCCCATCCATCATCTCTCCTCTCATCCCCCTTCCCCCTATCCTGCTGCAGGTTGAGATATCCCATTTAGTATGTATGTCATTTTCTCCCTGAACCAAATTCAATGTGAATGTGGTTTTGCCTTTTTAGCCTTCCTTATTCTCCCCCTCCTTGCACCCACTTCCCCTACATGAGATAGTTTACCCTACCATGTCTCTCCCCATCTCCTCTTGCCACTCTCCTCTCTCACCTCATAATTCCATCCCCTGAGTACTCTCCCTTCCCAACAAAATCAACCTATGCCCTCTATCCATATACAACTGCAACCATATACACACACATTCACATATGTATTCGTATGAACACACCCCCTTCTTCCATTATTTTCATAGTGAGAAAGATATCATCAGTCACAGATATTGCTTTTCCATATAGGAATGTAAATAGTTCAACTTTGATAAGTTCCTTTTGATTTCTTTTCCCTGATTACCTTCTCAGGCATCTCTTACTTCTTGTGTCTGGATGTCAAATTTTCTATTCAACTCTGGTTTTTTCCTCAAGAATGCTTGAAAGTCCTCTATTCCACTGAATGACCATATTTTCCCCTGAAACAAAATACTCAGTTTTGCTGGGTAGGTGACCCTTGGGTTCATTCCCAGTTCTTTTGCCCTCTGGAATATCATATTCCATGCCCTTCGATCCCTCAGTGTAGAAGCTGCCAGGTCCTGGGCTATTCTGATTGTGTTTCCACAATATAGAAATTGTTTCTTCCTGGCTGCTTGTGGTATTTTCTCCTTGATCTGGAGGTTCTGGAACCTGGCTGTAATATTTCTGGGAGTTTTCTTTTTGGGATCTTTTTCAGGAGGTGATCTGTGGATTCTTTCAACCTCTGGATCTAAAACATCAGGGCAGTTTTCCTTGAGAATTTCTTGAAGGGTGATTTCTAGGTTCTTTCCTTGATCATGGCTTTCAGGTAGTCCAATAATTTTTAAATTGTCTCTCCTGGATCTATTTTCCAGGTCAGTGGTTTTTCCCATGAGATATTTCACATTGCCTTCTAATCTTTCATTTGTTTGGATCTGCTTAACAGCATCTTGATTTCTCATAAAGTCATTAGCTTCCATTTGCTCCAGTCTAACTCTGAAGGAATGAATCTCCTCAGTGAACTTTTGAGATTCTTTTTCCATCTGGCAAATTCGACTTTTTAAGGCATTCTTCTCCTCATTGCCCTTTTGGGCCTCCTTTGCCATTTGAGCTAGTCTATTTTTTAAGGTGTTGTTTTCCTCAGTCAGGCTGTTGACCCTCATTTCATACTTTTCCTGCATCCTTCTCATTTCTCTTTCTAATTTTTCCTCCACTTCTCTTATTTGATTTTTAAAGTCCTTCTTAAGGTCCTCTATGGCCTGCAACCCACTCATGTTTTCCCCTGGGGCTTTTGGAGCAGGACTTCTGACCTCACAGTCCTTTTCCCACTCTATGCCCCCAAAATAGGAGTCTAGGGTTGCATTTTTCTGTTTCCTTTGCCTTGGCATGTTGCCACTTAATTGCTTGACTTTTGGGCTTGTTGCCACACTATGGCTTTAAGGCCAGATAGAGGAATTTTCGTCCCAAACGTGTGGGGGGCAACTTCCGTTTCTGGCAAGCTGTAAACCCACCCACAACTTCCACCCTAGATCACAATCCAGATCCAGGGAGGTTAAAGCAAGAGCAATTACCCCCCAAGACTGATCGCTGGATCTCCCCACGATTTGCAGGCTGGGAGCCGGAAATGCCTCTGAAAACTACACAGTGGCGTGTCTCCTCAGCAGCTTCTAGCCCCCAGGGGAGGGAGCTGACGCATTCCCCAAATACAGGTCCCAAAGTCCATAGGACACTAACCTCTTACTTTGTCCTAGGCAAGTCTATGTTGATAATTCTGGCGTCTCCACAGTTCCTGGTGTTCTGGGGTTCCTCCAGCCGGCTGCTGGCCCTGTCGCCCTGGGGCTAAAACCTCGGCTCACGTGGACCTGGGCTCGGCTAGGCTCCTGCGCTCTGCGCGCTGCCGGCTCCCAGACCACTGCGCTGGTCCTTCCTGCAGGGTGCTGGGCTGTCCTCAGCGGGAGGTTAGCTTCTCTGTGTCGTTCTGTGGGTGCTGGGGCTCCAGAAGATTTTCAGAGTCCTTTTTTACATAGTTTGTGGAGAATCTGGGGGCAGAGAGGCTTGGAAGAGCTGTTTCTACTCCGCCATCTTGGCTCCGCCCAACAAATTAATATTAAAAAAAAGAAAAGAGGTTCATTTTAGAAGAATTGATTATATTCCAAATAATAAAGTATATAAAATGTACCGATATAAGGGCCTTAATGTCAGGTGTAATGGAGAAATAAGGGTTGCCCCTACAGATTCTCCTGAACCACTGTATACAAGGTCATCACACCTTCAGGAGGAATAGGAAATTGGCTAAGCCCCAACTAGATTAAAGAAAGACACAGATAAAATTGCACACCCCATATAAATTTGAATATATATTGTGAAAAGGGATCAAATACTATAACCAGGGCATTGACTGATACTGGGCCAGAGGCCTCTGATACTTATAGGAATAATGACCAATTCAAGCACCAATCTTCTATTACTATCACAGGACTGGGAGGGACTTAAATATCAGCCAGATAAGTCAAACTAACAATGAAAATTGAACAATTACCTAAGAAATATGTACTGTGGCTATTGTACCCATTACTGAATATATAACTGGAATAGATATATTGAGAGGTATGGCCCCTAATTTAACTTAAGGAATATACAAATTTGTAGTAAGCAAGATAAGAATTAATACAATTTTAGTTAGAAAAATAAAAGTGGACCTAATTACTTTACCTGAAACTTCTGATGTAATTACTTTAAAGCAGTGTCGTGTACCAGTTAGGTAAGATGAAATTGCCAATATTATAAAGGAATATGTGAAGCAGGGGTGTTAATCCCTACAACCACATGATGGAATTATCCTGTTTGGCCTGTATAAAAATTATATGGGATGTGGAAAATGACAGTGGATCATAGAAAATTTAATAAGGTGATTCTTCCCTTGTGTGCTATTATTCCAGATACTGTCACCTTAATAGAAAGGATCCAGAAATATGATGGGACTTGGTATGCAGTTATTGATTTAGCAAATGCTTTCTTTACCATCCCAATAGACTCTACACAATGGGTCCAGTTTGCTTTTACTTGACAGGGCAGGCAATATACTTTCACCGCCTTTCTGCAAGGATATCTGCATAGGCCCACTATTTGTCATAGGATTGTGGCTGCACATTTAGATGAATTAAAGCTACCTGGCAATTGGGGTTAAGTGACTTGCCTAAGGTCACACAGCTAGTAAGTGTTAAATATCAGAGGCCGCATTTGAACTCAGGTCCTCCTGACTCCAGGGCTGTTGCTCTATTCACTGCACCACCTAGCCATTCCAATTTGTTCATTTTTCATGTAGATGCTCATGTGGCCCTCACCACACCAGAACCTGAGTACCATGAACATGCTGATTAACTAGCAAAGATTGGTATTCAACATATTGTTTCTACTCTGACACCAGCTGATGATCTAGTAGAAGCAAAATGGGTCCATCAAATGGCTGGCCTTATAAAACAGATAGCAGATGATTGTCATATATGTCAACTGGAAAAGCAGTGAACTGTTCCTTGGGTAGTAACTGGAGAGATGGCAAGGGGAAAAGTCCTGGTCCAAATCTGGCAAATAGAGATTGTATTGGTTCTCTACCACAAAATAAAGAAGGCAATTGTATAGGTACTTGTGTTGACAACTATTCAGGTGTACTGATGGCTTGTCCTCACAAGAATACAACCCAGAAAAACTCCTGTAAAACTCTACATCTCATAAGTGTCTATTATGGAGCCCCAATGCAGATTCAAAGTTATAGTTGGTCACATTTCAAAGGTAATGAAATGAAGAGATATTGCATATTAAGCAATATAGAATGGATTTTTCACATTCCATATTATACACAAGCATCTGGGTTAATTGAAAGAATGAATGGAGTACCAAAAGAACAATTAAGGAAGTTCATTTCTAATAATTCACATTAACATTGGAAAGACAATTTGTTCCTTGCTTTATGTACTTTGAACAATAGACCATTGAGGGGACATATACTTCTAGCCAGAATGATGACCCCACATCTGCAAGTTAGAAAGTAGCAGACACATGAGATCCAAAATCTTGAGCATTGGACTGTCAGGCAAGATGTCTCAACAGTGTATCCAGGAACACTTAGTTTGGCAGGATATGATTTACATTGTTTTTAGAAGACTTTTGGTTGGATAGAAAAGAGTTAGAAAATAAGGGATATTGCCTAAATCAGGGTTAGCAGCTCGAGGAATACATGAATTGGCTGGAGTAATAGATTCTAATTATCAGGGAGAAGTTCTTGTGAAATTGGAAAATTTGGGTGAAAAACCCATACAATTTTGAAAATGATAGAATAGTTCAAGTGATTATTATTCTTTACGAAACAATACCCCTTGTGAAAACTGATCGTCCTTCTGAAGTAACTATCAGAAGAACTGAACAATTTGTTTCTACTAATAGAATAAAATTGGGAGCTAACATATGGGTAAAGCAGAAGTCAGATGATGTTCCAAAGGCTGTGGAGATTATTGCACATAGGAAAGACAATAACATGACTTTTGTTTGTTCTGGAAAAGATAATTACCATATTGTACCCTTAACTCATGTATTCTCCCTTGAATAAGGTTATGATAGTGAGTTCATGGACTCCAGCAGCATGGCTGACCCTATATTTGTCTCCTCTAGGTTTAGTACTCTCCCCCTGCATATGCCTGATTACTTAAGCCAGATGCCACCACCTGTACATGAGTGTGATGTGCCAACCGTGGCCCTGGTATTGACTGAACTCCAGATGTCAGCTGAAGAACTCATCACTTGATGGGATCTCTTGGGGCAGGGACAGCTCTTAATACAATTTCAACTGGAGGTAGTGATGGAAAAGAGATCTTTGCCCTTTACCCCAAGATTTCATTCTTTTGAGGGAGGAAGATGGGGTGCTTGTGTCCAAGTCCCCAACCTAAGATATTGTTTTCTGTGCTTATTTTCTATTATCGCTGTTATAATTTTGCAAAGTTCTTTTTTTTTTTGGAGGGGGGAAGGTAGAGCAATTGGGGTTAAGTGACTTGCCCAAGCTCACATGGCTAGTTTTTCTGTTAAGTGGCTGAGGTTGGGTTTGAAGTCAGGTCTTCCTGACTCCAGGGCTGGTGAATACTGTACCACCTAGCTGTTCCATATTGTTGCAAAGTTCTGTTGACACTAGTTACCCCACCAGTTATCCCTAACCTGCCATTTATCTATCTAGTGAAATGAATTGTCAATGTATTTTTGCTATGTATGGGGCATGAAAGATCTTGGGGCTGAATGTGATGGTTATGGGAATTTGAAGATCTTCTCTGTCCTGTAATAAGCCTAAGGGAATTTGAAGAATTTCCCTGCTTTGAAAATATACTCTGTCCCCAATAGGCTGAATGGAATCACATGGCATCTGGGGTGGGAGGAGTTTGATGAAGGTTGTAGCAGAGAGCCCACAGGGAGCTGGGAATCTGATCCAGCTACATAATTGGGAGGACAGGATGCTTCTGAGGGAGACAGACAATTTAAAGTTGGTGTTTTCCACATGCTGTGACAGTTAGACTTGTGTTGGTTTGTGGAAAAATTATAGGATGCTGTGGAACTTATTTGCTACTATGATGGAATTGGCTTACTGGTTTTGGGATTCAGTTTTTTTTTTTTTTTTTGATGTCTGAACAAATGTTTTGCTTTTATCTTAGAAGTGGAGAATGTTATATTTTGTGATCAAGCACCATGCAAGTATATTTGTAGAGACTTTGGGTGTCGTGACCATTGCATTGGCAGTACAACTGATAGCTGGTAAAGGCTACAGAGTATTAAGATGATGGGAAAGAGATGGAAAGGAGCATAGTAGAAGGAAACATTTGCTGATAAGATGAATTTTATCCATGGAGAAACAGCCAATGACTCCCACCTGATTATTCTGGCCTAGAATGCAGTTATTCATGGGACTTTGAATATAAAATCATTATTTTGTTTCTTTGTTGAGATAGAGAGATGGTGATAATCAAGGTAACTGCATCATGATTTGAAAGGCTCAGATGTTATTTAAGGCACTGCAAGGTCTTTGTAACCTGATTCGATGATGGGATTGAATCAAAATGATTGTTCTGAGGTTTACTTTGAAGGCTTTGATATACAAATACATAGCAGGTTTGCATATAAACAGAGGATCTTTGTGTATGGAAAAAAATGTGTTCTTATCACCAATCAAGATTGTAGCCACTTTTATGATTCTAACCTATGGGCTAATAAGTGCCAATTATTTTTTCTGAACTTTGTAAATAAGTTGCATAAGGCAGGGAGAAGTTAGTTTACTTGAGAGCAATGGATCTTTAGAAATATGTGTTTGAATATTGAGTATTGTAGTAAATCTATGTTTTAATACAGCTTTGCTATATATCATTAGTATAACAAGTATATTAGGTTATGTGAGCTCTGAAGTCCCTGCTAGCTCTAAATCTAAAATACTAATGACTTTCCCAGGGTCACAATGCTGTTAAAGGACAGTGGTAGAATCCAAATCCAACGCTTTCTGACTGAGCCCAGAACTATATCCACAGTCCCATTTAAGAATTCACTACAATGATGTCAATAACATTTTATCCACCCATGCCTTTATTGTACTACTCTTGCGCATGTTCTCCCATATATACATCATAAGATATTCACTCACCTAACTAGCTGAATGCCTTTCTTGTTTTCTCCTGAAATCTCAAAGATAACCCACAAAACACTCTGGCTGGTGGTTTGTGTGATTCTTCACCCCAGTCATATGAGAAACCCAGAAGCCCATCTTTTTTTACCACCATTTCTTTACAATATATATGCATGCAGATATATGTTCATTAAATTAAAAATGCATAATACATGTATATGCATACATATACATAGTAAATACATAAAAATGAATATGAGTAGATATGTATACAATAATAGGCAAATAAGATTTTTTTTCAGTGGTAGTTATATAGTGACAAAATACAAAACAGAGGAATGAGGATCTTTTGGATTTTAAAAAATAAGTCCAACTTTATTTGAACTTCATTTCAAGACTGCAGGCTCCTCCATTAGATTATGAATTCATGGAAGGCAAGGGCTGTCTTCTGTATTTTTTTCTATTAAACAAATGTTTATTAACTTCTGGTTTACATAATTCATTTCCACCAAATTTTGAGTTATAATTTTTCCCACATTTTTTCCCTACCCACCACCCCAGAATAGCAGTTCCACTAGATATCCCCTCATCCAATCTGCTCTCTCCCATATCTTCTCCCATACCCCTTGCCCAAGGTCACATGGCTAGGTTTTTGTTTGTGTGTGTTAAGTGTGTGAGGCGGGATCCGAACTCTAGTCCCACTGACTCCGGGGCCGATGCTCTACTTACTGCGCCACCTAGCCGCCCCGATGGACAGACTCTTAAGGAGCCTAAGTGTTTGTGATGCTTGTGTTGACAAGTGGGCCAGACCAGACTGACACAGACTGAATCTGCACTAGATTGAAGCTCAGCACCTTCATGGAGGCAAGATGGATCTTATATACAGAAAGAATGTGGGAGGGATCTAAGGGTGGTCTAGAAGCGGGGTTGAGGAAAGGTCTTGAGGAGGAGTCTAAGGAGGGGACTGAGGTCAGATTTGAGGAATGGGATAAAAGGTGGGAAATTGCTGAAGGCTACTTGGCGATGACAGACAGTGGAGGGCTAGGCTAGTTTAAGGGTAATTTATTTGTGCCTAGCATTAAAAAAAGGCTATTGGTCTCAGGCAAATGCCTCATCAAGTGGAAAGATTCAGTCAGAGTTCTAGTGGTTTCCTAGAGCCTGTACTCCACCAGTAAGAGCTTCAAGAATACTCTATAGATATTCCATTGTTTAGAACAGTGAAAACTCTTGTGTTTTTTCCCCCAAGGGGAAGAGCTAAAAAGTAATTTGAAAATTAGGAAAAATATTAGATTATTTAAATATCATATAAGAAGACCTGTTTAAAATCTACAAAATCAGAGTGAAAACATTAAAAAAATAACTCACTTCATCTTTAGGCTATGAATGGTAATCAATGCTAATGTTGGCAGGCATGCAGCAGTCCAGAGAGCATGTCCCAAAGTAGTCTTATCAGAGCTCCAAGCACAAAAATATTGTTGATAGAACAAATAAATAAATGGACCTATGAATAAACAAAAAAACAAACAAATTAATATGTTGAGAATGATAACTAAACTTTGGGCAGAAAAGAACTCCTTGTAAGTACTGGAACAGAAAATTTATTTTCCTTTCAAACCCCATAACAAGAAAGCAGACTTCTTGGAAAAATTTGGAGAAAACTGATAGTATCCTCACTGCATTTTCCATAATTAAAAAAAAAAGTCTTAAAAAATTTTAAAATGTACCAAAAATATTTCTTAAATAGGAAAAAAGCAATAAAGTCATTAGCAGGTTTTCAGAGTGGGACAATTCTTTTTAAAATTCACTTATTTTGTGAATTCTTTGATATGTGTCTATGTATTATTTCAAACAGATGCTGGATTTCCCCCCTAAGGTATTAGAAATTCATTGCCAACAGGCATTTGCAGCTGTCAGCACCTGCTCTTAACATTTAGACTGTAAAATGTGATTCCAGTCTGTCAGGTATTAAGTGCCAATTATTATTCCTGAAGTAGTGAACATGAAGTGTGATAGTAATTTCATATCTAAGACCTTTTTCCAAAGCTTCCAGATTCCCTTTTTCTTTTCTGCACTTATTCTTTTGAAGGAAAGGTTATGCAAATGAGGGGAAATCAAATTGGTTTGGAGATAATGCCCATAAAAGATTTTGCTAACACCCTCCTAGGTTGAAAAAAAATCACCATGGAAAAAAGCCATGAAAGGTATATGATAGTGGGTGTGTGATTTCAGTTATTTTGGATTCTTCTATGTTCAATGTGTCATTTATCTATTTTTTATCTTTTAAACACCTATATAATGTTTAGAAGATTGGTTCTTTATCATATACCTTCAGGTATGGAACATATTATTCTTCCATCATTTTAGGTATTTTTCATTATTTCCCTTGAAATTATAGCTTTCTTTTTCTCTAAATAAATGTGTATTTATCATTTTATCTTGTTCTGCAAAGTGAATTGTTGGTAGTTTTATTAGTTTAGCATCAAATCTGTAAATTAACTTTGCTGGTATTATCATTTTTATTACATTGGCATACTCTAGCCTTGAGCATTGACAATTCTTCTAGCTATTTAAGGTCTTTGTTTCTTTAAGGAGCTTTTTGTAATTGACTCTATATAGGTATTCACAATGGTTTAATATGTTGAATCTTAGATTTTGTCATTATTGGGTAGAAGTGATGTTGATTTTTGTGGATTTATTTTGTAAACCTCAGCCCTAAGGTTTTGATAATTTAATTTCTCTGCCTGATTATTGTGTAATCTTAAACATGTTGCTAACCCAGTGTGGGTTATGGTTAAATACAAACAGTATGCTTCAACACTGTCTCCCTAGACTAGACTAGGTTTCACCAGGATCAATATCGCCCTTAGTATCTCTTTAATTCTTCAGGAGTCACTTAAGAGCTGTGATAAGAGAATCAGGAGGGGATTACAAAAAATGTCACCTGTTTTGCCTGACAATTCCATTCCTCTCTATTAGAAAAGTATTTATTAAACACCTTTTATGTAGTAGGCACTATGCTAAGTGTAGTCATTATTCATCCAATGCCATCAGGAGGTGATGTTTTGACTTTCAAATGAATTGGATTTAAGGCTTGAATCCAATTTAAGGGCTGTGGTTTTTAACAGGTGAGGCAGGACAGTGCAAAATCATCAGTCTCTCTTTCTCCCAGAGTGGTCAGAGACAAACGGCAAGACATAGGACAACTAATGATGGTCCAAGATTAGGTGGGAGACCTTGGCCTTTTTAAGCTAAGGTCTTTCCCAAGTCTCAGCTTGTTTGAGGTAATACCCATTTAGTGATTAAAGGCTAAGTAAGAATAGAGGAAAAACATGGTCTACTTTGACTTTACAAAAGAATTAATTTGGGGGAAGACCTTCAGAGTTTCTGCCAGAATAGAAACAATTGCCATTTATATTTACTCTGAGTCATCAAAACCCAAACAATGAGCAAGTGAGGCATGGACTGGGACCTATTATTGGCCAGTTAGTGAGAGCCAGAGTGATTTGGGTTTGAAGACATAGTCAAGTAGCTCTATTTGAATCCCAATGGCCTTTATGAGAGCTTAGTTTACCAGAGCTATATTTCAAGATACCATGAATGAAAATTATATCAGACAAATGAGTTATTTGTCCTAGTTTAAAAATAAATGATAGAATAAACAAATAGGGAAGGAAAAAAAAAGAAAAAAAATACTAGGTGTTGTGTGTGGGGAGCCAAAGAGGCCTAGTTCAGGACTCAGATATTAAATCCTAATAGTGGACTTTAATATAAGAGCTCTTTGATATGTAACTTTTCCGTTAAGTTAGCTCCTGAGTTCTTTGTTATGGGTTACACTTATAAGGGTGTTACTTGAGTTCTGAGAGCAATAGGCTATACCCCAAGATTTTAGTTATTAAGAGCTAAAATATTTGTTTCAGCACTCAGGTATCTTTGAGTGGTCAGCTCTAAATGTGATGTCTTTTGAGGATTGTAGCTTTGAAGTTTGCTCTCAATTGTATCCATTTATGACTATGGCTGCATTAGCAGATACTTGAGGAATAGATCAAACGTCTTACTCTAAGACTTTAGTCACCTAGATAACAAATCCTTATCAAATTATATGTTCTGGGCTACTTCTAGGATATAACAGACTAAGGTAATGATAAGAAATCTTGAATCCCCTTCCTTTGTATCTTTTGATCTATAAAAACCTTGTACTAAGAATCAATAAATGGAGTTCATCATTCTTCCTTGAACTACCCACATGGCCTGGTCATTTCTTATCCACATGCCAGATCATACTTAGCACTGGACACTGAGTAGCCCATGGCAATTGTGGATATAAATACACATGTTAAAGTAACCTCTTTCCTAAAAGAGCTTCCATTTATTTTAGAAGGAAGCATCATACATAGATAAGCAAATACAGAATAACATTTGTAGGGGCTAAATTGAGTGGGGTGGCAAAGTGGATTGAGCATGAGGTCTAAAGTAAAAATAAGAACTTATCTTCTTGAGTTCAAATCTGGTCTCAGCCACTTACTAGCTATGTGTTCCTGGGCAAGTCACTTAACCATATTTGTCTCAGTTTTCTCATCTGTAAAAGGAGCTGGAGAAGGAAGAGGCAGAGCACTCTAATATCTTTTTTTAAACAAATGCTTTATTAACTTCTATTTTACATCATTCACTTCCACCAGATTTTGAGTTACAATCATTTTCCCCCTGTTATTCTCCTACCCAACCTCCCAGAATAGCAGTCCCACAAGATATCGCTTCCTCCAATCTGCTCTCTCCCATACCTTCTCCCATACCACCTTCGACTTTTCCATTAGAGGAAGGTGAATCTTTGTGTCTCAATGCATGCACATCCTGTCTCCCAATTATAAGCAAAATAGTATTAATGATAGTATTTATATATATTTGAAACATTTAATGTTAAGACCTTGAATTTAAGATACATTTCCTTCCTCCCTTGTCACCCATTCCCTCTGGGGAGATAAGTAATTCAGTATATGTTGTACATGTCTAGCTATGCAAAACAGTATCATAGTAGATATATTGTACAGGGCTGCTTATAATTCCCTCCCACTCATCCCACCCCCCACCTGGTCCATTCCCTATATGATCCTGTCCCTCTTCTATAGTGGGTACTTCCAACCTCCCCTCCCCGCAAGGATGCCCTCCCATTCATCATCCTTCCTCTCATCCCCCTTCCCCCTATTTTGCTGCAAGTTGAGATATCCCATTTAGTATGTATGTCATTCTCTCCCTGAACCAAATTCAATGAGAATGTGGTTTTGCCTTTTTTGCCTTCCTATTCTCCTCCTCCCTTGCAACCACGTCCCCTTGCTTCTTCTACATGAGATAGTTTAACGTACCCTGCCTCTCCCCATCTCTTCTTGCCACTTTCCACTCTCACCTCATAATTTCATCCCTTGAATATTCTCCCTTCCCAACAAATTCAACCTATGCCCTCTATCCATATATAACTGTAACCATCTACACACACATTCACATATGTGTTCATATGACCACACAACCTTCTTCCATTATTTTCATAGTGAGAAAGATATCATCAGTCACAGTTATTACTTTTCCATATAGGAATGTAAATAGTTCAACTTTGATAAGTTCCTTTTGCTTTCTTTTCCCTGATTACCTTCTCAGGCATCTCTTCCTTCTTGTGTCTGGATGTCAAATTTTCTATTCAATTCTGGTTTTTTCCTCAAGAATGCTTGAAAGTCCTCTATTCCACCGAATGACCATATTTTCCCCTGAAACGAAATTATCAGTTTTGCTGGGTAGGTGACCCTTGGGTTCATTCCCAGCTCTTTTGCCCTCTGGAATATCATATTCCATGCCCTTCTATCCCTCAGTGTAGAAGCTGCCACGTCCTGGGCTATTCTGATTGTGTTTCCACAATATTGAAATTGTTTCTTCCTGGCTGCTTGTAGTATTTTCTCCTTGATCTGGGGATTCTGGAACCTGGCTATAATATTCCTGGGAGTTTTCTTTTTGGGATCTTTTTCAGGAGGTCATCGGTGGATTCTTTCAACCTCTATTTTGCCCTCTGGATCTAAAACATCAGGGCAATTTTCCTTGAGAATTTCTTGAAGGGTGATTTCTAGGTTCTTTCTTTGATCATGGCTTTCAGGTAGTCCAATAATTTTTAAATTGTCTCTCCTGGATCTATTTTCCAGGTCAGTGGTTTTTCCCATGAGATATTTCACATTGCCTTCTAATCTTTCATTTGTTTGGATCTGCTTAACAGCATCTTGATTTCTCATAAAGTCATTAGCTTCCATTTGCTCCAGTCTAACTCTGAAGGAATGAATCTCCTCAGTGAACTTTTGAGATTCTTTTTCCATCTGGCAAATTCGACTTTTTAAGGCATTCTTCTCCTCATTGCCCTTTTTGGCCTCCTTTGCCATTTGAGTTAGTCTATTTTTTAAGGTGTTGTTTTCCTCAGTCAGGCTGTTGACCCTCATTTCATACTTTTCCTGCATCTTTCTCATTTCTCTTTCCAATTTTTCCTCCACTTCTCTTATTTGATTTTTAAAGTCCTTCTTAAGGTCCTCTATGGCCTGCACCCTGCTCATGTTTTCCCCTGGGGCTTTTGGAGCAGGACTTCTGACCTCACAGTCCTTTTCCCGCTCTATGCCCCCAAAATAGGAGTCTAGGGTTGCATTTTTCTGTTTCCTTTGCCTTGGCATGTTGCCACTTGATTACCTGACTTTTGGGCTTGTTGCCACACTATGGCTTTAAGGCCAGATAGAGGAATTTTCGTCCTGAACGTGTGGGGGGCAACTTCCATTTCTGGCAAGCTGTAAACCCACCCACGACTTCCCCCCTAGATCACAACCCAGATCCAGGGAGGTTAAAGCAAGAGCAATTACCTCCCAAGACTGATTGCTGGATCTCCCTACAATTAATTGCAGGCCAAGAGCTGGAGCTGCCTCTGAAAACTACAAAATGGTGTGTCTCCTCAGCAGCTTCTAGCCCCCAGGGGAGGGAGCAGACACATTCCCCCCAAAACAGGTCCCAAAGTCCATAGGACACTAACCTCTTACTTTCTCCTAGGCATGTCTATGTTGATGATTCTGGAGTCACCACAGCTGCTGGTGTTCTGGGTTTCCTCCAGCCGGCTGCCAGCCCTGCCACCCTGGGGCTAAAACCTTGGCTCAAACAGACCTGGGCTCCGCTGGGCTCTGCTTTCTGTGCTCTGCGCGTTGCGTGCTGCTGGCTCCCAGGATGCTGCGCTGGTCCTTCCTGCAGGGCTGCTGGGCTGTCCTCAGAGGGAGGTTAGCTTCTCTTTGTTGTTCTGTGGGTGCTGGGGCTCCAGAAGTTGTTCAGAGTCCCCTTTTACATAGTTTGTGGGGAATCTGGGGGCAGAGTGGCTTAGATGAGCTGTTTCTACTCCGCCATCTTGGCTCTGCCCACCCTGCAGAGCTCTTCTGAGAATGGCAAAAGCATGTATGCTATAACCTTAATAAAAATGAGTTGGAATAGGCCATCTTATGGTCAAAGTCTTCTCTTCTTTAGACACCTTTTAACCCTATGAAAATTAAAAAAAAATCACACTGAATTTTACACAATTAGAAAATGTAAAAGTGCGTTATATTTCTTTGTAATTTACTCTAAAATAGAACATATATTTTTATTTTTATTTCTTTTTAAAAAATTATTTTGGTTTGCAACATTCAGTTCCAAGAGCTTTTAAGTTTTAAATTTTCTCTTCCTTCTCCCCTTCCCCAAAACAACATGAGATGTGGTATAGGCTCTACATATATATTCTTATTAAACAAATATTCACATTAATCATGTTGTAAAGATGAATCACAACCAATGGAATGAACCATAAGGAAGAAGGAGCAAAACAAAACAAAAAAGAGAGAACAAATAGTATGCTTCAATATGCATTCAGACTCTGCAATTTTTTTTTTTTTTTCTGGATGTGGATAGCATTTTCTATCATTAACTTTTTGGAGTTGTCTTAGGACCTCGCATTGCTGAGAATGTCCAAGTCAATCAAAGTTAGTCATTACATAATTTGACTGTACCTGTGTACAATGTTCTCCTGATTCTGCTCCCCTCACTTAGCATCAGTTCACAGAAGTCTTTCACTGTTTTTCAGAAGGCCTCCTGCTCATCATTTCTTATAGCACAATAGTATCCTATTACATTTATTTATGACCAATTGTTCATCCATTCCCTACTTGATGGACATCCCCTCAATTTTCCATTCTTTGCCACCACAAAAATAGCTGCTATAAATATTTTTGTACATGTATAGTCAACATTCAGTGAAGTGGCACACAGATACTCACTTCCATTATCTGTTTCCCTGCAAATTGGCCCACAGCAGAAAAAAAAATAAAACAGTAACAACAATATCAACAAACCAAACTTACACACATGTATCAAGGAACTTATATCCTCAGTGAGATTACATAGTACCACTACCCTCCCCACCCCACTAATTCTCACCTTTATTACCAATCCAAAATGTTTAAAAGCATAAAGATCACCTATTCTAGTTTATAAACATTATTGACTTCTTCCTGCTACTAAAAATATCCTATAATGTTGCCCCATTATTCTAATTATAGGGTTCTAATATAAATGGTGTTGTTCAGTCATTTCACTTGATTCTGACTCTTCATGGCCCCTTTAGGGTTATTCTTGGCAAAGATAGTGAAGTGGTTTCCATTTATATCTTCAAGAAACTGAGGTAAATAGTATACAGTTAGTGTCTGAAGCCATGTCATTGGTCATTATTGTATATAATGTGGATAAATTCACTGATTTTAGCAGTATACATTCCAGAGATCCGCACAAACATTGTCAGATTTAGTTCAGTGTTTGGGAAGCTGCAAATAAAAGTGAAGGAGATTGGGGCAGAGTCAATATGGCAGAGTAGGAACAGCTCTTCCACACTGCTCCAAATTCATATAAAATGTGACTCTGAACAACCTCTGGAGTTCCAGAACCCATAAAATGATACAGAGAAGCTAACCTCCCACTGAGGACAGCATGGCAGCTCGGCATGGAGCAGCCAGCAGAGCACTCTGGGAGCCAAGCCCAGGCCCACTTGAGACCGAGGTTTTAGCCCCAGGGTGTTCAGAGCAGCAACCAGCTGGAGGGACTCCAGAACACCAGCGGCTGTGGCATTTCCAGAATTGCCAACACATAGATGCCAACTACAAAGTGAGAGCTTAGTGCAGTATGGACTTTGGAACCCATAAGTGGGGAGAGCACATTGGCCTCTTTCCCTGGCAGTGAGAAGCTGCTGAGACACTTCAGCTCAGCCACAGACACATGCTGCAGCTTCAGTTGCTGGCCTGCAGTCTGTAGGGGGATCTGGTGATCAGTCAGAGTAGTAAGCCTCTTAATTTAACGTGCTTGTATCTGGATGTGGTCTGGGGTGGAGGTCTTGGGGTGTGTGATCAGCCTGCCAGAGTGTGTGGAGGCTTCACCCAACCAATGCCTCCAGCAGCTGAGAAAACCCCAGCAGTTGGGATGGAAGTTCCCCTGGCTGGCAGCAGAGTCCAGGTAACAAGGACAAAATTCAAGTAATTAAGTGGCAACGTGGCTAGGCAAAGGAAACAAAATAAACAGAAAAATTCAACATTAGACTCCTATTTTGGTGGCAAAGAGGATCAAAGTATGGAACAGGATGAGGACTGGGAGGTCAGAACTCCTGCACCTAAAGCCACAAATGAAAATATGAGCTGGTTACAAGCCATAAAGGACATTAAGAAGCAGATAAAAGAAATGGAAGAAAATTTGGGAAGAGAAATGAGAAAGATTCAAGAAAAGTATGAAATGAGAATCAACAGCCTGACTGAGGAAAATAACACCTTAAAATAGACTAAATCAAATGGCAAATGTGGCTCACAAAGGCAATGAGGAGAAGAATATCTTAAAAAGCTGAATTTGCCAGATGGAAAAAAAGAATCTCAAAAGCTCACTGAGGAGAATCATTCCTTCTGAGTTAGGCTGGAGGAAATGAAAGCTAGTGTCTTTATGGGAAATCAAGATGCTGTTAAGAAGATCCAAACAAATGAAAGAATAGAAAGCAATGTGAAATATCTCATGGGAAAAAAAGAAAAAAAACACTGACCTGGAAAATAGATCGAGGAGAGATACTTTAAAAATTATTGGACTATCTGAAAACCAGGGTCAAAAAAAGAACCTAAAAATTATCCTTCAAGAAATTCTCCAGGAAAATTGCCCTGGTATTTTAGAACCAGAGGGCAAAATTAAGATTTATAGATTCCAACAATCACCTCCTGAAAGAGATCCCCAAAGAAAACTCCTAGGAATATATGGCTATAGCCAGGTTCCAGAATTCACAGATTAAGGAGAAAATATTAAAAGCAGCCAGGAAGAAACAATTTGAATATTGTGGAAATGCAGTCAGGATAACACAAGATCTGGAAGCTTCTACACTGAGGGCTTGGAAAATGATATTCTGCAGGGCAAAGAACCTGGAATTAAAACCAAGAATCACCTACTAAGCAAAACTGAGTATAAAGTTTTAGGAGAAATTATTGTCACTCAGTTGAATAGAAGACCTTCAAGCATTCCTGATGAAAAAACCAAAATTGAATAGAATATTTGACATTCAGATAAAAGAAGCAAGAGATGCTTGAGAAGGTAAATGGGGAAAAGAAATCACTGTGAACTTATCAAAGTTGAACTGTTTAAATTGCTACATTGGAAAAACAATAAGGGTAACTCATGAAACTTTTCTCAGTATGAAAATAGTTGAAGAAGGTTATATGGGCATATGAATACATATCTGAATTTATGTATATATGTTTTCAGGTATACATAGATAGAGGACAGAGGTCAAATTTAATAGGAAGTGTTGATACACAAAAGGTGAAATTAAGAGGTGAGAGAGGAATGTAATGAGAGGAGATGGGGAAAGACAGAATGGGGTAAATTATTTCATATAGAAGAGGCAAGGGAATATGATTACAAGGGAGGGGGAGAACAGGAAGGCAAAAAGGCAAGACCTTATTCTTATTGAATTTGGCTCAGGGAGAGAATGACATACATACTAAATAGGATATCTCACCCTAAAGGAAAGTAGGAGGAAAGAGGATGAGAGTGGGGGTGGTGGAAGGGATGGTTGGATGGAAGTGGGGAGGGAAGTTGGAAGCACCCACTAGTGAAAAGGGACACAATCAAAGTAGGGAATAGACCAAGTGAGAGGTTGGATAGGAGGGAGGGAAATATAGTCAGTCTTTTACAATATATCTACTATGGTAATGTTTTGCATAGCTACATATGTGCAATATATACTGAATTACTTATCTTCCCAGTAAGGATGGGTGACTAAGGAGGAAGGGAATGAATCTGGAATTCAAAGTTTTAAACTCAAATGTGTAAAAATGTATAAATGCTATTATTAATACTATTTATTTTTCATATAATTGGGAAATAAGATGTATAGGCATTGGGGCATGAAGATTCACCTTGCCCTACTTCGAGAGTCTATGCGCTTATGGGAGAAGATATGGGAGAGAGCAGATGGTATGAGGGGATATCCTATGGGATTGCTATTCTGGGGTGGGGGGTAGGGAAAAATGGGGGGAAATTATTTCTCAATATCTGTCAGAAATGAATGATATAAATCAGAATTTAATAAAGTATTTGGTAAAAAAAGAAAGTGTGGGAGGTAGGAGTTATTAAACTGCCTACTAAACTGAAGGCTTATAGAATCATTTTAATGACCTCATTCTTGTATGCCTGTGAAACCTGGGCAGTATGCCAGCGCCATCCCAAGAAACTGAATCACTTCCATGTGAGTTGTTTTAGGGAGATTCTGAAGATCACTTGACAAAATATTGGACATTGAGTTCCTTTCCCAAGCTGAACAGCAAAGCATTCAAAATTTACTGCAGAAAGCGCAACTCTGATGGACTAGCCATGTTGTTCTAATCCCAAACATTTATTTGCTATAAAAGACTACATCAGGTAGAACTCACAGAAAGTGCTCAAATGGAGGTGAGAAGAAATACTACAAGGATATTCTCAAGGTTTCTCTGAAGAACTTTGGAATCAATTGTGGAAGACATGAAAGACATTGGCACAGGACTGACCGGTATGTTGTGTCCTCATCAAAGAGAGTGAAACTCTGTGAGTGAAGCAGAATTGCAGAAGTTCAAAAGAAATAGAAGATGCACAAATTTAGAGACATCTCCACCCCAAATATTTATATGGACTATTTGTGCATAACCTGTTAGATCCTTCTGAGGTCATACTGGTCTGATCAGCCACACTGTATCTTGACCCTAACATAGTGATGTCATTTTGGTCCTCTTTAAGAATAAAAGTTGACTTCCAGCCTCTTCAATGCCAAGTGATCTAGGTGGTCTCAGCTTTAGTAGAGTCTCAAGATAAGGTATGGACTACTTTTCTGACACTGCTAATAATAAATGCATACCCAATTTCCACTTTTGCTTGGATGTAGCTAGATAGATTAATAAATGATTAACCACTTAGTTAACATTTACTGTATTTCAGGCAACGAACTAAACACTACAAATACAAACATAAGCAAAAAGAAAGAACCTATATATTCAAGGAGTTTATATTTTAATGAGGAAAGGCCATACATAAAAGGGAACAGAGGGGCAGCTTGGTGGCACAGTGAGTAGAGCACCGGCCCTGGAGTCAGAAGGACCTGAGTTTGGTTCTGGCCTCAGACACTTAACACACACAAACAAAAAAACCTAGCCATGTGACCTTGAGCAAGTTACTTAAACCCAATTGCCCTCCAAAACAAAAGGGCAACAGAAAAGTGAGGAGGGGAAAAGGTACAAAAATCTAGAGAATCAAGAGCCTAGCAGGCAGAGCAGTGAACGTGGCTGCTCTGGGTACTTTCCCAAAAAGATATTTTAGGCAGGAACTTACCAATGGAAGGATATGGACATGAGGGAGGAAGTATCTCCAAATGTAGAAGGTAGCTGGGAAAGAGGAACCAGGAGACAAGCAACCTTAGAAAAAATTGAATGTAAATATTGAGGACAATTGTTATGAACTTCTCTCCACCTAAAATGGTGCCCCTAAATTCTAATGAGTCATAAAATAAATATATTTTCATTTCCAAATAAAAGCACAAAATATTGTTACAGTCATCAAAAACATTTTAGTTATTAAGTTCTCATAAGGACAGGATATTCTAAGCATTGTGTAAAATGGAGATTTTATGTAAACCAGGAGATTGCATTCAAATTTCAAATATGATGTTATTGATCTATGTAACCAGAAGGACCCACTCCAAGTTTAATTTTTCTCACCTTTAAAATAGAGACAATAATACTCACAGGATTGTTGTCAGAAAATATTTTGCAAGCTTTAAAATACCATATAAGTGACCTTTCTTTATAATAGTAACAATGATAAAATAGTAACATCACTAAAAGAACTATAAAATGTAGGGTGCATTAATTTGCAGAAGAAACTTATGCTAGCACTGGAACAATTTTCATATCACTGAAGGAATGATTATATATTATATTATTAGCAAAACAGATTAACCAAAATAATTAACTAGCAGTCTTTTATTATCATCCCTAATAATTATCGATAAGAATGGTATTTACATGTATGGATGGGATCTTTGATAAAAACATGAGGGAAATATAAGCTGCCACAGCTCATGCCCAATTGGTAGTCTACATCTTTTAATGGAGGTGGGATGGGGTGGGAATGAAAGGTAATAAGATTCTATTAAACACAAAGTGTGTGCCAAGCACTGTATTAAACACTTTATAAATATTATCTCATTTAATATCATTTGATCTTCACAAAAACCCTGGAAGGTGGATGCTACTTTTATCTTCATTTTAAAGTTGAGAAAACTGTTGCAGGCAAGAGATGTGATTTGCCATGGGCTACATAGTTAGTAAATGTCTGAAGGCAGATTTGAATTTCAGTCATCCTGTTTCTAGACCCAATGCTCTAGAAACTGTGTCACTTGTCTTACATTTTAAACAACACAGCTGACTGAAAAGTGCAGGAAATAGAAAATCTCACTGTTTATTGATTTCCATAAATCTTTGACTTAATAACATTAACAGCTATCTTTTCATAAAAAGTCCCTTATTCATATATTTAACCACAAAAAAATTGCTTGACAGATATAAACAGAAATCACCTGGTTCAAAGTCCTCTATCATTAAGATAAAAAAAAAGTGATGCTATATGACCTCAGAATTTTTCAGTATTATCATGGAAATTGATCTTGCAAGATGCAAAAGAAAGACAATTTTCTCATTTGGAGTTCCTTACCCCAGTGAAATCACAGATGCAGTTGTTATCTTAAAACTATGCCTAGAGCTACTCTCTCTTCCAGCTCTCACAGTGATAGTTCCAACATTGGGAACAAGACTAGTTATAGAAAAATATGAGGAAAAGAGCATGGCTAATATACATATTCTAGCCAGGGCACAGTTTTACCCCATCAATAATTATTATTTTGAGCATATACTATAGGCAAAGTAACACAAAAGCAATGAGTTATGATGTCTCTACTGAAAAGACTTATAATATATATGACATGCTAAGATATATCCATATAGAAAAAATAGCAGTGTAAAACAGTAAGTGACAAATGGCCAAATAAGTAAAGGAGTAAAGAAAAATTTTGAATAGAGAGAGATCACTGTGGGATTGGGTGGCCAAAGAAATAAGTCTTTTCAAAGGAGATGGGCCTTGAAAGCTTTGAAAAATGTGGTAGATGAATTAGATTGACAGAGAGTAAGAGGAAGGGATTCTAGAACTCTACCACTAGAACAAAGATGAGGCATTTTAATTCGCTCTTTATAAGATGTTGAATAAAATGGCCTGATTGCAATGGAGGGGGTGATGAATGTGAGTAATGAAAGATAATCTATGTTACATTGGTGGATATTGCCCTTTAATTTCCCAAAGCACTTGGAAAAATGAATTATCATATACTTTTGTCCACTCTGCATTTATCCTACATGAAATGATTAGATGATAACCCAACATCATTTAAAGATGCTACTTTTCGAAGAATTACAACACAAAATGCTGAACAAAAACTAAGAAGCAGCCATTTTTAAAACATTTGTTTCTTCCCTTGTTTGGCCTTTCTTAATCTTTACCTAAGAACAGACATCATTTTATCATCATTTGCTATTATTTATGATCCAGTTTATCCCATCTTTTTTTTCATTTCATTAATAATTCCATCTTCACAAAGGCTCAAAAATTATTTCCATGTTCCTTTTTCTTCTCTGAAATTTTTTTTGAATAAAAAGTACTCAGTTACCAGGGGTAATATATCCTTGTGATTATATGCTGCTGTCCTGAAATTTAACCAGAAGATGCTACAGGTCCTTAACTCCACAGTGGATGGAATCATTATGTTGGTTTAGCTATATTTCTATGCTTTAATGACTTTCAGATATTTTAGGAAGCAGTACCACAGTTGAACAGAACTCATTCAAAAGTGAACAAAAGGATGCAAGTGGACTCTAGTCCTTGCCACAGACTTTTTCTAGAATGGTCACAATAATGAGTAAGAATGATGTTGATGATGGTGATAATGATGATAAACATCCATGACTAATATTTATTTGTACTTTAAAGTTTGTAAAGAACTTTACATGTGTTTTTTCTCACACTTTAGCTCTCTGAGAGTCATTTGTCACTAAAAAAACTATCATAGGTCTTGCCTACATCTTCAATCTTTTTTCTTAGGTTCTTATGACCATTTTAATAACTATGATTCCATTACTGTGGATGCTCCCTCCAGTTATGCAGACCACAACTCACCCTTGCATCTCATCTTACTTGGCTGTTGTCTTTGTCTTCCCATAAAATTTTCCTGGGGATCCATCCAAGTTGTGGGTGTTTTCCACTTGTTCTCTTAAACAAGATGTCACTCATGAATAGATTATTCTCCCTCTTCATTTCTACTCTTGTCTTCCCTGACTTCTAGTCCCAGATTAAATCTTACCTTCTCCAAAGAGAGTTTTCTGATCCTCCTTAAGACTAATGCTTTCTCTATGCAAATTATCTTCAAATTATCCTGTATTTAGCTTGTTTGTATATAGTTACGTTCATATTTTCTCTCCCATTAGACTGTGAGCTCAATGACAGTGGGGACTATCTTTTAACTTTCTTTTTATCTCCAGAACTTAGTTCAGCATATAGCACATAGTAAGAATTTAATAAATAATTTTTGACCAATTGACTGGCATTGCATGCTATCTTTTACTTATCCCTTGTTGCCATCATATATCAATCTTCTCCGTTCATTCACCATTTTGACTCATGCTTCCCCACTTGTATGAGTTTAAGATGATTATATGCCATTGCCTATATACACAGGTTTTCAAGCATGATATTTTAAAAATCTGGCAGAGGTCTCGGCGGCCAGAGGTGAGAGTGAGAGGCATCTTTCTGAGCTCCGAGCCCCGGGGGGGATTCACCCGCGTCTCCGCCGCCCAGAGAGGAGCGCCAGGCCCGGCCAAGGCCGCCCTCCAAGAGGGATGAAATTGGCTTTTCCCAAGTGGCACTGAGACCTGCTTCCAAATTAGACATCCTGTGGCAACATATCCTTGTGAGAGACTGGTGATTAATGGCCACAAAGGAGGTGGAGCTACAGGAAATCAGAAGTTTGCTCAACCTGGGACATTTCAGCCATTGAACTAAAGAACAGAGAGAAGTGGAGCAGGGTGCCAGTGTGGAATGCTACACCGAACAGGAAGGAAAGGAGGCTGGACTGTAGCTGTGACCAGTTCTGTACTCTCTGAAGTTAGGTGGTATAGGCACTGAGGCTAGTGAAAAGTGAATTCCCCAGTGTGGTTTGGAGTTCTAACCTTCAGATCTGCCTTCAAAAGAAAAAGAATCAGAAACTGAATGATAGGGGCATAAAAGAAAAAAGACTGAAATTACTAAAGGTCCCAGAAGAAAATTCTGTTTAAAAAGTTGAGTGTGTACGGAAATATCAATAGTTTAGCTGTTAATAACAGAAGGAAAGATGGCATCCAAACAAACCCAGAAATCTCTGAATAAATATAACAAGACAAAGAAAAATGAAGCAACTCGTGATGAGGCAGCAAAATCTTTGGATTCCCAAGAAAGTATGGAATCACAGCAGGATGTTCCCGAATGGTACAAGAGAGAAATAAGAATCTTTAAAACAGAATGTATGGGCCATACAGGAGAAATAATTGACAGGATTGAAAAACTGGAATCTGCCTTAGCAAATCTCTCCAAAGAAACAAAAGAGAAAAAGCTTTAATTCCAGGAGGATCACAGAATAAAGAAGAAATGAAGAGGTATAAAGACCATGAATGAAAGAATAAAAGTTTAGAATAGACAGAAAAAAGAATTCATGAACATAACAAAGTAAAAAAAATATCCTTTTAATAAAAAGACACAAAATATTTTAAAAATAACAAAATTAGTTAAAAGAGAAAAGGGAGGATTTTAATCAACTAATGGAGAAAGAAAAAAGAATTAAATTATGTAAAAGAAAAAATCTGGCAGATCATTTTTTTATCTCAAATTTGATGGTAATTTCTTATTGGGATCTACTCTGTTAGTTTGGGTTCTATATTAGAATGAAATGAGACACTTTTAGGTCACTCAAAGGTAAAGAAAATGATGTTTATTTAGACACTGCATAGAAAGGATATTCAACAGGGATGATGTAACACTTGACTTAAGTAGGCACAATCCCTTTCCTCACATACTCACTAAGTAGAACAGGGTATGGTGTAGCGGCAAGCATCCCAACATCCCCAGGGTGGCTGCCAACACAGGTTCTTAGATCTGATTTTCTAAAAGAAAGCAACTCAAAATGGGTTAACAAGCTTACTTTAATCAATCAAACATACATCATTTACCTAGATCAGGGGAAAAGGTCAGCACCCTGAACTTCATAGTATACAGATCAATTTCAAACAAACAGATCAAGCAGACAGGCTTCCAAATTGTTCAACCATCATCAATACCAAATCACAGTTACCAGAGTGGGAAGCATCAATCAACATCTGGGTTTTCAAAGCCGGGGGCTCTCAGTGGCTGCCCAGAGTTTCATCTGGTCAAATAACACAATACTTCTCAAAGTGAGCCCCAAAGCAAAGCCTCACATCAGGGATTATATAGCCTTCTCTAGGCTCAGAGAATGTCACAGCTCTCTTGACCCACTGTACAATCACAAAGCAACAGGGTGTGGCCATTCCTGAAAACCAAGCCTCCTGCCACAGACTCCATGTGACCACATTCAGCCTATTTGGGGGCAGAGTATATTTTCAAGTCAAGGAAGGTTCTCAGAGTCTTTTCAGCCCATAAAAGAGCCTAGGGGCAGAGAAGATCTTTAAATTTGCATTTCAATTATATATGGTGACTCTCACAGCTTTGTTTCCTTTATCAAATCAGAAGGACCTTGATTCCATGTGGGTGGGTCTTTTACATCTTTAGGTGATAGGAAGCTGCATCAGTATAGGCAGAGGTCACCAGGATGATACAGGCTTAAGAGAGGAGGAAGAAGGTATTCTAGAACTTTACCACTTGAACAAAGGCCAATTAAATGTTTTTTTTTTTTTAAAGCAATTGGGGTTAAGTAACTTGCTCAAGGTTACATGGCTAGTCATTATTTATGCGTGGGTGCTCATTTTCTGAGGCTGGATCTGATCTCGGGTCATCCAAACTCTGAGGCCGGCGCTCTTACTCACTGCGCCACCTAGCCACCCCTTTAGGGCAATTGGGGTTAAGTAACTTGCCCAAGGTTACAGGGAGGCCGGCTCCGAACTCAGGTCCTTCTGATTCCAGGGCCCGGTCTATTCACTGCGCCACCTAGCCACCCCTAGGCCAATTAAATGTTGAGGTCAGCTTCCATGCTTTTCAGAAAAAGAAATATCTTAAACTACATGCCTGAGTGATGTTGAGGTATGAGTAAATACTGGTCCTTACATGCCAGTGTTGCATTGGCACTTCTGGAAAATTAATAGAACAACAGAAAGGACAACATTACTTTGGGCTTCGTTTGCAGAAAATTTATTGAAAGAATAGGAATTTTGCAGAAGAATCAGGCATTGATAGCTGTCCTTCTTCACCAATATACCACTGAAGAAAGTGCTCAATTATACTGAAATTATGTATTTTATTTATGATAGGTGTTGTTTTGCTTTTGTCTTTGTTTCCCCAGTGCCTTGCACATAGTTGTTGCTTATGAAATACTTATTTGTTGCTTGAAAAATTTAGCAGATTATTCCTTGGAGGGAAAAAATTATATCGAAGCTTTGCATAGGGCTAATATTTGTGAGAGCAATTAAATAAGAATTAATGGAAGAGAAAAGAAACCTTGAAACACAAAATAAAATTGTCTAGATCATTTTACATCCCGAAGAACACCAATGTTACTTTTTAAGACTCCTATTACTTCTGCCAATTTCTTTTGTGCTTGTTCCTTCAAATCTTTGTCTTTGCGTCTCTGTTACATATATATACATGTGATCACCTTAGCAAGAGTACAACTAAACTATGAGCCATTGTACACTTCCTCTTCCTGTGTGATTCTTACTGTGTTTTTAAAGATTTTCTTTTATTCACAGGTCTTTGTTTCTTACCCTCACTACTCCCACCTCCCCCACCCAATTTAAAAGGAAAACACAATTCTTGTAAGAAATATGCATAAATAAAGCTAAACAAATCCCCATATCACCTGTGACCCAAACTGTATGTTTTACTTTACATCTTGAATCTATCACCTCTCATCATTCCTCTGTATATAGACTGGCCTTTTTAAAGTTGTAGAAATGAGTTTGTTTTTTAATGCCTTAATACCAACCTTTACCACCATGTATTGAGGTCGTCCTTGTAACAACTTTTAACACACACACACACACACACACACACACACACACACACACACACACACACACCCCACGAACCAATTTGTGACCAATCAACATGATGACCACAAGAAAACCCTCAGGGCAGAATTTCCCACATTTTGTATCCATCATCCCCTATCTTTTTTCACTGAAAGGATGCAGTTTTGCTCCATCTTTTAGTAATAACCAATAATTTCTTGCCATCACTTCACCCATCCCTTCCAAAACTCCTTTTCCCCATTTTATCTGCCTACCTTACTTTTAGGTAAACCAGAAAAACCCTGCAGAGATGCCAAATTTCCTTCCAAAAAAGAGTCAGAAAAAGAAATGAGCCAAAATGCTGTCAGCTTCCCCTTAGTCATCCTCTATGTCTTTAGATTTGAAAATCTAGATTCATCTCAGCTCTTGTCCAGGCCTACCTTGTTTGGCTCAGCTCTGTAGATAATTTGATCCTTTGGATACCATAGGAGCAAGGAACCATTCTGTGCTTTTGATGAGTAGCTATCAGGTTCAACACTCTCATTTTACAAATAAAGAAACTGAAGCCTGAAAAGGTTAAGTGATTCAGGTAGTATCAATGGTCAGGATTTTAACTAGGGTCTCTTGACTCTAAATTTAGTACTTTCTCCTTCACTTCATCATATGATGTTACCAGACTGTGTTTGAAATCTTTTCTGCTTGGTAGGACTTGTCAGGCCTTGGATTCTGGTGTCATATCCATCAAGAACCCAAGTTTACCTTTATACAATAATGAAACAGTAAAAAAATATATCTGTGGTGACTTCTGTAAATATGAGGGTCAGAGACCATACAAACAGCTCAGAAACATCAGGATGGGAGAGAAATTATAAACTTACATCCTTCAGTACTAGGAATCTGAATAAGAAGAACTAAGGGTGGTGACTTTGATGAAAGCAAAGAATAGGGAATCAGTCTAAACAAACAAAAGCATGGGAATATGTGAGAGTAATGTGTAATCCTTATAGACATTTAATCAGCACCATATTTGAATCTCTTGGATTTGTGTTAAAGTACAAAAACTCCTGGAGGGGAGTTCATCTAATACATTAAGGGCATCTTTTCTTTTTATTACCATAGAGTGATTATATACCAAATTTGCTTAGGAAGCCACATTTTCCTATGACTACAAAGGTGAGAAAGAACAGTTGGTAAGTAGGTAAATAGATAAATATGCAGATAATAGATACAGTACAATATAGATATACAAAACATAGGTAGAAAAATAGATTGAGATAAGTAGAGAAAGAAAAAAAGAATGAGCAAAAAAGAAAGAAATAAACAAAGAAGGAAGAAAGAAAAAGAGATTAATAAGATAGATAAATAAAAGAAATTAAGAGAGACCAATATGATAGAAGCTATTAGGCACATGTGAGGTAATGGACTTAAAGCAGTTTCCAAAACTTAAAATGCTATATAAAGTTTCTCTTCCTTTTCCACTTCTTATTATCCCAGAGTCACCAGGCTTCCGGTCTGGTGATGATTTTATTCCCTCAACCATCTCCTGAACTCCTGCTAAGCTAAAGTAATGTTTTTGGAGTAATATAGGGGTATTCTACTAAATGTTTAACTTCTGGACGTTTTTTAGGGGGACTTTAATTTAATTAGAACCATTAACACTTTTAAAAGTCTAGAAGACTATCAACAACAACAACAAAAGTAAATCAAGTCGATTTGTGACCTGATTTCAGTTTTCTCATTTTTAAAAAGAGCTGGTAAAAGAAAAGGAAAACCACTCTAGTATCTTTGCCAAGAAAACCCCAAATGGAGTCACCAAGAACTGGACATGAAGGAGACAACTGAACAACAACAGTCATACTACTTACCTACGGGGTCACAGTGAATAATGGTCTCTTTATAAATTCTAAATGGGTTTATAAATTGGAGCTATTTCAAATAAGTTAGGCGACTGAAAGCAAAGATTAGGTGGGAAGGCATAGGAAACAGTAATGAGAAAAGTAATCCAGCTGACATTTGCTAGGGAAAAGTTTAAATGTAGATATAAGGTTTAAAAAAAAGGACTATGGGGCTTCAGATATTTAAAAAAATGTCCTCACAATTTTAGAAATCCTCATATCTTTAGTGAAATAGGAAAGTGATAATTTGGGAGAGGTAGTAAATGAAGCAATTCTTTTTTTTATTGTAAGGAAAGTTCTACTTCTTTAATTCCTACAGATCTTAGACTCTCTCTAAAGTCTTATTTTATATGGTAAAACATATTTTGTGAATTACCCAAAAGGCTTCTGCTCTTATTTCTCATTTGGATTATTTGTCTTTGAATTGCCATTATTCTGGGATCTGTCTCAGCTTTCCAGAATTATAGCCCAGCTCAAGAGGTAATTTGCCTATTAGTGGCAGGAGATGTTTGCATGCCATAAACTTAGAGAAATTTACATTTGTCTTAGGAAGGCAGCCCATAATACTTATTTATGACCCAGAACCATAATCTAGGTTTTCACAGCTAAAAATATTTTTAAAAAGTTAGGCAAACTCTTTCCTTCCTCCCCTCCCCCAATTATCTGTATAATTACATTAAAATACTTTCAGTGACTTACTTTTCCTGATGATTGTGTTAGGTAGTTTCTACATACAGGGGATTTTGTAGAAACATTTCCTGAGGGATTTCATCTGGCATTAATAAATTCAGGGTAGAAGGGAACTAGTGGACAGACCACAGACCCTGTAGTCAAGAAGGCCTGAGGTCAAATCCTGCCTCAGATTTATGAACTGTGTGACCCTGGGCAAGTCAATTAATTCTGATTATCCTCCAATAAACAAACATCCCCTGCCCCCCCCCCCCAAAAAAAAGAAAAAATACAAAACAAAACAACAACAAAAAAAAAAACCCACCGAATTGAGAATAAGGGAGAGTAGTTAGAGAAATGGCCTTAGAGACAGAAATTTCAAATCTTACAGCTAATACAAGCTGTTCATGTGATCTTATTGGGGTTATTTTTTGGCTTTTGGAGGGGGGAAGGCAGGGCAGTTGGGGTTAAGTGACTTGCCCAGGTTCACAGGGCTAGTAAATTTTAAGTGTCTGAGACCAGATTTGAGCTCATGTCCTCCTGACTCTAGGGCTGGTGCTCTATTCACTTCACCACCCATCTACCCCCATCCTTGTTCTTATTGCAAATGCTTCTAGCTCATCCCCATTACATATAATGCTTGCTGATGACGTTAGATAGGTGCTACTTATCATGTTAAGGAAAACTCAATTTATTTCTATGCTCTCTAGTGTTTTTAAAAAGAATGGGCATTGTATTTTGTCAAAAGATTTTTCTATATCTATTGTTTAATTATATGGTTTCTGTTCATATTGTTATTGATATAATCTATTATGCTGATAGTTTTCCTAATATTGAACTAGTCCTCCATTCCTGCTATAAATCCCACCTGGTGATAGTGTATTAAACTCAAGACAAGTTGCTGTATCTTGGCAAATATTTAATTTAAATATTTTTGCATCTATATTCATTAGGGGAGTTGGTCTATATTTTTTTTCTGTTTTGGCTTTTTATAGGGTTTAGGTATTAGCATTTCTATCATGAAAAGGATCTGTTAGGAATCCTTCTTTGCCTATTTTTCCAAGTAGTTTTATAGTATTTGAATTAATTTTTCATTAAATGTTGAATATAATTCACTTTTAAATCCATCTGGCCCTAGATATTTCTTTTTCCTAGGGGGTTCATCAATGGTTTGTTCAATTTCTGAAACGAAGTTAAGAATTTTATTTCACCTCCTGATGATCGCAGAAATTTATCTTTTTGTAAATATCTCACTTAGATTTATTGGCATACAGTTGAGCAAAATAATGCCCAATTATTGTTCAAATTTCCTCTTCGTTCATTCTTTTCTTTTTTACTACTGGTTATTTGGCTTTCTTCTTTCTATTTTTAGTCAAATTAACCAAAGGTTTATATATTTTATTGTTTTTTTCCCCACAAAACCATGTCTTTGATTTATTGGTTCAAAAATTACTTAATTTCAACTTCATTAATCTTTCCCTTGATTTTTTTAGAATTTCTAGTTAACTATTTAGTGGGAAATTTTTAATATGCTGTTTCTCTAGCTTGTTTTTTTTGTTTGTTTCATGACCAATCCATTGATCTCTTCTTTCTCTACTTTATTCACATAAATATTTAGAGACATGAAATTTCCCCTATGTCACTTTGGCTACATCCCATAAGTTTTGTTATTATAATTATTATCATTCTTTTGGGTGAAGTTATTGTTTCTATGATTTGTTGTTTGACCCATTCATTCCTTAGGATGAGATTATTTAAAATCTTATTAAATTTTAGTCTATATTTCATGACAATTTCTTAGATGCAATTTTATGGTATTATGGTCTGAAAAAGGACACATTTAATATTTGTACCTTTCTGCTTTGGATTGAGACATTTTTATGCTGTAGTACAGGGTTATTTTTAGGCAGGTGCCAAATACCACTGAGAAAAAAAGTACATTCCTTCCTATCCCCATTCGATATTCTCCAGAGATCTACCATATCTAAGGTTTCTAAGATTTTATTCACCTCCTTAACTTTTTTCTTGCATATTGTGTGCTTAGATTTATCAAGGTCTGAGGGAGTAGGGTTGAGGCACAGTCTATATTTTTGCTATTTCTTTCTGAAACTCACAACTTCTCTAAAATTTGAATGCTATACCACTAGGTGGATATATGCTTAGCATTAATATAAAATAACATTTCTTGCAAAAACAGCCCACTGGGAGGGCAATGTGCTAAGAAAAAGATGAAATTCCCTCTATATCAGTATTTTATATATATATAATATATAATATTATATATTATATATATGATAAATTATATATAATATTATATATATGTATATAATATATTATTATATATAATATATGATATTATGTATAATATTATATATGTTATATATTATATGTTATATATGATATATATTATATAATATATATTGTATATAATACTGATATAGAGGGAATTTCATTATATATATATTTATTATATATATATAATTTCTTATATATATACATATATATAATATTCAAAAGAGCATTTCTTATATTTAAATCCATTTGGATATTATTTCTATGTATTTCATTCTTTAAAAATTTTCAGTGACAATGTCACACACAAAGACACTTCAACTTCAAGATTTAGAAAAAGGCAAGGTATCTTGAAGAACAAGCATGCCCACTTTTTCATTTAACATAAAAGGGAAACAGAAGCCTGCAGAAGTTGATCTTACATTAAGCTGTCTATAAAACATCAAGGTTGACAAAGCACCTTCCTCAAAAGAAACTCTGTAAGGTCAATTGTACAGTATTATTGCCCTCAGTTTGTTGATGATATAACTACCAGAAGCAAAATTTGATGCCAGGGTTTTGACTCTAGCATAAAGTTTCTTATAGTAGGGTGTAGTGGAAAGAATTTGCAATACGGTGCATTGATTTTTGTTGTGTAACAGTGGGCTCATTATACTCATCTGTGAAATGGGGATACTATCCCTTGTACTACTAATTTCACGTAACAATCACGAAGAATATGCTTTATTAATTCTGGAATACTATATAAGCACAGTCAGGATTGTGCAGGACAATGCAGCTTCTATATTAAAGGATAGGATAACTTGGAATATGACAATCCATGACTAATTTTTCATTAGTGATGAATTCACTGTTTTCATTTTTGATGCAAGTAATTTGGTTTTCTACCTACTTTTTATTATTCATTTCTTTTAAAAAAATTTTGTCTTTATTAATTTGATTTTCTACTCTTATTTTACAAGATTCAGTTCTACAATCCCTTGAGATTCAAATTTGCTTCCCTTCCCTCTCCTCTCACCCCCTGCCCCCACCAGCACCATGACAGCATGCAATCAAGTATAGGATCTACAAATACTTTTCTTCTTCTTCTTCTTCTTCTTCTTCTTCTTCTTCTTCTTCTTCTTCTTCTTCTTCTTCTTCTTCTTCTTCTTCTCCTTCTTCTTCTTCTTCTTCCTTTTTGCTGGGCAATAGGGGTGAAGTAACTTTCCCAAGGTGACACTGCTAGGTTTTTGTTTGGATGTGTTCAGTATTTGAAGCCAGAACTGAACTCAGGTCCTTCTGACTCCAGGGCCAGTGCTCTACCCACTGTGCAACCTAGCAGCCTCTCTTGTTTTTTTTATCATATTAACTAAGGCTCTATCAATTTTGTTGGTTTTTTCATAAAACCAGCTCTTAATTTTATTCATTAATACAATACTTTTCTTAATTTCAATTTTATTAATCTCTCCTTTGGTTGTCAATATTTCTAATTTAGTACTAAATTGGGGAATTTCAATTTGTTCTTTTTCTAGCTTTTTCAGGTCCAATTCATTGACCTCCCTTATCTCTAATTTATTCATGTACGCAGTCAGGGATATAAAACTTCCCCTGAGAACTGCCTTTATTGCATCCCACAAATTTTGGGGTGTTGTCTCATTACTATCATTCTCTTGAATGAAATTACTGATTGTTTCTATAAATTCTTGTTTGAGCAACTCATTCTTGAGGATTAAATTGCTTAATTTCCAATTAGTTTTTAGTCTATCTTTCCATGGCCCTTTATTGCATATAATTTTTAATGCATCATGATCTGAGAATGATGCATTCAATATTTCTGCCTTTCTGCACTGAATTGTGAGGTTTTTATTCCCTAGTGCATGGTCTATTTTTGAGTATGTACCATGCACTGCTGAGAAGAAAGTAAATTCCTTTTTATCCCCAATCAGTTTTCTCCAGAGAGCTATCATATCTTGTCTCTCTACAATTCTATTCCCTGCTTAACTTCTTTCTTGTTTATTTTGATTTATCAGGTTCAGGGAGGGGGAGATTAAGGTCCCCCACTAGTATAGTTTTGCTATCTATTTCTTCCTCTAATTCCTTTAACTTGTCCTCTAGGAATTTGGATGCTATACCACTGGGTGCATATATGTTAAGTAATGATATTGCTTCATTCTCAATGGTGCATTTTACAAGGATATAGTTTCCTCCCTTATCTATTTTGATTATATCTATTTTTGTTTTTGCTTATCTGAGATAAGGATTGCTACCTCTGCTTTTTTACTTTAGCTGAGGCATAATAAATTTTACTCCAGCCTTTTACCTTTACCCTGTGGGTATCCCATTGTTTCAAATGTGTTTCTTGTAGACAGCATATTGTAGGACTATGGTTTTTAATCCATTCTGCTATCAACCTCTGTTTTATGGGAGAATTCATCCCATTCACATTCACAGTAATGATGACTATCTGGCTCTTCCCCTCCATCCTATTCCCTCTCCTGCTTATGTTTTTGTTTCTTCCTTCTCCCTTCTCCTCCTTGAAGTTTTCCCTTTTGACTGCCCCCTCCCTCAGTGTTCCCAACTGGTGACCCCCCTCCTTTTTTCTACCCTCTCCCCTTACTACTATTTCCCTCCCCTCTAATCCCCCCTTAATTCTATTTTTTATCCCGCCTTACCCTCTTACTGTCTATAGGGAACAATAATTTTTATACCGATCAGAGTTTGTTTTTCCCAATTTGACACCAATCCAATGAGAGTGAATTTCAAGCAGTGCTCCTCTCCCTCCCTCCTTTTCATCTATTTTATGAATTTACATATCTATTCATGTTAGAATCTTAAACTTAGCTGATTATGTTGATCTCTCTTTGAAAAAGAACCAGTGAGAATAGTGTTTAAATGTTGTTCCACTCCCTCTTTCTTTACCCTCTATTATAGTGTGTTTTTATGCCTCTTCGATTGGCCTACTTTACCTATTTCTATCTCATCATTTCTTTTTATCACATTACAATCCCTTTGATTCCCTTAATAAGGATTTTTTTTAATCTTCACATTAGTTCATTCATACCTACACACTCTATTTACGTGTAACACTTTTAAAGGTCATGATAATCATATAAATTACAATATTGACAGTTATCAGCTTCTCATATAGGGATGTGAACATTTTGCTCTTGTTGCATAGCAAGTTATGTACATGTGTGCATGAGTGTTCTTGTATGCATGCATATATGTGTGAGTCTGTGTTTTCCTTGTTTACCTTTTCATGTCTTTCTTGGGTCTTGTAATTGGAGATCAGATTTTCCATTGAGTTCTGGCTTTTTCATCAGGTAAGTATGGAAGTCCCTTATTTCATTAAATGACCATCTCCTTGCCTAAAAGATTATGCTCAGTTTTGCCGGGTAGTTAATCCTTGGTTGTAGTATAAGCTCTCTTGCCCTAATAAATATCAAATTCCAATCCTTCCAATCTTTTAATGTAGAAGCTGCTATGTCCTGTGTGATCCTGACTGTAGTTCCATGATATTTGAATTGTTTCCTATTGGCTGCTTGCAGTATTTTTCCTTAATCTTGTAATTCTGGAATTGGCTTCTATATTTGTTGGAGTTTTCAATTTGGGATCTCTTTCAGTAAGAGTCTGGTGAATTATTTCAATAACTACTTTATATTCTGATTCCATGACTTCAGGACAGTTTTCTTTGACAATCTCTTGGAGGATGTTGTATAGTCTTCTTTTTTCATCATGGCTTTCAGGTAGGCCAATAATTCTTAAGTTATCTCTCCTGGATCTGTTCTCTAGGTCAGTTGTTTTTCCAGTGAGATATTTTACACTTTCAGTTTTTCAATCTTCATGTTTTGTTTGTTTGACTCTTGGTGCATCATAGAGTTCTGAGTTTCAATTTAATTGATTCTAATTTTTAGCAAATTATAGTCTTCGGTTAGGTTTTTTTTAGTTTTTGAAGGCCCATTTTTAGGGAGCTGTTTTCTCCAGTTACTTCACTCATTTTACTTTTTAAGGATTTGTCTACTTCAGTGAAACTTTTTTCCCAGTTGGTCACTGCCTCCCTGATTTCTTCTTTAAAATCCTTTTTAAGCTCCTCCAAGAATGCTATTTGGGCTTGTGACCAGTTCATATTCCCTTCTGTCGTCTCAGTTGTGAGTAAAGAGTCCATCTTGTCCTCTGTATTTGTTTGTTCTTGACCTACATAATAAGCTCGGATCGATTCTCTTCTCCTTCTCAGCTTCCTTCCTTCCCATTGTGATTTCCTATTTCCTAATTTCTCAGGCTGTGAGCTAAGGCATGGTCATTGACGTTGAATTCTGTAGCCTCTGGGTGTCTAGTTTGAGGCTAAGGCAGGAGTCTCAGTGACGTATGCTGATGATCACAGAGTAATCTGTGGATGAGGGGTGGTCTGGCCACTTGAGATTTCTGCCTCTGTACCCCTGGGCTACAGCTCTGGAAGGCTTTTGCTGTTCAGGTGAGGTGGGGATTGTTGGGACCCCTATCCCTCTTCTCTTCAGACTCCTTGCTGCCTCAGTTACACTTGATGACTCCCAAGCCCGAGGCTATTTCCACTCTCTTAGGATTTCACTGAGGGGGGGAACTTATCTTTGGGGTTTCTACTTCATGAATGAGGCATTGGAGTGGCTAGAGTTTCCTTTGCCATTATAGCCGCTGGAGAACCAGGCAGGTGATTTTTAAACTTCTGGGCTGGGGGCTGATAGTCCCAGGAGAAGCTGCTGTCTCTGCTGGGGGCCCTGAGCCCTCTCTTACCTGGCTCCAATGATTCTTCCTGTCCCCTCTTGAGATGTTGGTGAGATGGCTGTGATTTGTCCTTGGGAGGGTAAGTTGGCTTGCTGTGGCTCCTCTCCCTGGTGTAGTCTGTGTGTCTGCTCTCAAGTCTGAGCTGTACAGACCCCATGTGCTTCATACTCCCCCTGTCTGGACAAACTGGGCACTTTCCTGTGATGGATTCTGCCACAGTCTGTCTCCCATTGGATTCTGTTACTCCAGAATCTGTTCAGATTCACTTTTTAAGGTTTAGTGATAGGATTCATGGAGGAGCTTAAAGAAGTTACCGCTTCCTTTTCTCCATCTTATGTGCATTCCTAAGCACAGAGTCTGAATGCAGATTGAAGTCACTACTTGCTCTCTCTCTTTTGTGTTTTGTTTTGTTTCATTGCTTCTTTTTTGTTGTTCACTCCAGTGGTTATAACTGTTCTTTACAACTTGACTAACGTTAATTGTGAAAACAACTGTAAAACCTATATTATATTGCATGTCACCAAGGGGGGGAAGGGGAAAGGAGAAGGAGGGAAGAGAAAATTTGGAACTCAAGGGATTGCGGAATTGAATCTTATAAACTAAAAGCAAATAAATATATTTTTTTAAATAAGCACTTAAAAAAAGCTACCGCCTACATGAGTTTGCGCTATTCTTTACAACAATTTACTGAATATCCCATAGCCCTGCTCTGTCTTCTGTTTGAGTAATGGTTCACATGAGCCTCTCATAAAATTTAATAAATGTGACTCCTAATATAAAATCTTTCAATATAGAATTTTTTCTAGTTCTACTTTGAACTTCACATCAAACAATATCTGTTTGTTGATGATATACATGGTCTAAGTTATAGAAACATCAAAATATGTCCTGACCAGGAGAAATGGTTAATTGATGTTTGTAAAAGTAGTTATACACACATTTTTCTTTATAAATTTATTTTTAAATATTTCATCAAATGTTTCCCAATTATGTATAAAAAATAATCTTTTTTTAAATGCTCACAACACCCATCATTAACTTGTCTAAATTTAATAAAAGAAATGAAAATCTAGATATATGCATTGTAACTGAAACCCTGCTTCATTTGTTTAACTTTTGCAAACTCATTTAATAAGTTATTAGAAAATATTTCTGACAAGGCTTCTTCTGTTACAGGCTGAATGACATTTCAGCAACTTTTAGATGTGCTTTAATATCCAGATTTGAACTTTAAAAAAATATGTTATTTAGTCCTTTGTTTTTCCAGTTACATGTAAAAAGAGTTTTTCAACATTCATTCTGAAAACTTTTAATTCCAAATTATCTTCCTTCCTTCCTCCCCACATTCTCCCACATTGAGAAGGCACAAAATTCCATATAGGTTATACATGTGTATTCATGTAAGACATATTCATAATAATCATATTGTGAAAGAAAACATAAACAAGAAATAACTGAAGAAAAAGAAAGTAAAAAAAAAGTATACTTCAACCTGTTTTCAGACAACAACATTTCTTTTTCTGGGTATGGATAGCATTTCTCATCAGAACACCTTCAGAGTTGTCTAGGATCATTGTATTGTCAAGAAGAGGTAAATTGTCTATGGCTAGTCATCTTACAATATTGCTGTTACTTTGTACACAGTACATTTCACTTTGAATCAGCTTGTGCAAACTTTCCAGGTTTTGTGAGAACATTGTGCTCATCATTTCTTATAGTAGAAATAGTATTCCATCATAGTCATATACCACAACTTGTTCAGCCATTTTCCAATGGATGGGCATCCCCTTGACTTCAAATTCTTAGCCCTCAGAAGAGAGCTGCTATATTTTGTACATGTAGGTCTTTCTCCCTTATATATTTTTTTATATTTATTTTTAGTTTACAACATTCGTTTCCACAAGACTTTGAGTTAGAAATTTTTTCCACATCTTTCTCCAACCCACCACCACAGAGAGCAATCCCACTGAATATCCCCTCCCCCAATCTGCTCTCTCCTATATCCTCCCTCATTACCTCTCCACCTTTTTGGTAGGGCGAGATGGATCTCCATAACCCAGTCCCTATACATCTCATTTACCAGTTGCATATAAAATAATAATAATAATAATAATAATAATAGTAAACATTTGATTTTAAAACTTTGAATTCCAGATTCTTTCCCTTCTGCCCTCATCATCCACCCTTAATGGGAAGATAATCAATTCAACATACATTGTACATGTGTAGTTATGCAAAACATTTCTATAGTGTATATGTTCTGAAAGACTGACTATATTTCCCTCCATCCTATCCCTCCCAACTAGTTCTATTTTCTACTTTGACCCTCTCCCTTCACAAAAGTATGTGCTTCTAACTACCCCCCCCATCTGCCCTCCTTTCTATCACCCCCCCTTATGCCCTTCCCCATACTTCCTGTAAGGTACAATACCTGATTTAGTTTGCATGTTATTCTGTCCTTAAACCAAACTCAATAAGAGTAAGTTTGAACCATTGCCTTTTGCCTTCCTGTTCTTCCCTTCCATTGTAACAGTTTTTCTTTGCCTCTTTTATATGAAATAAGTTACTGTATTTTGTATCTCCCTATCTCTTCTCATTATACTTCTCTCACCTCTTAATTTTATTTTTAAAAATTATTCCTTCCTATTCAATTGATCCTGTGCTCTCTGTCTATATATACCTGCACACATATATACACACACTCACATGTGTATTCATAAGCACCTACATTTTCCTATATAGATATATATGTACATATATATATATACATATATATATATACAATACACACTCATATATATGTATATACACACATTTAAATTCCCTTCAACTATCCTCATAACTGAGAAAAGTTTAATAAGTTACAATTATCATTTTTCCACAAATGAATGTAAATAGTTCAACTTTGATAAGTTCCTTAGGATTCCTTTTTCCTGTTTACCTTCTTGAGATTCTCTTGCTTCTTGTATTTGAATGTCAAATTTTCTATTCCACTCTGTTTTTTTCATCAAGAATGCTTGAAAGTTCTTTATTTTATTGAATGACCATATTTTCCCTTGAAACATTATAGTCAGTTTTGCTAGGTAGGTGATTCTTGGTTTTAATCCCAGCTCCTTTTGATCTCTGGAATATCATATTTCAAGCCCTTCAATCCTTTAATTCAGAAGCTGCTAGATTTTGGGTTATCCTTATTGTGTTTCCACTATATTCAACTCTTTTTTTCTTCTTGGCTGATGGTAATACTTTCTCCTTGATTTGGAACCTCTGGAACCTGGCTATAATATTCCTAGGAGTATCCTTTTTGGCATCTTTTTCAAGAGGTGATCAGTAGATTCTTTCAACTTCTATTTCGCCCCCTGGTTCTAAAACATCAGGGGAATTTTCCTTGAGAATTTCTTGAAGGATGATTTCTAGTTTCTTTTTTTGATTTTGCCTTTCAGGGAGTCTAATATTTTTTAAATTATCTCTCCTGGATCTTTTTTCCAAGTCAGTGGTTTTTCCAATGAGATATTTCACATTCCCTTGTATTTGTTTTTTTTTTTTTCATTTGTTTGGATTTGTTTAATAGTATCATGATTTCTCATAATATCTCTTGCTTCCTTTTGCTCCAATATAATTCTGAAGGAATGATTCTCTTCAACGATATTTTGAGATTCATTTTCCATCAGGCAAATTCGGCTTTTTAAGGCATTCTTCTCCTCGTCTTTTTGAGCTTCTTTTGTCATTTGAGTTAGTATATTTTTAAGGTGTTATTTTCTTCAGTCTGGTTGTTGACTCTCTTTTCATGATTTTCTTGCAATATTTTCATTTCACTTCCTAATTTTCCATCCATTTCTCTTATTTGGTTTTCAAAACCCTTCTTTCTTATTTATCATGGAGCTTTCCATTTATCATGGAGCTCCTCCATTACCTGTAACTACTTCATATTTTTCTTGGAATCATTTGGCACATGAATTCTGACTTTCTTTTCTTCCTCCTGTTCCATGCTTTAATTCTTTTTCTCCCCCCCAAAATAATCTAGGCTTTGATTGCTCTGCTTGCTTTGATTCCTTTGCTTGCTCATGTTGCCACTCAATTGCTTGACTTTTGAGCTCTTTGCCACAGTAGTATTCTGCTTCCGGGGAGGAGAGTTTTGTCCCAAATCATGGGGATTTTTGAAGCTGCTGGAGCTATTAATTGGGCACCCTATCTACAGACACCACATGCTCTGGCTCACTGTTCACACACCCTATGACATCCACCCAAGACAGCAATCCAGAACCAGGCAGGTTAGAGCAAGAGTGATTACCCTCAACTTGGTTGCTTGGTCCCCTCAATGATCTGCAGGCCAGGAGCTCTGAAGCAGCCACATGGAGGTGGCTGTATGGCTGCTGCACCTCAGCTACTTCTAGCTTGGGGGTCAGACTCTGGACCACACTCCTTCCCCTCCATTTCCAACAGAGAGCCCCACTGACCTCTCACTTTGTCTTTTGCATTTATGGGCTGATAATTATGGAAACTGCCACCCCTGCTAGTAATCCACTCTCCTGAATTCCACTCCCACTCCAGCTGCTGTTAGTCAGGTCCAACCTTGGGCTAAAATCATGAGCCCACATGGGGCTGGGCTTGGCTCCCAGCATGTTGTGATTGATCTTTTCTGTCCACCTTCTGGGCTGCCTTCAGCAGGAGTTTTGTTTCTCTCTTTCACTTTGTGGGTTCAGAAGCTCTAAAATTTTTTACAGTCATGTTTTATAGGGTTTTCAGGTGATTATGAGGGGAGCCCATATAGTTTTTCTGCTTCTACACCACCATATTGGCTCTGCACCCCTCTCCTTTGTGTTTTTTTAATCTCTTTTTAAAACATATTAGTGGTATTTCTAGGTCAAAGGGTGTTCACAGCTTTATAGCCCTTTTGGTATAGTTCAAGATTTCTATACAGAAGGGTTAAATCAGTTCACAACTCCACCAACAGTGCATTAAAATCTCATTTTCCTCACATTCCCTTCAACATTTGTAACTTACTTTTTCTGTCCTTTTAGCCAATTTAATAGGCATGAAATAGTAATTCAGGAATCTTTTAATTAGCATTTCTTGAATCAGTAGTAAGGTAGAGTATTATCAACAGAATCATCAACCCCTACATTTTATATGGTTATCAATAGCTTTGATTACTTCACCTGAGAACTCATCATGTTTTGATCATTTATCAATTGGTGAAAGGCTCTTATTTTTTTTAATAAATTTTACTCAGTGCTCTATATGATAGAGAAATGAGGCTTTTATTAGAGAAAGTTGCTTAATTTTTTCACATTTACTATTGTTAACTGTATTTCCCTCCATCCTATTCCTATTACCCCCACTTATTTTATTCTCTCTCTCTCTCTCTCTCTCTCTCTCTCTCTCTCTCTCTCTCTCTCTCTTCACACTTTCTCTCCTCCAATCTGCTTCATTTTGTTTTATAAAGCATCAGTTATATTTGTAGAAAATATACTCTCACATTGACTCTGGAATATTTCTCCTGAAATTTTTCACAACAATGTTCCTAATATTTATTCAAAATGAAACATTATAAAAGTGATAACCATGACATTTACTAATATCAAGGAGACAGTGAATAGCAGGCTGGGTGTCAGGGTCTTGAAGACCTGTGTTTAAGTCCCAAATTCCACACACACTAACTGTATGAATCTAGGCAATCTCCTCATCCTCTCATAGCTCTTGAAAATTCTCTAAGGATATGCAAGTTGAATAAAAGGTGCTAACCTCCATTGGTAGAGGAAATTTCCCCATATGGAAGTTCCCTATACTAATAAAATCTTAGGACTCTCCTCATTCCTCTAAATATAAAGGGACAGAGAGGGGTACAATGTGATCTTTGTGACACTAATTTTTTAAAGATAATTAAGACTCATTCTTCCACTGAAGGGGCCAAAGCATAGGCTGTATGGATCTTTTTAGCCCTAAGGCTCTATTTTACTTCTTCCATGTCATTTGTCTTTTAACAACTGACAGTAAATACACTCTGTCAGTGCATTCTTAATATGCCCTCAATTATATTCATTTTCATATTTTAACCAATTGTCCTTCTCATGTTCAATTTGCTAGTGATTCATCTCTAGAAAAAACGTTTTTGCAGAGTCTAATTCTTTGAGTGCTAATTTAATTTTATCCTCTCATTTTGTCATTTGTTAACTTTAGCCGTCCCTGAAGAAAATCTGAGACTATACTGTTTCCTAAAGAATTTTCTTTTTCTCATCCCAGAAGAAACACATGTAACTTCCTTGAAGTTTTTTTTTTTCTGTACTATGGTTTATATTTTGCTTTCGCTTCTGAACAAATTGTATAAGCTAAGTCCTGATTAATACAAATAATAAATCCCCTGAAGTCATCACATTATTGGAATGTGTATTTCCATTGGGTTATAACCAGTGCTTATATTTTACATAATTATTGTTTGAAATAACATGATTTCAAATATATGCAATCACTTTAGGAGATTCATAATACATACAAATTATGACCTAGTTGTATTCTTAGAAGACTGTCATATGAATGGATACTACATTTTATTCTTCAGGGGATTTGGAGAAGGGGAAAGGTAGGTAGTGTTCTATCTAAAATAGACTAATAAAACTTTAGAACTGAACTTAAGGTACAACTTTAGTATACATGTCTATGTATACTAGTAATATACATAGTAGTAATGTTGAGACAGTAGTAATGTTGAGAATGGAAACAAGATATATGTTACCTTGGATAAGTCACTCAATCTCCAATGACCTTAGTTTCTTTATCTGTAAAATACGAAGAGTTATGCTAAATGGAAAGTGATGTCCTTTGAAATTCTAGATCTATGGACTTATGACCCATTATCTTGTCTCCCCATCCAATGCCCCATCTAAGAAACACTGATATTGATGTGTATAAATCGAAAGTATATATGATTCAGCTGAGTTAAAAACTGAATACCAGTTAATCTCAACATTAAGCATATTAGCAAAAAGAAAGAAAAAAGATAACTGAATGGGGCTTTAAGAACTAGCTTTGGGTCTCATCTCTGCTATTATCTTATTAGATAACAGAGAAAGTCACTTTACTTTTCTAAGGCAATAATTTCCTCCCTTATAAAATTAAGAGGTTGACTCTAACAATCCCAATGGCCCCTTCTGGATGGGATATCCTGTGATTCTATATATTTTTGATTAAGGAATGAAGGGAAAATTATTGAATGATTGCTAAATAGTATAATCACAGGATCTTTCATTTCTAGCTGTTCATTTCTCTGCTAGTTACTTAACTTCTGTGTGTAGGGTCTTGCTTCTAGGGAGATGTTAATGTTATTGCTAATAGGCAAATGAAACTAATGAAGATAAAATTAAAAGAAAATCAGACAAATGGGAAAAAATGTTTTATCCAGTTTGTCTAATAAAATTGCATTCTAAGAACTGATTCAGTTTGATAAAAATAGGAAACATTCCCCAATTAAGAAATGGTCAAAAGATAAGAATAGGAAATTTTCAAAGAGTTAAATCTATGTTATTCATAGCCATATTTAAAAAATATACTTTAAATCACTGATAATTAGAGAAAATCTATTTAAAAGAACTCTGAGATTTCATCTCATATAGCAAAGTTAATAAAAAAGGAAAATAAAGACTGGAGGGATTGTAGATTTAATAATACATTATTGGTAGAACTGTGGGATAGGTGGGAGGGAAATATAGCCAGTCTTTTACAATATATCTTCTATGGCAATGTTTTGCATAGCTATATATGTACAACATATACTGAATTGTTTATCTTCCCAGCAAGAGTGGGTGACAAGGGAGGAAGGGAATGAGTCTGGAAATCAAAGTTTTAAAATTAAATGTTTCAAATATACATAAGTACTATTATTAATACTATTTTGCATATAATTGGGAGATAAGATGTGCAGGCATTGGGGCACAGAGTTTCACCTTGCCCTAATGGAAAAGTCAAAGGGGGTATGGGAGAAGATATGGGAGAGAGTAGACTGGATGAGGGGATATCCTGTGGGACTGCTATTCTAGGGTGGTGGGTAGGGGAAAAAATGGGGAAAAATTGTAAGTCAAAATCTGATTGAAATGAATGGTGTAAACCAGAATTTAAAAATATTTATAAAATAAAAAACCAAAATTATGTGTATGAAACAATTACATTAAACCAGAAAGAACATAAAAATAAAGATTAAATTAAAAAAAAAAAACAAAAGTATGCTGAGACCAAAACAAACAAACAAAAAGAAATGATGAAGGAATCAGATTCAGAGAAACATGGGAAGAACTATATAAACTGATAAAGACTGAAATGAGTAAAATAAGACCAATTTATCAAATAACATCATAAAGACAAATATCTCTCAAAAATTTAAGATCTCTGACCAGCACAATGAACAACCACAATTGCAGAGGTTTCATGGTAAAATGTAGTACCTGCCTTCTGATAGGAAAACAATGGAGAAAGAGACTTTATAAAAACATTAGCCAATGTGGTAATTTGTTTAGTTAAATGCTTTTAACACGTGTTTTGTTTTCTTAGTATCATTGGGGTTTAAGTGGGGGAGGGAAGAAGAGAAGGAAGACCTTTATGAAAATAAATGAGAAAAAAAAATCATTTCTAAATGTGCTTGCTTCACAGGATGACAGTGAGAAAAGTACCTGAAAACTGTATGCCACTATATAAATGTAGTTTATTAGTATTACTCACCTTGGAACTAGAATACTATTAACTAGGCAGCTAAGTGACATAGTGTTTAGAGTACTGTGCCTGGAGTGAGGAGTAGCTGAGTTTGGATTATGACTATGACAATAACCAGCTGTGTGATCCTGGCAAGTCTTTTAACCTCTCCTAGTCTCAGTTTTCTCATTTTTAAAATGGGCTCAATAATACCTACTTCACAGGATTATTGGAAGAGTAAATGAAGTATTAAATGCATAATGCTTTGTATATGTTGGAGTTCTTGGAGATATGTTAGAGATATTAGTGACTGGCAAAAAAGTCATATGAGATCTGAACGAATTGTAGCAGATGATTTTATTTTCATCTCTGAATTTGTAGAAGTATACTGGAAAAATAATGCTTGAAAATTATATAAAACTTGACTTTTTGCACTGTAAGGTTTTATAGTTTGATGTGAACATTAATGACATTTTAAAAGTCTAACAGGATTCTATGTGCTTTGTTTTCCTTGAATCCTTTAAAAATTAACAATGGGAAATCTATGTTCTTTGCCTCATTGTCTATAATTTTCTCCTGGTACTATAGGAGACAGATATATTTATTTTTTATTTTTTATTCAATTTTTTATTTTATTTGTTTATTTACTTATTTATTTATTTTGCTTTTTGGAGGGCAGTTGTGGTTAAGTGACTTGCCCAAAATCACACGGCTAGTTTTTTTTTGGGGGGGGTGTGTATGTGTGTGTGTGTGTGTGTGTGTGTGTGTGTGTGTGTGTGTGTGTGTGTGTATTAAGCAGCATCTGAAGTTGGATCCAAACCCAGGTCCTCCTGACTCCAGGTCTGGTGCTATATTCACTGACACATGCAGCTGTCTTAGGCAACAAATTTTTTAAAGATGCTACAAGGAACCTTGGTATCTTGCTTAGTAGAAGATGTCATGTTCTTGTTTTATTAAAAAGAGGGAATGTATGAACATTCCAGCAAGAGGAAATCTGTGACTTTTAGATATTTGTCTGAATAGAACCAATAAGAAATAGTACATATGTATTTATTGTTATATCTCAGGTTTCTCTTCTGGAGGTCACAAAGAAACACTTCAACAATGTTATCAGCTTTCAATGTAGTGAATCTATATCAAAATATAAAAAAATATATAGGTTGCCATGGCAAGTGTAGAGATTAAGAACCATGCAGTATAAACTTAAATCACTTTACCATAGTGTTCCCTTATCCCTTCAGCCACAGGTTGAAGAATCTCAAAGAATTTTTGGCTAGCCTTTCTGGTCCTTGCTCAGCTGTATTTCATAAAGAGAATGGAAAAAAATTGTGTTGGTTCAGTCTGTACTACAAGAATTTTATTGGTGTTGCTCCAAATCACTGAAAATAACCACATCCTACAATAACATTCCCTTTGATGGTGTCTGTGTTGATATGCATGTATGTGTATCTATCTGTCAATAGAAAAAAATTGTATTTTTCCACCATAAAAGTACTTCTGTCAGTCAATAAACATTTATTAAGCACATTTTAAGGGACCTGCACTTTAGGTAACTGCCATCACTTTATCACCCTTAGGAAATTTCCTTTAAAAATGTAACAAATTATATTCAGTAGAGAATATTCAAATATAATAAGCTTAGAAGCCTCTACATATTCCCATGTTAACATAATCATTCCCCACATGGATAAAACAGTAGTGCTGCTTTTGACATTTAGCACTGTTCTTTATTCTACAGTGTCACTGATTTTATTTTTATGCATTTGCTTAGTTGGACTGATAGTCTCATTTGTAGGGACAGTCTCTCCATCTGCATAGATCATAGTTCTTCTGTGTTGTCATATTACATATATATATATATATATATATATATATATATATATATATATATTGTCTCTGTGTTTCCTGAGATGTTTCTGTAGAAGAAATATTCAATGTGCTAATGATTTTCCCATCATGCCGTTATTATCTCAGAAGTACCAGTGTAGCACTTAGAGTTTCAATTTAATGTCTTTACTGCCATTTCACCAAATCAGGTTTTGCTAGTTACATACATTCTTGATGAAATATATTCTATCCATTCTCATGTGGAAGTAAATTATTGTCAATATGAGTACAAAAGGGAGGCAAGGTGATCAGTATCCCACTCTTTTTATCACATTTATTTATTTTTTAAATTAAATTTTATGTTTATTTTTAGTTTACATCATTCATTTCCACAATATTTTGAGTTACAATTTTTCTCCTTATTTCCCCTACCCAGGACCCCAAAACAGTGATACCACTGCATACTCAATTGCCCAATCTGCCCTCCCCTATATCCTTCAACATATCCCCTCAGACTTTCTATTGGGGCAAGATGGTTCTCTATGCCCCAGTGTATGTATGTCTTATATCCCAGTTGCATATAAAATGATATAATACATACATATATATATATGTACATATTTGAACATTTGATTTTAAAACTTTTAATTTCAGATTCTTTCCCTTCCTCACTACTCACCCACCTTTAATGGGAAGATAAATAATTCAATATAGGATATATATACATGTGTAGCTATGTAAAACCTTTCCATAGTTCCATAGTGGATATATTGTGAAAGAGTTACTATATTTCCCTCCATCCTATCTCTCCCTATGCTTGTTCTATTCTCTACTTTGACCTTTTCCCTTTTCAAAAGTGGGTGCTTCCAACTTCCCTCTCCCCCAGGCTACCCTCCCTTCCTTTTCCCCCATTCTCATTCACTTCCCCTCCTACTCTTCTGTAGGGTGAGGTACCCTATTTAGTGTGTATGTCATTCCATCCCTAAGCCTAAACTCACATATGTATTCATATGACCATATACCCTCTGATAAAGACATATGTGTATATATACACCCATAGAAATATATATATACATATATATATATATATATATATGATACATTCATACATATTCCCTTAAAGTATTCACATACTGAGAAAACTTTCATAAATTACAATTATTGTTTTTCCATGGAAGAATGTAAATAGTTCAATTTTGATAAGTTCCTTATGATTTCTTTTCCCTCTATCTTCTCATGCTTCTCTTCTTGTATATGAATATCAAATTTTCTATCCAACTCTGGTTTTTTCATCATGAATGCTTGAAAGTCCTCTATTCCACTGAATGACCATATTTCCCCCTGAACATGATATTCAGTTTTGCTGGGTAGGTGATTCCTGGTTTTAAACCTAGCTGCTCTGACCTCCAGAATATCATATCCCAAGCCCTTCGATCCCTCAGTGTAGAAGCTGCCAGGTCCTGTGTTATTCTGATTGTGTTTCCACAGTACTGAAATTATTTCTTCCTGGCTGCTAGTAATATTTTCTCCTTCATCTTGGAATTCTGAAACCTGGCTATAGCCATATATTCCTAGGAGTTTTCTTTTAGGCATCTTTTTTCAGGAGGTGTACAGTGTACTCTTTCAGCCTTTATTTTGCCTTGTGGTTCTAAAATATCAGGGCAATTTTCCTTGAGAATTTCTTAAAGGATGATTTCTTGGTTCCTTTTTTGATCATGGCTTTCAGGTAGACCAATTATTTTTTAAATTATCTCTTCTGGATCTATTTTCCAGGTCAGTGGTTTTTCCAAATAGATATTTCACATTCCCTTGTATTTTTCATTTCTTTGAATCTGTTTAATATTATCTTGATTTCTCATAATGTCACTAGCTTCCATTTGCTCCATTCTAATTCTGAAGGAATTATTCTCTTCAGTGAGCTTTTGAGATTCTTTTTCCATCTAGCAAATTTGACTCTTTAAGGCTTGCTTCTCCTCATTGGTTTTTTGAGCTTCTTTTGCCATTTGAGTTAGTCTATTTTTTAAGGTGTTATTTTCTTCAGTCAGGTTGTTGACTCTCTTTTCATGATTTTCTTGCATAATTTTCATTTCTCTTCCAAATTATTCCTCCACTTCTCTTATTTGTTTTTCAAAATCCTTCTTAAAGGAGCGGCTAGGTGTTGCAGTGAGTAGAGTGTCAGGCCTGGATTTAGAAGGACCTGAGTTCAGACCCGGCCTCAGACACTTAACAAACACAAACAAAAACCTAGCCATGTGACCTTGGGCAAGTTACTTAACCCCAATTTCCCTCCAAAAATGCAAAAAAAAATCCTTCTTAAGCTCCTCTGTGGCCTGTAACCTACTCATATTTTTCTTGGAAGCTTTTGATACAGGAGTTCTGACTTTGTTGTTTTCCTCCTCTTCTATACTTTGATCCTTTTTGTCCCCAAAATAGGATTCTGATTTTGGATTCCTCTGTTTGCTTTGATTGCACATGTTGCCACTTAATTACTTGACTTTTGAGCCTTTTGCCATGGTAGAACTATGCTAACATGAAGGGGAGCTTCATCCCAATTGATGCTGTTTTTGCAGCTGCTGGAGCTTTTAGTTGGGTGCCCTCTCTGAAGCCTCCACATGCTCTGGCAAACTGATCACTCTCCCCAGGACGTCCACCCTAGACACTGATCCAGAGCCAAGCAGGTTAAAGCAAGAGTTATTACCCCTCAGTTTGTTTGATTGGTCCCCATATAATCTTCTGACCTCGAGCTCTGAAACAGCCAGGTGGTGGCAACTGTACCCCTGGAACCTCAACTGCTTCTCACCTTGGGAGCAAAGACTAGACTGCACTCTGAAATTCCCTCTTCCTGCAAAGTCCACACTGACCTCTCCTTTGTTTTTGACACCTGTGGGTTGATAATTCCATAAACCATCACAGCTGCTGGTGATCTGAAATACTTCCAGCCAGCAGCTGGTCAGGCCACCGTGAGGTTAAAACCCAGACTCCAGCAGGGCTGGGCTTGGCTCCCAGAATGCAGTGCTGGCCATTTCCTGCTGGCCTTCTAAGCTGTCTTCAATGGGAGGTTAGCTTCTCTGTGTCATTTTGTGCATTTTGTATCTCCAAAGTTTGTATAGAGCCTTTTTTTACATGAATTGGAGGAGGTGGAAGCCAGAACTGTGAGGAAGTCCTGTTTCTACTCTGTCATCTTGACTCTGCCTCTGTGTTATTTCTCTTTTTTGTTGATGAAACATTTAAGGATATAAATTTTACCCTTGTGATTGTTTTTATGAAACCCATGAGTTTTTGGCAAATTGTCTTGCTGTAATATTCGTTGATTATCTTTTTTTATAATTTCTGTGATTCATTCTTTTACTTATCAGTATTTATAGGATTATTTTATTTGACCTCTAGATTTGACTGTTTCTTCAATAAGAACATTTCTTCAATTGCATTGTGTTATAGTTAGATATAGTTACTTATATATGTATATATATACATATATATACATTTAATATAAATATTTATTTCCCCCTGAATTTATGAGGTTCAATGCCTAAACAATTAAAATAGTTCATGGACATGGGGAGGATTAAATACCAGATATACCTATATCTTTAATTTTTTCTAAAAATTTATTTAGGTGTGTTACTTCTTTCTTGGACACTTTTTTCAAATGTGGATGAGATACATTGAGTTCCTCAACTATTATGGGTTTATTGTCTATTTTATCTTGTAAATTGATTATCGTTTTTGTTACATTTTCGGATTCTGTGCCATTCAGTGTTTATAAATGTTTTGATATTATGTGATATTATTATTTGATATTATTTTGATATTATTTGATATTATTTCCTTCTAAGCACTTTTTTGTTTATCTTTTCTAATTAAAGTTAATTTTTTTGCCTTGTCCAAGATCACAATTTTATGAATTTACCTGAAGCATAATAAATGGTATTACAACCTCTTGTTTTAACTCAGTGTGAGTCTTTGTTTCAAGTGTTTCTGGATTCTGCTAATTCACTCTTTTACCTTTCTCAGTTTTACATATGATTCCATCTCAATAACATTCATATTTATTTTTGTTAATTTTATATTTCTCTCCGTTCTATCATTTTATAGTTTACAATCTATTTTCTAGTCTTGTTTACAAAGATGAAGATGTTGAAACAGAAGGTGTATCCTCAATACTAGTGATTTTTATTTGATGCAATCTATTTCATTCTAATATTCCTCTTTTCTTTCTCTCTCACTCACCCTGATCACAGATTCTTTTTCTTTATTTTCTTTCATTTTATTCACCTCTCTCAGTTTATTTTCAGAGGAAGTTTTGTTTTGCTTATTACTAAACTTCATATCTATACTCCTTGATGCCATTCTTTTATCTTCCTATAGTCATTTGATTCCATTTTGAGTTTAATGTATTTGTACACCAAACCTGTTCTGCAAATGTTTGCATATTCATTTACATGGTTCAGGAAAAAAATAAGGTTCTAGTGTAGCCCCTTCCCCCTTTCCTCCAAATTCATATATTCTTCTCCTATATCCCAAAAAGATGAGATGGTAAGTTCCATTTCCTTGCTCCCTCTTTCTCCTTTGTGACTTTTTTTCTTTTTTTATTTTATGATCATCAAAATTTGACAAAATCCCTCATAGGTCCTTATCTCTTGTTATTGCCTCCATGATCCTTTAAGATAGTAAGGATCAAAAATGACACATTTCTTCTCCTAGTCATATAATTAAAATATTTTGTAATTATATTGTCACTTCCAAACCTTCAAATATATTTCCCTTTTAAAAATTTCTTGATTCCAGAATTTGCATATAAAAGTATATATTTCTCTAGTCTGATTGTTAGAAATAATTTCATCTCTTTGATTCCATTAAAAGTTCACCTCAAACCCCAGGACACCCAATAAATTTGTCATAAGTTGTGTTTAATAACATTTTTTCTCTTGGTTTTCTCTTTCTTTTGCATTATAGAATATCATATTCCAAACTTTGCCCTCCCCCTTTGAAATTGTAGCTGCCAATTCTTATGTTATCCTGACTCAACCTCCTTGATACTTGAACTCTTTATTCCTGGCTAATTGTGGTATGATTCCTCTGACATTTGCTTTATTGCTTCTTGGAATTCCATGAGAGTTTTATCAAATCTTTGATTTTCCTTATGGCTTTGCTTGTAGAGGATGCTGAGTTATTAACTTCTGGATTTTTTATCTTGAGAATTCCTTGGTATAATCCCAAGGCAAATTGTTCTGTTTTACCCCTCCTCTAGTGCCTTCAGAATTCTAGTAATCTCTGTTAGAAACCTGAATTATCAAAATGTACTAGCTGTCATTTATTCTTGGATTTATTGGATCATTACTTAATTTTGTGTTCTTTTTAAAAAATCCTGAAAGATTCAAGTTCTTCTTCTTCTTCTGTTTATTATTATGTCTTGAGGAGAGGCCTTATTAACTTTGTAATTTATAGGAATAAAAGTTTACACTACACTCTCTTTAATACTTGTGTTTCTATTTCTGAGCAAGGTGATTCCTCCAAATGGGGGTTTTAATGGAAATTTCTAGAGACAAAAATGATAAATGGATCTTATCCCATTTTGGGAGTTTTGTATTCAGTTAACCTTCTTCTATAATAAGAATATATCATTCTCCTCCTTCTCCCTGAGCCCAGCCAGACCGGCCTCCCCGGTGGCTGGGAGGCCACCGGCAGGGGGCAGGGGAAGGGGTTCTTCCCACAAGTAATTCAGAGATAACTGAAAATACATAAGGAAATTGACCAAAATAGATTTTCTCCCTGAATTTACATATTGGGGTTGGGAGAGAAGTCCTGAGATATTGATAGGCCACCTAAATCATTGAATATAAGTTTGCTTTTAGGTCTCCATTTGAATATGTTAGCCACTGTTAATCTGTATGTTAAACTGCTATTCTATAAACTGAAATTATTTGAAAATTGACTTTCCAAAATGTAGAAATACAACATTTCATTTCTTTGTGATTTCTGTTGGTAGCTACTGCTCTGGAGATATGAGTTAACTTCATTCTGGACATATAATTTGTGATTACCAGGGATCCAACTATCAGGTTTTGGGTTTCTTAGTTGTTGTGTAAAAAAAGTATTGGGAGAAGTGGGAAAAATTTAGTTAAAATGAAGCTTACTACTGACCACTGGCTCCTATATAGTACTATTGGTAGCAAAAAAATATATTGGAGAAGAGTTTATCCCAAACCATGTCCTCATATACATTTTCATGTCAATTCTGACTTCATCAAGTGAATGTAAATGAATGAGTTCACTTAAAATTTAAGTGATAGAGCCAATGTTCCTCATAAATGAGTGATTGTTGTGGTTTACATTCTTCTGTTGAGGCTTCATAGTAGCTGTTTCATGAACTTTTCACAGGTATACATCAAATATTGTGTTCTATGAACTGGAAGCTAGACTCACAAATATTAAAAAAAAAAACCCTGATCTTTTTTTGTGTTTATTCTGCCTTTTTCCATGCCTGATCTTCATTTGTAAACCTAGTCTGTAGAACTTGCAAATTAGGATTTTGTGGTTTATCTAGGAGTGAGTAATGAGGGAAATATTACTGTTACTTTTGGTGAGGAAAAGTAATTTTTGTATAGTTTATTTCATTCTAAATAAAATGTTAATTTTCTTTAAAAAAAGAATATAACACTAGCACCTTGAATCATGTAATCTATTGCTGCAGTCACATAAGACTCAAAAAAAGGCTATCCTTTTCCTCCACTAATTATCTTTCCATTTATCTTTGTATTTATCCTGTGTTACCTTAGTTTGTAGATGTTATTCTTCTAAGATTGTGCTAGGTTCACAAATATGGACTGGTTATATAGGTAATGCTTATATTGGAATAATATGAAAAGATTATTAAACAGTATATGTTCTGCTCCCCACAAGAATGCCCATATTCAAAAAAGCTGGAAATAGAAAAATGACCTATATGAATAGTTATAGCAAAATTTTTTGTGGTAGCAAAAAAACCTGGAAACTATGGGGATTCCCATCAATTAAGGGATGACTGAAAAATTATGGTATGTGAGTGTGTTGAAATACTATTGTATTCTAAGAAAAGAGGAAGTAGACAATTTCAAAAAGACATGGAAAGACCTGTATGGATTGATGCAAAATTAGGTAAAGAGACCCAGAATTGTACTATATAACCAATATTATAGAAGCAAATAATTTTGGAAGACTTTTAAAAAGTGAAGAAAAATGAATGAGCAGAAACCGAATGACTTTACAATAACATCTCTCTAACAACAAACAACATCAAATGCTATGAAAACATTGATCAAATAAATCACCTTCTACAATTTCAGAAGTCAATGATGAAGCATGCTATGTACCTCTTGAAAGATTTTAGGGTTCAGAGTGCAAGAAGAAACATATTTTTGAACATGGCCAATGGGGTAATTTTTTCTTTGTTTCACAATATATGTTTATTATTCAATGATATTATTTTTGTTTTTGCGGGGGGGGGGGGGAGGAAGAACCAGTGTTATTGGGCATTAATTTCTTAGTTGTGTTTGAATTTTCATGAACCCATTTGGGGTTTTCTTGGCCATTTTCTCCTAAAGTTCTTTTTACAGATGAGGAAATTGAGGGGAAAATAGTTCAGTGACTTGTCCAGGGTCAAACAGGTAATAAGTATCAAAGTTGAGATTTAAACTCAGAAAGATGAGTCTTCTGGACACCAGCATTACATAGCTGCCAAAAGAAGAGAAAATGGATACTGTAAATTTTTAAAAATAGTAAAAATAGGGGGGGCGGAGCCAAGATGGCAGGGTAGAAACAGCACTTCCAAGGCACTATCCTCCCAGATCACCTCCAAACTATGTAAAAGGGGACTTTGAGCAACTTCTGGAGCCCCAGCACCCACAGAAGAACACAGAGAAGCTAACCTCCTGCTGAGGACAGCCCAGTAGCCCTGGGAGCTGGCAGCTCAAAGCACACAGAGAGCCGAGCCCAGGTCAACTTGAGCCTTGGGTTTATCCCCAGGGCGGCCAGGCCAGCAGTCAGCTGGATGGACCCCAGAACACCAGCAGATGTGGCGATTTCAGAATTATCAAAACAGACATGCCTAGGACAAAGTGAGAGGTCAGTGCCCTATGGACTATGGGACCAGTATTTGGGGAACACATTGGCTTCCTCCCCTATGGGCTAGAAGCTGCTGAGGAGACACTCCATTTTGCAGTTTTCAGTGCCTCCAGCTCCTGGCCTGTGAACTGTGGGGAGATCCATCGAACAGTCTTGGGGGGGTAATCACTCTTGCTTTAACCTCCCTGCATCTGGATTGTGGTCTGGGGTGGAGGTTGTTGGGTGGGTATCCAGCTGGCCAGAAATGGAAATTGTGAAGAACCCAATGTTCGGGATGGAAGGTCCCCTGTCTGGTGGTAGAGTCCTACTGTGGCAAGAAGCCCAAAAGTCAAGTAATTAAGTGGCAAAGGAAACAAAATAAACAGAAAAAAGCAACAGTAGACTCCTATTTTGGGGGCAAAGAGGGTCGAAGCAGGGAACAGGAGGAGGACTGTGAGGTCAGAAATCCTACTGCAAAAGCCCCAAAGGAAAATATGAGCAGTTTACAGGCCATAGAGGACCTTAAGAAGGACTTTAAAAATCAAATAAGAGAAGTGGAGGAAAAATTGGGAAGAGAAATGAGGAGGATGCAGGAAAAGTATGAAATAAGGGTCAACAGCCTGACTAAGGAAAACAACACCTTAAAAATATACTAAGTCAAAAGGGAAAGGAGGCCCAAAAGGTCCATGAGGAGAAGAATGCCTTAAAAAGTCGAATTTGCCAGCAGGAAAAAAAAATCCTAAAAGTTCACTGAGGAGATTCTTTCCTTCAGAGTTAGACTAGAGCAAATGGAAACTAATGACTTTATGAGAAATCAAGATGTTGTTAAGCAGATCTAAACAAATGAAAGAATAGAAGGCAATGTGAAATATCTCATGGGAAAAACCACTGACCTAGAAAATAGATCCAGGAGAGATAATTTAAAAATTATTGGACTACCTGAAAGCCATGATCAAAGAAAGAACCTAGAAATAGCCCTTCAAGAAATTCTCAAGGAAAATTGCCCTGATGTTTTAGACCCAGAGGGCAAAATAGAGGTTGAAAGAATCCAACGATCTCCTCCCGAAAAATATCCCCAAAAGGAAACTCCCAGGAATAGTATAGGCAGGTTCCAGAATCCCCAGATCAAGGAGAAAATACTACAAGCAGCCAGGAAGAAACAATTTCAATATTGTGGAAACACAATCAGAATAGCACAGGACCTGGCAGCTTCTACACTGAGGGATGAAGGGCATGGGATATGATATTCCAGAGGGCAAAAGAGCTGGGACTGAACCCAAGGGTCACCTACCCAGCAAAACTGAGTATTTTTTTTCAGGGGAAAATATGGTCATACAGTGGAATAGTGGACTTTCAAGCATTCTTGAGGAAAAAATCAGAATTGAATAGAAAATTTGACATCCAGACACAAGAAGCAAGAGATGCCTGAGAAGGTAATTAGGGAAAAGAAATCAAAAGGAACTTATCAAAGTTGACCTATTTACATTCCTGTATGGAAAAACAATAATTGTAACTGATGAAACCTTTCTCAGTTTGAAAATAATGGAAGAAGGGTGTATGGTCATATGAATACATATGTGAATGTGTGTATATATGTTTACAGTTATACATGGATAGAGGGCACAGTCTGAATTTGGTAGGAAGGGATGATACTTAAGGGGTGAAGTTATGAGGTGAGAGAGGAGAGTGGCAATAGCAGATGGGGAGAGACAGGGTAGGGTAAACTATCTCATGTAGAAGAAGCAAGGGGAAGTGGCTGCAGGGTAGGGGGAGAATAGGAAGGGAAAAAAAAAAGGCAAATCCACATTCCCATTGAATCTGGTTCAGGCAGAGAATGACATACATACTAAATGGGATATCTCAACCTGCAGCAAAATAGGGAGAAGGGGGATGAGAGGAGGGATGATGGATAGGAGGGCATTCTTGGGGGGGAGGGGAGGTTGGAAATACCCACTATAGAAGAGGGACAGGATCAAGTAGGGAATGGACCAGGTGGGGGTGGGACGGGTGGGAGGGAATTATAAGCAGCCTTGTACAATATATCTACTATGGTAATGTTTTGCATATCTGGACATGTACAACATATACTGAATTACTTATCTTCCCAGAGGGAATGGGTGACAAGGGAGGAAGGGAAATAAAAAAAAATAGTAAAAATAAAGATAACTATTTGGAGCTAAAAGGCACCATGGAGATCACCTAGTCTAATAATATTATTGTTAAGAAGAGGAACTGTGGTGCCCAAAGTTTACATGATTTTTTCAGATTATGCAGCTAACAAGAAACAGAACCAAAATTTGAAAACCAGCACCCTTAGAGAGTGCTTTCCTAAAGATAACCCCTGTGAAATAGCTGTGTTGGACATAAGGAAACTAAGGATCAGCGAGTTTTTGAATTGTTATCTTTACAATAGTCTTTTCATAATATGTTCTTCAATCCTTCCTCAATTCCATTTGTCTGTCTGTTCCCTCCTACCTCCTTTCACCACTTCCTCATTTCCAGGAGGCTTTGTTCCCTGAATTTGCTCACTTTTTCATTAGAAAGAGGGACTGAATCTCCAGAACACGTAAGTGTAAATGATACTCTAGTGTGAAATTCTTTTCTGTCTTTTAAAAATATAATTTTATTTATTTTTCTGTATTCAACATTCATTTCTGCAAGATTTTGAGTTACACATTTTCTTCCCATCTCTCCCCTACCCATCATCACAAGATAGCAAGCATACTTAATACCCCTTCCAGCAATCTATCCTCCTCCAAGCCCCCACTTTCTTACTTGAAGGGTAAGATGGATTTTGGTACTCCATTGTTTGTATATCTTATTTTCTAGTTTACATAAAACATAAAGTTTTTTCCCAAATGCTTTAATAAATTGTAGTTTACGTGATTCATTTCTGCCAGATTTTGAATTACAACTTTTTTCCCCATTTTTATCCTACCCCCCACCCCAGAATAGCTTTCCCACCAGATATACCCTCATCAACTCTGCTCTCTCCCATATCTTCTCCCATAACCCCATAGACTCTCGAAGTAGGGCAAGGTGAATCTTCATGCCCCAATGCCTGTATATCTTATTTCCCAATTATATGCAAAATAGTATTAATAATAGCATTTATACATTTTTACACAATTGAGTTTAAAACTTTGAATTCCAGATTCATTCCCTTCCTCCTTAGTCACCCACCCTTACTGGGAAGACAAGCATTTCCGTATATGTTGTGCATGTGTAGTTATGCAAAACATTACCATAGTAGATATATTGTAAAAGACTGTCAATATTTCTCTCCCCGCTATCCCACCTCCTACTTTGTCTATTCCATATTTTGATCCAGTCCTTTTTACAAGTGGGTATTTCCAAATTCCCTCCCCATTCCTCTCCCCCTCCCTTCCCTTATCCCCACCATCATCCCCTTCTCTCCTACTCTCCTGTAGGGTGAGATATCCTATTTAGCATGTATGTCATTCTCTCCCTGATACAAATTCAATGAGAATATGGTTTTGCCTTTTTTCCCTCCTCTTTTTTGCCTCCCTTGTAACCATTTTCCCTTGCCTCTTCTATATGAAACAGTTTACCCCATTCTGTCTCTCCCTATCTCCTCTCGTTATATTCTTCTCTCACCTCTTAATTTCACCTTTTAAGTTCATCCCTTCCTATTAAATTCGACCTGTGTCCTCTATCTATGTGTACTTGTAAAGAAATGTTTCTTTGATCATGGCTTTCAGGTAGTCCAATAATTTTTAAATTGTCTCTCCTGGATCTATTTTCCAGGTCAGTGTTTTTTCCCATGAGATATTTCACATTGCCTTCTAATCTTTTGTTTGTTTGGATCTGCTTAACAGCATCTTGATTTCTCATAAAGTCATTAGCTTCCATTTGCTCCAGTCTAACTCTGAAGGAATGAATCTCCTCAGTGAACTTTTGAGATTCTTTTTCCATCTGGCAAATTCAACTTTGGGGGGGGGGGTTTAGAAACAGGGTGTTTATTTTAGTATCATTAGGGCCTCTACTCAGATTTGTTTATTCAGTTTCATCAACAAGACTGGATGAAAATATCTATTTTTTTTTCCTTCAGAGGTGAGAAGATGTTACTAGTTTTCCAGTGATGTTTAATTTAGGGCAAGTTAAAGCATTTGTATTTTGTGGGTATGGCTGCATAGAGAGATATTAGAGCTGTTGGAATATTTTGTTCACTAAAAAGTCTCTTTGCAGTGGATCTTCCAGATCCCGTAGCAGGTCTAAGACCTGCAAATTCAACTTTTTAAGGCATTCTTTTCCTCGTTGCCCTTTTGGGCCTCCTTTGCCATTTGAGTCAGTCTATTTTTTAAGGTGTCGTTTTCCTCAGTCAGGCTGCTGACCCTCATTTCATACTTTTCCTGCATCCTTCTCATTTCTCTTTCCAATTTTTCCTCCACTTCTCTTATTTGATTTTTAAAGTCCTTCTTAAGGTCCTCTATGGCCTGCAACCTGCTCATGTCTTCCCCTGGGGCTTTTGGAGCAGGACTTCTGACCTCACAGTCCTTTTCCCACTCTATGCCCCCAAAATAGGAGTCTTGGGTTGCATTTTTCTGTTTCCTTTGCCTTGGCATGTTGCCACTTGATTACCTGACTTTTGAGCTTGTTTCCACACTATGGCTTTAAGGCCAGATAGAGGAATTTTCGTCCTGAACGTGTGGGGGGCAAATTCCGTTTCTGGCAAGCTGTAAACCCACCCACGACTTCCACCCTAGATCACAATCCAGATCCAGGGAGGTTAAAGCAAGAGCGATTAACCCCCGCCAAGACTGATAGCTGGATCTCCCTACAATTAATTGCAGGCCGGGAGCTGGAGCTGCCTCTGAAAACTACAAAATGGGGTGTCTCCTCAGCGGCTTCTAGCCCCCAGGGGAGGGAGCCCATGCATTCCCTAAATACCCGTCCCAAAGTCCATAGGACACTTACCTCTTACTTTGTCCTAGGCATGTCTATGTTGATGATTCTGGAGTCACCACAGCTGCTGGTGTTCTGGGGTTCCTCCAGCCGGCTGCTGGCCCTGCCACCCTGGGGCTAAAACCTTGGCTCACTCGGACCTGGGCTCTGCTTGGCTCTGCTTCCTGCGCTCTGCGTGTTGCACACTGCCGGCTCCCAGACCCCTGCGCTGCTCCTTCCCGCAGGGCTACTGGGCTGTCCTCAGAGGTAGGTTAGCTTCTCTATGTCGTTCTGTGGGTGCTGGGGCCGAAAGATGATTTCTTAAGCGGCTAAGTGTCACAATGAGTAGAGTGTTGGCACTGGAGTCAGAAGGACCTGAGTTCGGATCTGGCCTCAGACATTTAATGCACATACAAACAAAAACCTAGCCATATAACCTTGGGCAAGTTACTTAACACCAATTGCCCTCCAAATAAAAGCCAAAAAAAAAAGAAAGATAATTTCTATGTTCTTTTTTGATCATGATTTTTAGGTAGTCCAATAATTTTTCAATTATCTCTCCTGGATCTATTTTCCATGTCAGTGGTTTTTCACATGAGTTATTTCACATTGCCTTCTATTCTTTCATTTGTTTGGATCTGTTTAACAGCACTAGCTTCCCTTTAGTCCATTCTAAATCCCAAGGAAAGATTCTCCTCAGTCAGCTTTTGAGATTTTTTTCCTGTCTGGCAAATTTGGCTTTTTTAAGGCATTCCTCTCCTCATGGCCTTTTTCAGCCTCTTTTGCCATTTGAGTTAGTCTAATTTTTAGGGAGTTATTTTCCTCAGTAAGGCTGTTGACACTTTTTTCATCATTTTCTTGCATCATTTTCAATTTCTTCTCCACTTCACTTATTTGATTTTCAAAATCCTTCTTCAGGTCCTCTATCACCTGTAACTAGCTTGTATTTTCATTTGGAACTTTTGGTGCAGGATTTCTGACCTCCCAGTCCTCCTCCTGTTCCATGCTTCGATCCTCTTTGCCCCCAAAATAGAAGTCTACTTTTGAATTTTTCTGTTTATTTTATTTCTTTTGCCTAGGCATGTTGCCACTCAATTACTTGACTTTGGGGCTGGTTGCCACAGTAGGACTCTGCCACCAGCCAGGGGAGCTTCCATCCCAAATGCTGCGGGTTTTCCCAACTATAAGAGATATTAGTTGGGTGCCCTCTCTGAAGCCCCTACATGCTCTGGCAAGCTGGTTACACATCCCAAGACCTCCATCCCAGACCACAATCCAGATCCAAGAAGGTTAAGTCAAGAGCGACTAACCCAAAACTGATTGTCAGATCCCCCTGTAGTTAGCAGGGTAGGAACTGAAGCTGCCTTGTGTGTCCATGGCTGTGCTGAAGCTTTTCAGCTGCTTTGCGGGCCCAGGGAAAGAGCCTGATGTGTTGTCCCAACTAATGAGACCCAAAATCCATACTGCACTAACCTCTCACTTTGTCGCAGGCATCTATGTGTTGATAATTCTGGATACACCACAGCTGCTGGTGTTCTGGAGTCTCTCTAGAGAGCTGCTGGTCAGGCCATGCTCAGGCTAAAACTTCTGACTCATGCAGGCCTAGGCTCACCTCCCAGTGCTCTGTGCTGGCAACACCCTGCTGGGCTGCTGGGCTGTCCTCAGTTGGAGGTTAGCTTCTCTGTCATTTTGTGGGTTCTGGATCTCCAGAGGTTGTTTAGTGTCCCCTGTTACATGAATTTGGAAATTGTGGGAGGCAGAGCTGCACTGAAGAGCTGTTTCTACTCTGCCATTTTGACTGTGATCCACCCTCGCCCTCCAGAAAGCATCATTTTTAACTATTCTTTTTAAAACTTTGAGTTTTTTATTCTCTCCATTCTCCCCTCCTCACCCACCACCACTGGGAAGACAATCAAATCAAGATGTGTTGTATATGTGTAGTTGTGAAAACATTTCCATGGTAGTTATATTGTGAAAGACTAATTATATTTCCCTCCATCCTATCTCACCCCCCATTTATTCTATTTTCTCCTTTGACCCAGTACCTTTTCAAGAGAGTTTGCTTCTAATTACTCTCTCCCTCAAACTTCCCTCCCTTCTCTCATCCTCCCTTTTATTCCCCCCCCACCACTTTCCTGTAGGGTAAGATAACCAATTGTGTGTGTATGTTATTCCCTCCTTAAGCCAAATCCAATGAGAGTAACATTGACTCATTCCTTCACCTTCCAGCTCTTCCCCTCCCCCTGGTAACAGCTTTCTCTTGCCTCTTTTATGTGATATAATTTACCCTGTTCTATCTCTTCCTTTCTCCTTCTCCCAAGAAATTCCTCTCTCACCTCTTAATTTTATTTTTAGATATGACCCGTTTATATTCAATTCATCTGTGCCCTCTGTCTATGTATACATGTACACACAAACACACACACACACACATACACAATACATTCATCTATACATACATAGAGGTATGTTTACTTATACACACATATATGTATATCTATATATTTCTATCTCTATCTCTATCTATGTATATTCCCTTAAACTGTACTCATACTGAGAAAATTCTCATGAGTTCCAATGATTATTTTTCCATGTAGTATCCTACTTGGTCTGTAGGAACAGAACAGGGTGGTCTTTTCTTTTTCTTTTTTTTTTTGTTTTGTTTTTTTTTGTTTTTTGATTTGTCGAGGGGGAAGGCAAAGCAGTTGTGTCCAAGGTCACATGGCTAGTTTTGTGTTTTTTCTGAGGCCGGATTTGGACTCAGGTCCTCTTGACTCCAGGACTGGTGCTCTATTCATTGTGCCAGCTAGCCACCCCACAATGGTCTCTTCTTAAGATAAACTTATACCATAACACTGGGACTGATCCTTTTACAGAGTGATGATATACAGAATGCTAATTGAGGAGAAGAAGTAGGGGGTTAGGGTACTATGTCCTGGGCAATACTCAAGACTATGCCTTAAGCTGTTTCAAGATATTTGAAACTGGGCAATACTCAAGACTATGCCTTAAGCTGTTTCTAGCCCCCAGGGGAGGAAGCCAACTCGTTCCCCAAATACTGGTCCCAAAGTCCATAGGGCACCAACCTCTTACTTTGTCCTAGGCATGTCTGTGCTGATAATTCTGGTATTGCCACAACTGCTGGTGTTCTGGGGTTCCTCCAGCTGCCTGCTGGTCCGGCTGCCCTGGGGATAAAACCGTGGCTCACGTGGACCTGGGCTCGGCTCTCCGCCCTGGGCTGACAGGTCCCGGAGCACTGTGCTGCCCCTCCCTGCAGGGCTGCTGCGCTGTCCTCAGCTCCTTAGCGGGTGGTCAGTTTCTCTGTGTCGTTCTGTGGGTGCTAGGGTTCCAGAAATTGTTCAGAGCCCCTTTTACAATTTTTAGAAGAGATCTGGTAGGAGAGCACCTTGGAAATGCTGTTTCTACTACAATGTTTCTTTAACACAGTGTTTTGGAGTGACTAGGTGGCACAGTGGATAAGAGTGCCAGCCCCAAAGTCGGGAAGACTCTGGGTCGGTTCCAGCCTCAGAAAATGTGCACCCACACATAAATAATGACTGACCATATAACCCTGAGCAAGTTACTTAACATCAATTACTTTCTTTAAAAAGGGGGCTTTGTCTGTATGTCTTCTAGGTATGGGATTCTTAATATTTCTCTGTCATGGACTACTTAGGAGTAGTGAATCTTGTGGACCACTTCTCAGAACAGTATTTCTAAAGGCATAAAAGATCAAATATAAGATTACAAAGAAAACCAAATGTATTGAAATAGACTTATCAGGATATATTTAAGAGGGGGGGGTGATGGTGGAGACAAGATGGCAGAGTGAAAGTAGGAACTTATCTGAACCCCTCTATGAATTCTCTTAGTATCCTCCAAAAAGTGAATCTGAATGGATTTTAGAGTGAAAGAACCTTTCCGGAGAAGGAGCTTGGCAGATTCCCAGTCAAGGAAAGTGCACATTTGTTATGGGAATGGGAATTTAAGATCTTCCCTGCCCCCAGGCCCTTTGATAGGCTTTATTGACTCTGAGAACCTTCCCAAATTTGAAAATATTCTCTGCCCCCTAATAGGGTGAATGTGGTCACCTGGAGCTTGCAGTGGGAGGATTGTTTTTCAGGAATGACCACACCTTGATAATTTGTCATTGGGAAGTGGCTCAAGATGGTTGCCACATTCTCTGAGACAAGAGAAAGCTTTATATCCTGATGTGAGATTTTGCTTTGGAGATGTGATTTGACCAGATGAAACTCTGGACAGCAGTTGATCCCCTTGGCATTTAAAACCCTGGTGTTTCTGCTTCCTTCTCTGGCAACTTACTAGGTATGAATGCAATGGTCAGACAGTTGGAAGCTTATTTGCTGTTCTGTTTCTCTGTCTGCTTGTAACTTGTTTGTATTCTCTGAAATTTGGGGTGCAGCCTTTTTTCCCTTGAATTAGGTAAATGATATATGTTTGATTTATTAAAGTAAGACTTTTAACCCATTTTGAGTTGCCTTCCTTTAGAAAAGCAGATATAGGACCTGTATTGGCAGCTACCCTGGGTATATTAAGGTGCTTGTTGCTACAACATGTAGGACAGCAGAGGGAGTGTGGAGCACAGAGTACATGGGGGCTGCACCATTGTGGCCTGTAGACCATACCGTAGGAGAGCCAGAGGGAGCCCTGGCAAGCAACTCTATCCACCACAAGGGCAATTCACAGGCCTCTCACCACAGGACAGAGGATCTGTCCAAGCTGGGTAAGAGGCAAGTCCAGCGTCCACTTGGGGCTATCAACCCACAGCCTGCATGCTTAAAACTCACCTATCTGAACTTCTGGGAGTCAACATGGAAGAGTAAACCCTAGCTGCTCTAATCCCTCACTCTAACCCTGAAAATTCAGAGATTATTGCCTACACCCAGTGTAAAATCCTGAAATAGTGGAACCAATGGCAAGCCTTGATGTAAAAGAGGAAAGGTGTGACTGAGGCTGTGCCAAGCTTGAAGGAAAGGGTGGGAGGCATCCCAGCAAGCCCTATGTCAGCTGACCAGCTGGAGATCCTGAAAACCATGGAGAGGAGCCAGCAAGCACTAACATCAGAAGCCCAGGTGTGCCTTAGCACAACCAGGGCAATCTGCAGACACCAGTGAAGCCTAAACACCAGTCTCTGAGACTGCCTGAACTCTAGACCAGGGGCCAAAAGGCAGAAAACTGAAGTGGCAAGACCACTCCTCCCCCACAAATTACTCTATGGACCTCAAGATAACCCAGGGGAAACACTGAAAGTCCTGGCCATGGCCTCAGTCTAGGCACCTAGAGGCTACAGCACACAAAGTCAACAACTAGGCCCCTAGAAGTACGGGTCAGAGCCCTCTGTACTCCAGAAGCAGAAATCCAGTTTAAAAGCTAGGAAAAGACAATCACAATGGGTAGGAAACAATCTGGAAAAACAAAAGACAATGATTGCATTCAATTACTGTGAGCAAGAAGAACTAAATTCAGAGGACAACATTGACTTTGTACCCACATCCGAGACCACAGAAGGAAATATAAACTGGTCTCAAGCCCAGAAAATATTCTTGGAAGAGCTCAAGAAGAATTTAAAAAGCCAAAATAGAGAGGTGGAAGATAAATTGACCAATTATTTTAAAATTACAATTGTCAAACTGAAAAAAAAATTTCACTGAAGAAAACAAATTCTTAAAAAGTGAAATCTGTGAATTGGGAAGGGAGGTTCAAAATCTAACTGAAGGAAATACCTCCCTAAAAATGGAATCTGAACATATGGAAAAGGAGCTTCAAAAACTAATTGAGGAAAATAATTTGCTAAAAATTAGAATCAGTAAAATTTAAGTTAATGTCTCCATGATGAGTCAAGATTCAGTCAAACAAAACCAAAAGATTAGGAGAAAATGTAAAATATCTCATTGGAAAGACAACTGATCTGGAGAACAGTTTCAGGAGAGATAATCTAATAATTTTTGGTCTAATCAAAGCCATGAAAAAAAACAATATCCTCCAAGAAATTATCAAAAACCCTGCCCCAAGGTCTTCAAATCATAGTTCTTCAAATCAAAGTAGTTATGAAAAAAAAAAAATTGCTGGATCATGGGGGGCAGTGTCAAGATGGTGGAGTAGTAACAGCAATTCTACAGAGCTCTGGCCCACTCTGCTTCTAAATTTATGTAAAATGGGTCTCTGAACAACCTTTGGAGCTACAGAACCCAGAAAATGACACAGAGAAGCTAACTCCTTTGAGGACAGCCTGATAGCCCAGCAGGGAGCAGCCAGCACAGCACTCTGGTAATAGAGCCCAGGCCCATGTGAGTCAGAGGTTTTAGCTATGGAGTGGCTTGTCCAGCAGGCTTCTGGAGGGACACCAAAATACCAGCAGCTGTGCCGTTTCCAGAATAACCAACACGTAGATGCCTAGGACAAAGTGAGAGCTCAGTGCCCTACAGACTTTGGAACTGGTTGGGAGAGGACATTGGAAACCTCCCCTGTGGGCAAGAAGCTGCTGAGTAGCTATGGAACAGCTATCTTGTTGTCGCTTCACTTCCTGGCCCGTGGACTACGGGGGGGGGGGGGGGATCTGGCAATCAGTAGGGGGGGTAATTGTTCTTGCTTTAACCTACCTGGATGTGGGTTGCAGTTTGGGGTACAGGTCTTGGGGTGTGTGAAGAGCTTGCCTGAGTGTGTGGAGGCTTCAGAAAGGGCATACAACTAATACCTCTGAGAAAACTCCAGAATTTGAGACTGAAGCTCCCCAGGCTGGTGGCAGAGTCCTACTGAGGCAACAAGCCCCAAAGTTAAGTAATTGGGTGGCAATATGACTAGGAAAAGGAAACAAAATAAACAGAAGTATTCAACATTAGACTCCTATTTTAGAGGCAAAGAGGATCAAAGCATGGGACAGGAGGAGGACTGGGAGGTCAGAACTCCTGCACCCAAAGCCCCAAATGAAAATATGAGCTGGTTACAGGCCATAGAGGACCATAAGAAGCAGATAACAGAAGTGGGGGGTAACATTGGGAAGAGAAATGAGAAAGATGCAAGAAAATTATGAAATGAGAGTCAACGGCCTGACTGAGGAAAATAACACCTTAAAATAGACTAACTCAAATGGCAAAAGAGGCTCAAAAAGGCAATGAGGAGAAGAATGCCTTATAAAACTGAATTTTACAGATGGAAAAAAAAAGGATCTCGAAAGCTCACTGAGGAGAATCATTCCTTCAGAATTAGACTGGAGCAAATGGAAGCCAGTGATTTTATGAGAAATCAAGATGCTGTTAAGCAGATCCAAAGAAATGAAAGAATAGAAGGCAACGTGAAATATCTCATGGGAAAAACCACTGACCTGGAAAATAGATCCAGAAGAGATCATCTAAAAATTATTTTACTGCCTGAAAACCATGATCGAAGAAAGAACCTAGAAACCATTCTTCAAGAAATTCTCAAGGAAAATTGACCTGATGTTTTAAAAACAGTGGGCAAAATAGAGGATGAAAGGACCCACCAAATCTCCTCGTGAAAAAGATCCCAAAAAGAAAACTCCTAGGAATATATGGCTACAGCCAGGTTCCAGAATCCTGAGATCAAGGACAAAATATTACAAGCAGCCAGGAAGAAACAATTTGAATACTCTGGAAACACAATCAGGATAGCACAGGATCTGGCAGCTTCTACTTTGAGGGACTGAAGGGCTTGGAATATGATATTCCAGAAGCCAAAGGAGCTGAGATTAAAATCAAGAATCACCCACCCAGCAAAACTGAGTATCATGTTTCAGGGGATAATATGGTCATTCAATGGAATAGAGGACTTTCAAGCATTCTTTTTTTTTTTTTAAAGAGACACATTTATTCAGCGTCATGATCAGACTATTACATTTAGCAATCAACAGCATGGGTGCAAAAAAAAAAATCTACATTAAAACCCTTTGTTGGAATGCTTTACACTTTCCACAGAACAGAAACTAAAATAACCTGTTATACAATTAGTCACAAATACAGTCCTGGTGTTTTTTTTTTTTTTTTGGCCATACACAAAAAGTATTGTCTAAAACATGTCTTCTTGTAGCAGCTAGGCCCTGCCACCACTGTGCTTGGCTGAGTTCACAAATCTGTTGTAACCTGTAGCTTCCCTGTCACTTCTCTGGCTCTCCTCTCCTGCTAAGCTTTGTTTCCTAACAGTAATTAAAATCTTCTGCCACTGCCGTAACTACTGCTACTACTGGAACCACCATAGCCACCTTGGTTACGTGGTTTGGCAAAATATTGGCCTCCACCATAAGGGCCTGAGCTCCTGCCTCCAAAGTTTCCTCCCTTCATGGGACCAAAATTTGAAGACTGATTGTTGTAGTTGCCAAAATCATTGTAGCTTCCACCACCTCCAAAGTTGCTTCCATCATTTCCAAATCCATTGTAGCCATCTCCACTTCCACCATATCCTCCACCACCACGACTGCCACCAAAACCACCACGACCACAGAAGTTGCCACCACGGCCAAAGTTATCATTTCCACCAAAGCCACCTCCACGGCCACCACCAAAGTTTCCAGAACCACTTCGACCTCTTTGACTAGATGAAGCACTGGCCATTTCTTGCTTAGACAAAGCTTTCCTTACTTCACAGTTGCGGCCATTCACAGTATGGTATTTTTGAATGACAATCTTATCCACAGAATCATGGTCATCAAAGGTAACAAAAGCAAAACCTCTCTTTTTGCCACTGCCTCGGTCAGTCATGATTTCGATCACTTCAATTTTCCCATATTGTTCAAAAGAGTCTCTCAAGTGATGCTCCTCAGTGTCTTCCTTAATGTCACCCACAAAGATCGTTTTCACAGTTAAGTGAGCGCCTGGCCTTTGAGAGTCCTCTCTGGAAACAGCTCTCTTTGGTTCAACAACTCTGCCATCCACCTTTTGAGGTCTGGCGTTCATGGCCGCATCTACCTCTTCCACTGTGGCATAGGTAACAAAACCAAAGCCCCTGGACCGCTTGGTATTTGGATCCCTCATCACCACGCAGTCTGTGAGCTTGCCTCATTGCTCAAAATGGCTCCTTAGGCTCTCATCCGTCGTCTCGAAGCTCAGGCCGCCGATAAATAGCTTCCGAAGCTGCTCCGGCTCCTTGGGGGACTCTGACTTCCACATGGCGAGAGCGGCAGCAAATGCTTCAGTGAACCTTCTCCAATGGCATCAAGGAGAGAACACTTTCAAGCATTCTTTTTTTTTTTTTTAAACAAACGCTTTATTAACTTCTGTTTTACATCATTCATTTCCGCCAGATTTTGAGTTACATTCATTTCCCCCCCATTATTCCCCTACCTAACCTCCCAGAATAGTAGTCCCACAAGATATCGCTTCCTCCAGTCTGCTCTCTCCCATACCTTCTCCCATACTCCCATCGACTTTTCCATTAGAGGAAGGTGAATCTTTGTGTCCCGATGCCTGCACATCTTATCTCCCTATTACAAGCGAAAGAGTATTACTAATAGTATTTCTATATATTTGAAACATTTAATGTTACAACCTCAAATTTCAGATCCATTCCCTTCCTCCCTTGTCACCCATTCCTTCTTGGGAGATAAGCAATTCAGTATATGTTGTACATGTCTAGCTATGCAAAACATTATCATAGTAGATATATTGTACAAGGCTGCTTATAATTCCCTCCCACTCATCCCATCCCCCACCTGGTCCATTCCCTACATAATCCTGTCCCTCTTCTATAGTGGGTACTTCCAACCTCCCTCCCCCCAAGGATGCCCTCCCATCCATCATCCCTCCTCTCATCCCCCTTCCCCCTATCCTGCTGCAGGTTGAGATATCCCATTTAGTATGTCTGTCATTTTCTCCCTGAACCAAATTCAATGGGAATGTGGTTTTGTCTTTTTAGCCTTCCTTATTCTCCCCCTCCTTTGCAACCACTTCCCCTTGCTTCTTCTACATGGGATAGTTTACCCTACCCTGTCTCTCCCCATCTCCTCTTGCCACTTTCCTCTCTCACCTCATAATTTCATCCTTGAGTATTCTCCCTTCCCAACAAATTCAACCTATGTCCTCTATCCATATATAACTGTAACCATATACACACACATTCACATATGTATTCAGATGACCACACACCCTTCTTCCATTATTTTCATAGTGAGAAAGATATCATCAGTCACAGTTATTGCTTTTCCATATAGGAATGTAAATAGTTCAACTTTGATAAGTTCCTTTTGATTTCTTTTTCCTGATTACCTTCTCAGGCATCTCTTGCTTCTTGTGTCTGGATGTCAAATTTTCTATTCAATTCTGGTTTTTTTCTCAAGAATGCTTGAAAGTCCTCTATTCCACTGAATGACCATATTTTCCCCTGAAACAAAATACTCAGTTTTGCTGGGTAGGTGACCCTTGGGTTCATTCCCAGTTCTTTTGCCCTCTGGAATATCATATTCCATGCCCTTCGATCCTCAGTGTAGAAGCTGCCAGGTCCTGGGCTATTCTGATTGTGTTTCTACAATATTGAAATTGTTTCTTCCTGGCCGCTTGTAGTATTTTCTCCTTGATCTGGGGATTCTGGAACCTGGCTATAATATTTCTGGGAGTTTTCTTTTTTGGGATCTTTTTCAGGAGGTGATCGGTGGATTCTTTCAACCTCTATTTTGCCCTCTGGATCTAAAACATCAGGGCAATTTTCCTTGAGAATTTCCTGAAGGGTGATTTCTAGGTTCTTTCCTTGATCATGGCTTTCAGGTAGTCCAATAATTTTTAAATTGTCTCTCCTGGATCTATTCTCCAGGCCAGTGGTTTTTCCCATGAGATATTTCACATTGCCTTCTAATCTTTCATTTGTTTGGATCTGCTTAACAGCATCTTGATTTCTCATAAAGTCACTAGCTTCCATTTGCTCCAGTCTAACTCTGAAGGAATGAATCTCCTCAGTGAACTTTTGAGATTCTTTTCCATCTGGCAAATTCGACTTTTTAAGGCATTCTTCTCCTCATTGCCCTTTTGGGCCTCCTTTGCCATTTGAGCTAGTCTATTTTTTAAGGTGCTGTTTTCCTCAGTCAGGCTGTTGACCCTCATTTCATACTTTTCCTGCATCCTTCTCATTTCTCTTTCTAATTTTTCCTCCACTTCTCTTATTTGATTTTTAAAGTCCTTCTTAAGGTCCTCTATGGCCTGCAACCCTTTCATGTTTTCCCCTGGGGCTTTTGGAGCAGGACTTCTGACCTCACAGTCCTTTTTCCTGCTCTATGCCCCCAAAATAGGAGTCTAGGGTTGCATTTTTCTGTTTCCTTTGCCTTGGCATGTTGCCACTTAATTGCTTGACTTTTGGGCTTGTTGCCACACTATGGCTTTAAGGCCAGCTAGAGGAATTTTCGTCCCGAACGTGTGTGGGGGCAACTTCCGTTTCTGGCAAGCTGTAAACCCACCCACAACTTCCACCCTAGATCACAATCCAGATCCAGGGATGTTAAAGCAAGAGCGATTACCCCCCAAGACTGATCGCTGGATCTCCCCACGATTTGTAGGCTGGGAGCCAGACCTGCCTCTGAAAACTACAAAATGGTGTGTTTCCTCAGTGGCTTCTAGCCCCCAGGGGAGGGAGCTGACGCACTCCCCAAATACAGGCCCCAAAGTCCATAGGACACTAACCTCTTACTTTGTCCTAGGCATGTCTATGTTGATAATTCTGGAATCGCCACAGCTCCTGGTGTTCTGGGGTTCCTCCAGCTGGCTGCTGGCCCTGCCGCCCTGGAGCTAAAACCTCGGCTCACACGGACCTGGGTTCGGCTCAGCTCGGCTCCTGCGCTCTGCGCTCTGCGCGCTGCCGGCTCCTAGACCGCTGCGCTGGTCCTTCCTGCAGGGCTGCTGGGCTGTCCTCAGCAGGAGTTTAGCTTCTCTGTGTCGTTCTGTGGGTGCTGGGGCTCCAGAAGTTGTTCACAGTCCTTTTTTACATAGTTTGTGGGCAATCTGGGGGCAGAGAGGCTTGGAAGAGCTGTTTCTACTCCGCCTTCTTGGCTCCTCCACTTTCAAGCATTCTTGATGAAAAACGAGAGTTGAATAGAAAATTTGACATTCAGATACCAGAAGGAAGAGATGCTTGAGAAGGTAAACAGGGAAAAGAAATCATTATGAACTTATCAAAGTTTCTTTTTTAAACAAATGCTTTATTAACTTCTGTTTTACATCATTCATTTCCGCCAGGTTTTGAGTTACAATCATTTTCCTCCCATTATTCCCCTACCCAACCTCCCAGAATAGTAGTCCGACAAGATAGTGCTTCCTCCAATCTGCTCTCTCCCATACCTTCTCCCATACCCCCACCGACTTTTCCATTAGAGGAAGGTGAATCTTTGTGTCCCAATGCCTGCACATCTTATCTCCCTATTACAAGCAAAAGAGTATTGATAATAGTATTTATATATATTTGAAACATTTAATGTTAAGACCTCGAATTTCAGATCCATTTCCGTCCTCCCTTGTCACCCATTCCCTCTGGGGAGATAAGTAATTCAGTATATGTTGTACATGTCTAGCTATGCAAAACATTATCATAGTAGATATATTGTACAAGGCTGCTTATAATTCCCTCCCATTCATCCCACCCCCCACCTGGTCCATTCCCTACATAATCCTGTCCCTCTTCTATAGTGGGTACTTCCAACCTCACCTCCCCCCAAGGATGCCCTCCCATCCATCATCCCTCCTCTCATCCCCCTTCCCCCTATCCTGCTGCAGATATCCCATTTAGTATGTATGTCATTTTCTCCCTGAACCAAATTCAATGAGAATGTGGTTTTGCCTTTTTAGCCTTCCTTATTCTCCCCCTCCTTTGCAACCACTTCCCCTTGCTTCTTCTACATGGGATAGTATATCCTACCCTGTCTCTCCCCATCTCCTTTTGCCACTTTCCTCTCTCACCTCATAATTTCATCCCTTGAGTATTCTCCCTTCCCAACAAATTCAACCTATGCCCTCTATCCATATATAACTGTAACCGTATACACACACATTCACATATGTATTCATATGACCACACCCCCTTCTTCCATTATTTTCATAGTGAGAAAGATATCATCAGTCACAGTTATTGCTTTTCCATATAGGAATGAAAATAGTTCAACTTTGATAAGTTCCCCTTGATCTCTCTTCCCTGATTACCTTCTCAGGCATCTCTTCCTTTCTGTGTCTGGATGTCCAATTGTCTATTCAATTCTGGTTTTTTCCTCAAGAATGCTTGAAAGTCCTCTATTCCACTGAATGACCATATTTTCCCCTGAAACAAAATAATCAGTTTTGCTGGGTAGGTGACCCTTGGGTTCATTCCCAGTTCTTTTGCCCTCTGGAATATCATATTCCATGCCCTTCAATCCCTCAGTGTAGAAGCTGCCAGGTCCTGGGCTATTCTGATTGTGTTTCCCCAATATTGAAATTGTTTCTTCCTGGCCACTTGTAGTATTTTCTCCTTGTTCTGGGGATTTTGGAACCTGGCTATAATATTTCTGGGAGTTTTCTTTTTTGGGATCTTTTTCAGGAGGTGATCTGTGGATTCTTTCAACCTCTATTTTGCCCTCTGGATCTAAAACATCAGGGCAGTTTTCCTTGAGATTTTCTTGAAGGGTGATTTCCAGGTTCTTTCCTTGATCATGGCTTTCAGGTAGTCCAATAATTTTTAAATTGTCTCTCCTGGATCTATTCTCCAGGTCAGCGGTTTTTCCCATGATATATTTCACATTGCCTTCTAATCTTTCCTTTGTTTGGATCTGCTTAACAGCATCTTGATTTCTCATAAAGTCACTAGCTTCCATTTGCTCCAGTCTAACTCTGAGGGATTGAATCTCCTCAGTGAACTTTTGAGATTCTTCGAATTTTTAAGGTATTCTTCTCCTCATTGCCCTTTTAGGCCTCCTTTGCCATTTGAGCTAGTCTATTTTTTAAGGTGTTGTTTTCCTCAGTCAGGCTGTTGACCCTCATTTCATACTTTTCCTGCATCCTTCTCATTTCTCTTTCCAATTTTTCCTCCACTTCTCTTATTTGATTTTTAAAGTCCTTCTTAAGGTCATCTATGGCCTGCAACCCGCTCATGTTTTTCCCTGGGGCTTTTGGAGCAGGACTTCTGACCTCACAGTCCTTTTCCCACTCTATGCCCCCAAAATAGGAGTCTAGGGTTGCTTTTTTCTGTTTTCTTTGCCTTGGCATGTTGCCACTTAATTACTTGACTTTTGGGCTTGTTGCCACACTATGGCTTTAAGGCCAGATAGAGGAATTTTCGTCCCGAACATGTGGGGGGCAACTTCCGTTTCTGGCAAGCTGTAAACCCACCCACGACTTCCACCCTAGATCACAATCCAGATCCAGGGAGGTTAAAGCATGAGCGATTACCCCTCAAGACTGATCGCTGGATCTCCCCACGATTTGTAGGCTGGGAGCCGGAGCTGCCTCTGAAAACTACAAAATGGCATGTCTCCTCAGAGGCTTCTAGCCCCTAGTGGAGGGAGCTGACACATTCCCCAAATACAGGTCCCAAAGTCCATAGGACACTAACCTCTTACTTTGTCCTAGGCATGTCTATGTTGATAATTCTGGAGTCGCCACAGCTCCTGGTGTTCTGGGGTTCCTCCAGCCAGCTGCTGGCCCTGCCACCCTGGGGCTAAAGCCTCGGCTCACGTGGACCTGGGCTCGGCTCGGCTCCTGCGCTCTGCGCTCTTCGTGCTCTTCGCGCTGCCAGGTCCCAGACCTCTGCGCTGGTCCTTCCTGCAGGGCTGCTGGGCTGTCCTCAGCGGGAGTTTAGCTTCTCTGTGTCGTTCTGTGGGTGCTGGGGCTCCAGAAGTTGCTCAGAGTCCCCTTTTACATAGTTTGGGGGGAATCTGGGGTCAGAGAGGCTTGGACGGGCTGTTACTACTCCGCCATCTTGGCTCCGCCCCCCCTTTCAAGCATTCTTGATGAAAAAAAGAGAGTTGAATAGAAAATTTGACATTCAGATACCAGAAGGAAGAGATGCTTGAGAAGGTAAAAAGGGAAAAGAAATCATTATGAACTTATCAAAGTTGAACTATTTACATTCCTACAGGAAAAAATGATAACTGTAACTGATGAAACTTTTCTCAGTATGAAAATAGTTGCAGAAGGGTATATGGGCATATGAATACATATGTGAATGTGCATATATATAATATATATATATGTATATATATATATATATGTTTATAGATATACATAGATGAGGGCACAGGTAAAATTTAATAGGAAAGGATGATACTTAGACGTTGAAATTAAGAGATGAGATTGGAATATAACAAGAGGAGATGGGCAGAGACAGAATGCGGTAAACTATCTCATATAAAAGAGTCAAGGGAACATGGTTACAAAGGAAGGGAAGAACAGGAAGGCAAAAAGGCAAAACCTTACTCTCATTGAATTTGGAGAGAACGACATAGGATATATTACCCTACAGGAGAGTAGGTGGGAAGGGTATGAGAGGTTGCTTGATGGTATGTATGGTGGGAGGGAAGGTGGGGAGGGAAGTTGGGAGCACCCACCTTCAAAAAGGGACAGGACAAAGTAGCGAATAATCCAATTGGTAGGTGGGATATGAGGGAGGGAAATATAGTCATCCTTTTATAATATATCTACTATGATAATGTTTTTCATATCTATATATGTACAACATATACTGAATACTTTATCTTCCCAGTAAGAGTGGGTGAAAAAGGAGGAACTCAATGAACCTGGAATTCAAAATTTTAAAATCAAATGTTTAAAAATATATAAATACTATTATTAATTATATCTTACATATAATTTGGAAATAGAATATGGAGGCATTGAAGCTTAGAGATTCACTTTGCCTTGCTGAAAATGTTGAAGTGGGTATGGTAGAAGATATGGGAGAGAGCAGATGGGGTGAGGGGTAGGGAAAAATGGGGAAAAAACTGTAAGTCAAAATCTGATGGAAATGAATGATATAAACCAAAAGTTAATAAAGCATTTGGAAAAAGAAATTACCTGGAAATCTCCTAAAAGATATCCCAAATTGGGGGGCGGAGCCAAGATGGCGGAGTAGAAACAGCTCTTCCAAGCCTCTCTGCCCCCAGATTCTCCGCAAACTATGTAAAAAAGGACTCTGAAAATCTTCTGGAGCCCCAGCACCCACAGAACGACACAGAGAAGCTAACCTCCCGCTGAGGACAGCCCAGCACCCTGCAGGAAGGACCAGCGCAGTGGTCTGGGAGCCGGCAGCGCGCAGAGCGCAGGAGCCGAGCCGGGCCCAGGTCCACGTGAGCCGAGGTTTTAGCCCCAGGGCGGCAGGGCCAGCAGCCGGCTGGAGGAACCCCAGAACACCAGGAACTGTGGAGATTCCAGAATTATCAACATAGACTTGCCTAGGACAAAGTAAGAGGTTAGTGTCCTATGGACTTTGGGACCTGTATTTGGGAATGCGTCAGCTCCCTCCCCTGGGGGCTAGAAGCCACTGAGGAGACATGCCACTGTGTAGTTTTCAGAGGCATTTCCGGCTCCCAGCCTACAAATCGTGGGGAGATCCAGCGATCAGTCTTGGGGGGTAATCGCTCTTGCTTTAACCTCCCTGGATCTGAATTGTGATCTAGGGTGGAAGTTGTGGGTGGGTTTATAGCTTGCCAGAAACAGAAGTTGCCCCCCACACGTTTGGGACGAAAATTCCTCTATCTGGCCTTAAAGCCATAGTGTGGCAACAAGCCAAAAGTCAAGCAATTAAGTGGCAACATGCCAAGGCAAAGGAAACAGAAAAATGCAACCCTAGACTCCTATTTTGGGGGCATAGAGCAGGAAAAGGACTGTGAGGTCAGAAGTCCTGCTCCAAAAGCCCCAGGGGAAACCATGAGCGGGTTGCAGGCCATAGAGAGGACCTTAAGAAGGACTTTAAAAATCAAATAAGAGAAGTGGAGGAAAAATTAGAAAGAGAAATGAGAAGGATGCAGGAAAAGTATGAAATGAGGGTCAACAGCCTGACTGGGGAAAACAACACCTTAAAAAATAGACTAGCTCAAATGGCAAAGGAGGCCCAAAGGGGCATTGAGGAGAAGAATGCCTTAAAAAGTCGAATTTGCCAGATGGAAAAAGAATCTCAAAAGTTCACTGAGGAGATTCATTCCTTCAGAGTTAGACTGGAGCAAATGGAAGCTAGTGACTTTATGAGAAATCAAGATGCTGTTAAGCAGATCCAGACAAATGAAAGAGTAGAAGGCAATGTGAAATATCTCATGGGAAAAACCACTGACCTGGAGAATAGATCCAGGAGAGACAATTTAAAAATTGTTGGACTACCTGAAAGCCATGATCAAGGAAAGAACCTAGAAATCACCCTTCAGGAAATTCTCAAGGAAAACTGCCCTGATGTTTTAGATCCAGAGGGCAAAATAGAGGTTGAAAGAATCCACCGATCACCTCCTGAAAAAGATCCCAAAAGAAAACTCCCAGGAATATTATAGCCAGGTTCCAGAATCCCCAGATCAAGGAGAAAATACTACAAGCAGCCAGGAAGAAACAATTTCAATTTTGTGGAAACACAATTCGAATAGCCCAGGACCTGGCAGCTTCTACACTGAGGGATCTAAGGGCATGGAATATGATATTGCAGAGGGCAAAAGAACTGGGAATGAACCCAAGGGTCACCTACCCAGCAAAACTGAGTATTTTGTTTCAGGGGAAAATATGGTCATTCGGTGGAATAGAGGACTTTCAAGCATTCCTGAGGAAAAAACCAGAATTGAATAGAAAATTTGACATCCAGACACAAGAAGGAAGAGATGCCTGAGAAGGTAATCAGGGAAAAGAAATCAAAGGAACTTATCAAAGTTGAACTATTTACATTCCTATATGGAAAAGCAATAACTGTGACTGATGATATCTTTCTCACTATGAAAATAATGGAAGAAAGGTGTGTGGTCATATGAATACATATGTGAATGTGTGTGTATATGGTTACAATTATATATGGATAGAGGGCATAGGTTGATTTTGTTGGGAAGGGAGAGTACTCAAGGGATGAAATTATGAGGTGAGAGAGGAAAGTGGCAAGAGGAGATGGGGAGAGACATGGTAGGGTAAACTATCTCATGTAGGGAAGTGGGTGCAAAGGAGGGGGAGAATAAGGAAGGCTAAAAAGGCAAAACCACATTCACATTGAATTTGGTTCAAGGAGAAAATGACATACATACTAAATGGGATATCTCAACCTGCAGCAGGATAGGGGGAAGGGGGATGAGAGGAGAGATGATGGATGGGAGGGCATCCTTGGGGTGAGAGGAGGTTGGAAGTACCCACTATAGAAGAGGGACAGGATCATGTAGGGAATGGACCGGGTGGGGAGTGGGATGAGTGGGAGGGAATTATAAGCAGCCTTGTACAATATATCTACTATGACAATGTTTTGCATAGCTAGACATGTACAACATATACTGAATTACTTATATCCCAAGAAGGAATGGGTGACAAGGGAGGAAGGGAATGGATCTGAAATTCAAGGTCGTAACATTAAATGTTTCAAATATATATATAAATACTAAAAAAAAAAAAAAATAAAAAAAATATAAAAAAAATAACATAAAAAAAAAAAAGATATCCCAAATTGAAAACTCCAAGAAATGTTGGAGCCAAGTTCCAGAATTGTCTGGTCAAGTAGAAAATACAGCAAGCAGCGAGATGGAAACAATTCAAATATTTTGGAGCTACAGTCAGGATCACAGAGGACCTAGCAGCTTCTATATTAAAAGATTAGAGGAATTGGAATATAATATTTTATAAGGGAAAGGAGTTTGGACTTCAACCAATGATCAACTATCCAGCAAAGCTGAGAATAACCTTGCAGGCAACACATCATAATTCAGTGATATAAGGAAATTCCAGACCTTCCTGATGAAAAAGCCAGAGCTCAATGAATGGAAAATTTGATCTCCAAATATAAGACTCAAGAGAGACACACAATGGTAAACAAGGAAAATAGACACACACACACACACACACACACACACACACACACACATGCACACACAGAACTTATGATTCAGTAAGAAAAAACTGTTTACATCCCTATATGAGAAACTGATGGCTGTAAATAAAATTGAAATTTATATTGGCCAATTCGGTTTTTCAAGGAATTTTTCTCATTGGCTTTTTGTACCTCTTTTACCATTTGGTTTTGTTTGTGTATCCTTTATGAAGGTATTGACTTATCTTACATGATTTTCTAGCAATACTCTTATTTTTCTTTTCTTTTTTTTTAAAAACTAATTTATTAGTTTAGTTTCAGCTAACAAGAATCAATTCCGTAGTTCCTTGATTTTCAAATTCCCTTTACTTCCCTCCCAGCTACCCCCAAGACAGCATATATATATATATATATATATATATATATATATATATATATATATATATATATATATATATAATATATAGTCCAGTATGGAATCTGCAAATACATTCATATTAGACATTTTTCCAATTACAAAGGCATATTGTACTAGGTGGGATGAAAGATGGTAAAGAAGAAATAAAACCAAACAATGAGAAGAAAAAGATCAGTTAGTTGGCTTCCATCAGGATTCAGGCTTAGTTCTTTCTATTTATATCTCTGGATGGCTCATCTTATTTATCTTTTCAATTTTTCATCTACTTCTTTTACTTGATTTTCCTTTTTTAAATTTTAATTAATTAAATTTTTGTTTAGAACATTTTGTTTGACAAGCTTTTGAGTTTTAAATTTTCTCCCACTCCCTCCCTTTCCTCCTCCCTACGAAGTTATGCAATCTGATATAGGCTCTCTCTCTCTGTATATATAAATGTATATACATACATACATATATATACATATGTATATATATATGTGTGTGTATATATATGTATGTATGTATATATATATATATTAAACATATCAAATGAGTAATTTTAAAGAATAATTATAACCCATGGAAGTTAATCACAAGAATGTAGAAGCAAAGCAAAATATAACATAATGAAAAGGTGAAAGAGCAAATAATATCCTTTGATCAGCATTCAGACTTCATAGTTCTTTCTCTGAAGGTGGACAGCATATTCCATCAGGAGTCTTTTGGAGTCATCTTAAAACCTTGCTTTGCTGAGCTATTAGCTATTCCCCAATTGCTGGACATTCCCTCAATTTCCAATTCTTGGTCACCACAAAAAGAGCTGCTATAAATATTTGTGTACATGTGAAGCCTTTTTCCATTTTTTTATTTCCTTTGGATACAGCCCTTGAAGTGGTATTGCTAGTTCAAAAGGCATGCACATTTTTATAGCCCTTTAGGCATAGTTCCAAATTGCTCTGCAAAATGGCTGGATCAGTTCACAAATCCACCAACAATGCATTAATGTTCCAATTGCCCCACATCTTCTCCAGCATTTATAATTTTCCTGTTTTGTCATGTCAGTCAATCTGACAAGTATGATGTGATACCTCAGAGTTGTTTTGATTTGTATCTCTCTAGTCAATAGTGATTTATAGCATTTGTTCATATGACTATAGATATCTTTAATTTCTTCCTCTGAAAACTGCCTGTTTATATTTCTTGACCATTTATCAGTTAGGGAACTACTTGCATGCTTATGAATTTGAATCATTTCTCTATATATTTTTGGTCTTTTTCAGAGACACTATTTTTAAAAAAATTTTTCCCAGGTCTCTGCTTCCTACCTAATCTTGCTTGCACTGCTTCTGTTTGTACAAAAACTTCAGTTTTATATTATCAAAATTATCCATTTTTTATTTCATAATGTTCTTTCTCCCTTGTTTGGTCATAAATTACTCTGTGCTCCATAAATCCAACAGATAAGTCTTCCTTACTCTCCAATTTTGATTATATATCAGCCATCTGTAATGGGAATCTGAAGATCTACCCTGTCCCTTGGCCCCTTGATAGGCTTAAGTGAATCTGAGAACCTTCCCTGACTTGAAAATATACTCTTCCACCTAATGGGCTGAATGTGGTCAAATAAAGACCGTGACAGGAAGCTTGTTTTTCAGGAAAGTCCACACTTTGTTAATTTGTGATTGGGAAGTAAGTCAAGAGGGTTGTGACATTCTCTGACCCAGGAGAAAGCTATATATACCCTGATGTGAGGATTTCTTTGGGGCTCACTTTGGGAAGAGTTGTGTGATTTGGCCAGATGAGACTCTGGGCAGACGTTGAGCCCTTGGTTTTGAAAACCCTGATGTTGGTGCTTCCCTCTCTGGTAACTAACTATGTATGGATGTAATGGTCAGAGAACTAGAAGCCCTGTCTGCTTTTTTATTTTCTGTTGTAACTTCTGTTTGTATTCTCTGAAGTTAGGGGTGCTGACTTTTCCCCCTGAACTAGGTAAATTATAAATGTTTGATCAAAGTAAGACTGTTAACCCAATTTGAGTTGGTTTCCTTTAGAAAAGCAGATCTAAGAACTGGGGCTAGCAACCATTCTGGGTATGGTAGGGTGCTTTCTGCTACACCTTCATATCTAAATTGTGTACCCATTTGTACTTTATTTTGGTTTATAGTATAAAATGTTGGTCTATACCCAGTTTCTGCCATATTATTTTCCAGTTTTCCCAGCAGTTTCTGTCCAATAGTGAGTTCTTATACCAAAAGCTGGAGTCTTTGGTTTCTTATCTGATTTACAAAATCCTTTTTGATAACTTATGTCATCCATGAACAATTAACATTTTTGGAGACTTTCAATGTAGGAGGTTTCACTTTGTTGTCTTCTCCTGAGTATGTGTTTTGATCTTTCTTGTCACATAATAACTTTTCAAAAGTCAGAAGTGTTTTTGTTGTTTGCTGATTTTCCCAGCCTATTACTTGATTTTTAACCCATTGTTAAAGTAGAACTCTGGTTCCCAGGTGAAGGGTGCACTGTCCCTACCTTCAGGGTTTTTGTGCAGCTGTTTTCGGACATACTTCTAGGGACCAGCATGTTTTCATTTCTTCCATGGTGGTAAGATCTAAGGAGAGATTTTTACTCCTCTCCTTGCCTGCGCTCTGGTCTATGAGTGACCACAAGTACTTATTTCCAATTTGGAACTGTGAGGAGATTCCCCTACTCCACATAGCCTGCAAGTTCATCTAAATTGTTGCTCTTCCTCACCCTGGACCACACCCCAGGACTATGGCCTAGATCTAAATATGAGCAAAACAGCAGAGTTCTCCCTCAGTTTTAGTAAAAAGACCATTAAACTCCCTTATTGTCTGTGGGCTGAGAGTTCTGAAAGCAGCCACTGCCATTGCCACTGCTGATTCAGTCACTCTCAATGCCTGCTTCTGGTTTGCTGTCACCTGGGCTGTGTTGGCACAGCTTTTGCTGGACTGTACTCCATTGTCACCCAGGTGTAACAGAAACTTCCTGCTGGCCTTCTAAGTGGTCTTTCACATTGGTGGTCTGAGAAGTCTGGAAATTGCCAGTGCCACTGTTGTACCCTAACCTGAATCACATGCTACCTGATTTGGAGCCCACTATTAAGTCCCTTTATATTTGTCTCTGTACTAAATCCTGTAACTGCTTGTAATAGCATGAAGGCGTAGTCCTGGGTAAAAGTGAATCATCTATGGCATAGTCCCCTGCTCTCTTATCTTTCCTTGAATTAGTACTTCCCTAAATCAGTAAGACTTGAAGCAGCATTTTGCACAAGGGCCATGGCACAAGTCTGTACAAAGATCCTGGGGCAAGTCTGTCCCATGCAAGAGACCACACTGTTCTGGCATATTGACCCAACAAGATCCTCCACTCAGAAAAGTGACCAAGCAAGGTCCCCACCCAGAACACTGAACAAGCTGGGTCCCCTATACCCTCCACCCATAACACTACCCTGGCCTGGTCTAGGACCCCAGACTGTTCTGGGAATTCACTCCCCCTGTGCCCTCCACCCTGTATCCTCTACCCTGTTCTAGGTGGAACCCCTATCACATGGAGGGTCATGTCCATGTACCCTTATGCCATGATTCCCAAATTATCCCTAAGATATAGTCAAACCAATGACTCATCTTGGCTTTTGTATGTCATTGCTTACACTAGGTCCCCTCCCCAACTGTGGTTTTTGGCTTTATAAGCATTGCCTGTACCCCACTTTGGAGCTGCCTGATTTGAATATATATTCTAGGCAGTTGAGCGCTTGATCAATAAATCCACACCTAAATTTACCTTGCATTCAGGTCTCATCTCATTCTTATTCTCTACACAACACCACCACTGGTTCAGTTGCTCCTAAGCCTGCTCTGCTGTTTCTGTGTTGCGCTGTGCTCCTCTCTTACTCTGGTGTAACAGACCTTTCCTGCCATCCTTATAAATTATCTTGGGCTGGGAATTTGTTTCACTCCGTCATTTTGTTGGTTCTGCTGCTCTAGAATTTTAGAATCATTTTAGGGTGTTGAGGGGTCGTTGGGGGAGAGTTAAGGTCAGTCCCTACCTTTACTCCACCATCTTGGCTCTGCCTTCCCGACTTAGAACAATTCTTACATGATTCACACATCCATTTGCCCATCTTATAGGCAGGATGGAAAAATAAAAACCTAGGGAATATATGCATACACATTTTTCACAGGGACTACTGGGTGCGAAAGCCATAAGGAGGGAGGAGCAGTCTCAAGATATTTTTATGATGAACAAACAAAGCTGTCAGCTATAGGGTGAATAGAGAAGTCATGGTGTGAAAGAACAAGATGAGGAGAAAATTCAGAACTCAAAATCTAGTGGAAATGAATGTTGAAAATTATCAATTAATTAATTGTATTTTAAAGACTAAAAACACTGCTGATTCTTTTCTTTCTCTCCTTTTCATTTTTTAGTTTACATCACTCATTTCCATAAGATTTGAGTTACAAATTTTCTCCCCATTTTTCTCACATATGTATTTATATGCCCATATACCCTTCTATATAGACATACATACATACACACACACACATTTCTGTTCCCTTCAACTATTCTCATACTGAGAAAGGTTTCATAAGTTGCAATTATCATTTTTCCATGTAGGAATATAAATAGTTCATATCTGATACATTCCTTATGATTTCTTTTCCCTGTTTACCTTCTCATATTTCTCTTGCTTCTTGTAACTGAATGTCAAATGTTTTATTCAATTCTTTTTTTTTTCATCAATAATGCTTGAACGTCCTCTATTTCCTTGAAGAGCCATATTTTTCCCTGAAACATGATACTCAGTTTTGCTGGGTAGGTAATTCTTGGTTTTAATCCCAGATCCTTTGACTTACAGAATATCATATTCCAAGCCCTTTGATCCCTCAGTGTAGAGACTGGCAGATCCAGTGTTATCCTGATTGTGCTTCCACAGTATTTAAATTGTTTTCTCCTTGATCTGGGAACTTTGGAACTTGGCTATAATATTCCTATGAATTTTCTTTTTGGGATCTTTTTTAGGAGGCTATCGGTGGATTTTTTAATATATATGCATATGTATATATATGTACATATATACAGAAATATATATATTATATGTGTATATATATATATATATATATATATATATATATATATATATATATATATATATATATATATATATATATACAGAAAGAGAGAGAGAGAGAGAGAGAGAGAGAGAGAGAGAGAGAGAGAGCTTTTATTGAGCCAGCAACTGTCTCCCAAAAGCGAAAGCACCCCTGAGCTGTCTGTCCAGCAAGCTTTTATAAAGTAAAAAGTACTTCCTGAAACAAAGAGTGGTCAACATGGCAACTGTTGCTACATAGGAATGTAAACTAAGTGGGGCTTGCTGCAAGCTAAGGAACAGATCTTTGTTTTAGTTACATCTTAGTTACAAGGCAGGTGCAGGGAGAGGTTTCACAATGGTCATACCTTTATGCTAGGTTTCTACGGCCCCCTGAGGGGCCTTGTGAGAGGCCTTGTGAAGGACCTAACACTATGGAAACCTAACTGGCCCTTCAGAAGCTTTGACTTTGTTGTCTTCTAGTTGTATTATTTTGATCCTGTTACCAAAATAAGATTCCATAGTAAGATTTTATATGAGTTTTGTATACTGTTTGTTTATTTTCCCAACCAATTACTTGACTTTCTAACTCTTTGTTTAGGTTTGATTCTGCTTCTAGTAGTGTTCGGGATGGGGGAGGGTGTATTGTCTCTAGCTTCAGTGATTTTGTGCAGCTGGTCTCCTATATAATTCTAGAGACCTGTAACTTTTCACTCCTTCCAAGGTCATATGATCAAAGGAGAGGTGTTTACTTCTTTCCTCCCCTGTGCTCTGGTCTGTGAGTGACCACAAGCATATTTTTATGTCTTGGAACTCTGAGGAGGATTCCCTCTCCACCACAGCCTCTGGTTCTGCCACCCCAGGACCATCACCCATGACTGCAACTTGATCTGAATAGGGCAAAGCAGGCAAATCCTGTATCTTTGCCTGCAAAGAGATCCCTTCCATTCCCCTCTGATCACCTGCTCTATTCACCCACCATTTGTGGTCTGGGAGCTCTAGAAACAGCCATTGCTGCTGCTGTTTCCACCACTGCTCCTACCTCAGCCACCCTGGGGCAGGGGCCAGAATATGTTCCTCTCTCACCCAGATCTGACAGGGTTTTCACACCAACCTTCTATGTTGTCTTTGACATTTGTGGGTTGAGAAGTGTGGAAACGATTTCAGCTGCCAGTGATTCAGTCCCATGAGGCCTGCTCTGGCCCTGTGTATGCTGGCTCAGTCCATGTGGGACTGTGCTTTCCTCCTAGCCTGCTGCAATAAACCCTTTTTGTTGACCTTCCAGGTTGTCTTGGGCTGGAGATTTGTTTCACTATGTCATTTTGTGAGTTCTGCAGTTGTAGAATTTGTTTAGAGTCTTTTTTACAAGTATTTGGAAGGGTTTTGGGGAGAGCTCGAGCAAGTCCCTGCTTTTACTCCACCATCTTCACTCAACGCCACCCCCCACCCCCATCAGATCTTTCAATTACTTTGTATGGGCTAGGTTTCCAACAGGCAATTTACTTGGAGGCCCTGAAGCAGTCTTTCCTTTGTCTTCCTCAGGCATAGGAATTTAGTAGTATCTGCCACAAAAGTCCTATACTAAAAACCACTTGCTACCTAGCTGACAACTCATCTTATACCTCTAGCATAGTGTACATTGGTTGCCTTTTGATAAAAGTTCAATAATCAGCCCATATCTATATCTTTCCATTTTTCTTAGTCATTGATGCATAAGGGCTACTGGATTGTGTGATGGTGCCATTAACTAGCATTTCTTTGAGATGGTTTCTTAAATCCTTCATCATAAAGTAATCCTCCTAGATTTTTCTAAGAATGGTTTGGGAATTAATAAGCTGGATTCTGTGAAACTAGCACATTCTACATCCCACTCATGCAATGAGAACACATCTGTCCTCTTGTTGAGTTCTAGCCTCAGCCTATCCTTCTACTCTTGTGGTATTCTGGAATCAGGAAAGTCAAATACCTCAGAATCCAGCACAGAGAGCGATTAATTGGGACTTCTGTAGTGTTTATTGGAACCTCTTTCCTCTCTCCTCTTGTAAGCTTCTGCACAGTCTGCATAGATATTTAAAGTATTACAGATATTGGATTCCAACTTTTTCTTATAGGATCCTGCCAAAGGGAAACTCCCTGAATTCTATAGAGTAGAAAATTGGCAGTAGGAATATAATGGGAACTGACTGCTCTATTCATGTCTTCCTAGAGTCTTTTCCTTCAGCCATCTGAAGTGGGTCTGGCCTCTTCTTTCTTCTCTCTTGAAGATGGAAGTTGACTTGCTGCACTTGAAGGCTTTTGATTTTTTGAGTCCCAAAGGATTACATTGCTTGAAAAGTCCCCAAAGATAAACTGGTTAGTACTCTTTTTAGACCACATAACCTATCCTTGTATTGCCTTTTCTGTTATAGTACATTAAAGCTTGGGTTTGAGGAAGTGGTTGTTGTTGTTATTGTGATTACTATATCCTAGTTCTATTACTTGCCTACTTTTGTGGGCCTGTCATGTCCCTTCCTTGGGCCTTAGGTATCTTATCTGGAAAATGAGGCTTGGACTAGATGATTCCTATATTTATCTTCCACTCTAAATTCTGTGATCACAAACCTACCTTTTAAATTTAACACTTTGTTGTACAAGTGTTGCTCTTTATATTATTTTTCCCAGTGTTGTTTCCAATCTGCTACTTCTAAGCAATCTGTGGCAGAGCTGGCCATATTTAATAAACTCATCTTAAAAGGGGATTGTTCACATATATGTGACTCTTTGAAATGCCTTCTCTATATCAGGAAGTGATGACACAAATAAATGAATATAGCCAAAAAAGTGAGCCTATGCAGAACTAGAAAGTGATTTTCCTCTGTACCTTTGTATATACAATTGCAATAACTGAGTGTTACAGTGGTGTTAGGAGAATTGATTATTAGTTATGATGAAACTTCAAAAACTCCGCAGAAAAAGTCACTGGGTAAAATTTTCCAATATAAAAGAGATGCTTTTAAAAGAAACTTAAAGGAAATGAACTCTTCTTTTAAGTGTAATTAAATTTAGCAGCAAAGAGCTTCTTAGAGTTTAGTAAGCTAGGTTGAGATTTTTGTTTTGATAAATTCTATCATTAAAGTTTTAACAAAAATTTAAAAAACTCAAATAGCATAATAATAGCAATAATAACAGCTGACACATAAAACCCTTTATAATTGCTAAAATTTTTGTGTTATCTCATTTTATTTTCGCTACTACCCTGAGGTAGGTGTTTTATATCTATTTTACAGATGAAGAAGTGGAACTAATTACAGTTTAAATGACTTTTCCAAGGTCACACAAATAATAAGTAGCAAGGCTACAGTTTGAATCTAATCTTTTGAGAATTTTTTTTAAAAGAGGTCAAAGCATATCAAAACAACCATCATAATTCAGAAAAAAATAACTAAAAATGAATCATGAGAAAAGAAATTATTTATCCAGTGAATTAAACATTTAGTTAAAGATCAGGGACCCTTCTAACACGAGTTTTAATCAAAATTGTGATAATCCAGATAGGGAATAGGCATAATTTTGTTTAGCAAGGGAAAAGGGCTTTGCTATGAGGATTCATAGAATCATAGAGCTCTAAGCAATATTAGAAATCACCTAGGATAACTAATTTTTAAAAAGCTAATATCTTGTGTTTTTAAATAACATTCATTTCTGAAAATGCTCCCCTCACTCTATTAGCCATCCCTTTCCCCATTACTACCAAAATCTTTTTAAAGCAGCTTAGCACTCACCTAACCTCTATCAACCAAATCTATAAGTACATGTTGTATTCCATATTCCTCCTTTCCAAGATGTGCAGTGAAAAGGATCAGGCGCATTTTCTTAACTCTTTCTGGGTCTAAGTTTGTTTATTATAGTTATACCACAGACTTCAGTTTGTTTTATTTTTATTTCCAGTTACAGTTTTAATATTCTGCCTAGTTTTTTCTTATGTCACTCTCCATTATTTTGTATAGTTCTCTTCATCTTTCTCTGATTTCTCAATAATAATCACTTTTGGAATAGTAATATTCCACATTTTGTTTAACCATGTGTCAATCAATTTCTCAGTGCCTATTTTCTTAATAGCTCTTTGCTATCAAAAAGTACCCTTTAAATATTTTGTTATATTTGTAAGCTTTCTTTCAGTCCTCATTACCTTTGGTTTTTATGCTTAGCAGTTGAATCTCTGGGTCATATAGACACTTTAGTTACTTTTTATAAATAATTATAAATTGCTGACATGAAAGAATTCCCCCACTTTACGAAAGAGGAAACTGAGAACAAGAAAGATGAAGTGACTTGCTTGAGATCACACACTACTATTATCTTATATCTTTTCTATTCTTTATAGTCAAACTCTTTGAAAAGACTACCTACAATATATGTCCCTACTTTCTCTTCTCTCACTCACTTCTTAAACTCTTACAATTAGCTTCTGACATTGTTATCCCATGAAATTCTCTGTCAAAGGGTTCCAAAGATCTCCTAATCACCAAATCCAATAATCTTTTCTCAATCTTCATTCTCTAAGACCTCTGTATAGGATTTGACACTGTTGATAACCCTCTCCTCCTTGATATTATCTTTTCTCTAGATTTTCTGGACACTATTCTATCCTACTTCTCCTTTTTCCTATCAGACTGTTACTTTGCTGGATTCTTATCCAGATCATGCCATCTAAAAATAGGTGTACCACAGGGTTCTATCCTAGATGTTCTTCTCTTCTCCCTCTATACTACTTCACTCTGGGACCTCATCAGTTCCCATGTATTTAATTACTATATTTATGTTGATGGCTCTCAATTCCACCTGTTCTATTCTAAACTTTCTGCTTATTTGCAATTTCTGACTTCCTTTCTAGCATCTCAAATTAGATGTCTAGTAAGCATCATAAGCTCAATGTGATGAAATCTGAACAAATTATCTTTCTCCCTCAACACATTTCTCTTCCTAACTTCCCTATTATTGCAAACAGCAACACCATCTTCTCAGTTCTTCAGGTTCACAAGCTAGGTATTATACTTTTTTCATCATGATTTCTCCCCACCCCATATACAATCTGTTGCCAAGCTCTATCAGTTTCTTCTTTGTGGCATCACTTGAATATGTGTCTCTTTTTATTCTCTGATATTGCCATCACCCTGCGACAGAATTTTAACACCTCACACTTGTAGTATTGCAATAACCTGCTCATGGATGATGTTTGCCTCAAGTTTTACCCCATTTCAGGCTATCAAAGTAGTTTACCTAAAGTTCTGATCCAACTATGTCACTCTCACCTCTATCCTCAACTCAGTAAATTCTAGTAGTTCCTTATCACCTCCCAGATCACATACAAAACCCTTTGGTGTTCAAAGCCCTTCACAAACTAACACCCCTCCTCTTGCCTTTTCAGTTTTCTTGTACTTTATACTCTGCCATATGCTCTTAAATTCAGTCACATAGGCCCCCTTACTATTCTACAAACAAGAAAATCCATAGGTAGACTCCAGACATTTTCTCTGGCTCTACCCATTTCTGAAATGTTCTCCCTCCTCATCTCTCCCTCTAGGTGTTTCTGGCCACCTTCAAGTCCCAATTAAAATTTCAACTTCTACAGGAAATCTTTTCCAACCCTTCTTAATTTTAGTGTCTTCCCTCCAATAATTATTTCCTATTTATCCTGTATATAATATTTATGTTTTTTTTTTTTGCTTATTGTCTTCCCTTTTAGAAGACTAGGTCCTTGAAGGCAGGGGATATCTTATATTTCTTCTTGTATCCCCAGTGCTTAGCACAGTGCCAAGCATCTTGTACAGTGGCTTTAATTATTGTCGTCGGGTTCAGAGTGAAACCAACTATGCTGAGGCACCTGGAGATACAGTGGCTAGAGTACCGGTTGGAGTCAGAAGCACCTAAGTTCAAATATGTGACAGACATGCAACCCTCATTGTCACTGAACAGCTATTTGACTGAGTTCCCTCAATTGAAAAATTAGAATAAAAATAGCACATACTTCCCAAAGTTATAGGAATTAAATGATGGGGGGAGGGGTGGAGGGAGTGGAGCCAAGATGACAGAACAGAAGCAGTAACTTTTCTAAGCTCCTCCTTGAATCCCGGCACTAAACTTTAAAAAGTGAATCTGAATGGATTTTGGAGTGACAGAATCCACTGGGAAACAGAGCATGACAGAATCCAGCTAGGAATAAAACCAAGAATTAACTAATTGGTAAGACTGAAGATAATCTCTCAGGCAAGGAGATGGTCATTTAATGAAATAAGGGACTTCCAGACATTCCTGATGAAAAAGCCAGAGCTCAATGGAAAATCGGATCTCCAGTTACAAGACTCAAGAAAGACATAAAAAAGGTCAACAAGGAAAACACACACTCACACTTACATACATGAACACACTCACACTTACACACACATGCACATAACTTGGGATTCAATAAGAGCAAAATGTTCACATCCCGATATGATAAGCTGATAATTGTCAATATTGAAACTTATATTATTATCATGACCTACATAGACAGAAGGTGTGGGTATAAATTAACTAATCTGAAGATTAAAAAAAAAAAACCCTTATTAAAGGGGTCGAAGGGGCTGTAATGGAATAGAAGGAAAGGATGAGACAGAAAAATGTAAATTATGTCATTCAAAGAAGCATAAAAACACACTATCGTAGAGGGGAAGGAAAGAGGGAGAGGAACATCATTTGAACATTATTCTCACTGGTTTTGATTCAAAGAGGGTTGAACATAATCAGTTAAGTTTAAGATTCTAATGTGAAAATAAAATAAAATTCATTATTTAGGGAGAAAGGAGGGAGGGAGAGGAACACTGTATGGATTTTTTTCTCATTGGTTTGGGGTAAAAGGAGGAAAAACATACTCTGATAAATATAAAAATCTATTGGGTCCTATAGGCAGTAGGAGGATAAGGAAGGGGTAAAAAGAAGGGGATTAGAGTGGAGGTAAATAGTAGTGAGGGGAGAGTGTAGGTAAAGAAGGGGAGTAAATTGGTGGGAGCACAGAGGGAGGTGGTGGTCAAAAGGGAAATCTTTAAGGAGGGGAAGGGAGAAGGAAGAAACAAAAACATAAGTAGGAAAAGGAGTAGGATGGAGGGGAAGAGACAGAATGTATCTCTGTGAATTTGAATGGGATGAACTCTCCCATGAAACAGAGTGAAATAGGAGAATGCATTAAAAACCATAATCCTGGGGGCGGCTAGGTGGCACAGTGAGTAGAGCGTTGGCCCTGGAGTCAGAAGGAACTGAGTTCGGATCCGGCCTCAGACTCTTAATGCACACACAAACAAAAACCTAGCTGTGTGACCTTGGGCAAGTTATTTAACCCCAACTGCCCTCCAAAATGCAAAAAAACAAAAAAAGCAAAAAACAACAACAAAAAAAACCATAATCCTACAATATGTGGTCTACAAGATACACATTTGAAACAAAGGGATACCCAAAGGGTAAAGGTAAAAGCCGCGAATAGAATCTATTATGATCAGCTAAAGTAAAATAAGCAGGTGTAGCAATCCTTATCTCATATAAAGCAAAAGCAAAAATAGATCTAATTAAAATAGATATGGAAGGAAACTATATCCTGCCAAAAGGCACCATCGAGAATGAAGCAATTTCATTACTTAACACATATTCACCCCATGGTATAGTGTCCACATTCCTAGAAGAGAAGATAATAGAGGAAGAAATAGATAGCAAAACTATACTAGTGGGGGACTCTAATCTACCCCTCTCTGAACTTGATAAATCTAACCTCAACATAAAAAGGAAGAAGATAAGGAGACAAAAATAATTTTAGAGAGGCTATATATAATAGATCTCTAGAGAAAACTGAATGGATATAAAAAAGATGATACTTTCTTCTCAGAGGTTCATGGCACATACTGAAAAATCTACCATGTACTAGGGCATAAAAACCTCACAATTTAGTGTAGGAGGGCAGAAATATTAAATGCATTATTCTCAGATCATGATGCAATAAATATATGCAATAAAGGGCCATGGAAAGATAGACTAAAAACTAATTGGAAATTAAAAAAAAAAACTTTAATCCTAAAGAATGAGTGGGTCAAACAATAAATTATAGAAACAATTAGTAATTTCATTCAGGAGAATGATAATAATGAGACAACATACCAAAATTTGAGGGATGCATTAAAAGCAGTTCTTAGGGGATGTTTTATATCCCTGAGTGCATACATTAATAAATTAGAGAAAAGGGAAGTGAATGAATTAGGCATGCAATTGAAAAACCTAGAAAAAGAACAAATTGAAAATCCCCAAGTGAATACTAAATTAGAACTATTGAAAATCAAGGAGAGGTTAATAAAATTGAAATAAAAAACCTATTGAATTAATAAATAAAACTAAGAGCTGGTTTTATGAAAAACAAACAAACAATATAATTGATAGACCCTTAGTCAATATGATAAAAAAGAGAGAAGAAAACCAAGTTATGAGTATCAAAAATAAAAAGGTGAATCTACCTCCAGTGAAGAGGAAATCAAAACAATAATTAGGAATTATATTTCCCAATTGTATACAAATAAATTTGATAATCTTAGTGAAATGGATTAATGTCTACAAAAATACAAGTTGCCCAGATTAACTGAAGAGGAAGCAAATTACTTAACCCCATCTCTGAAATAGAAATCAAACCAGCCATCAATGAACTCCCTAGGAAAGAATCTCCAGGGCCAGATGGATTTACTAGTGAATTCTATCAAACTTTTAAATAACAATTGATTCCAATACTCTATAAACTATTTTGGAAAATTAGTGAATAAGGAGTCCTACCAAATTCTTTTCATGACATAAATATGGTACTGATAAGTAAATCAGGAAGAGATAAAAAAGAGAAAGAAAATTATAGACCAATTTACCTCATGAATATGGATGCAAAATTTTTAAATAAAATATTAGCTAAAATACTACAGCAACTTATCACAAGAATAATACACTTTGATCAGGTAAGATTTATTCCAGGAATGCAAGGATCATTTAATATTAGGAAAACCATCAGTGTAACTGTTCATATCAACAATAAAATTGAAAGAAACCACATGATTATCTCAATAGATGCTTAATGGGTACATGATCTAGGTATAAAAGATGATTCTGTAAGCAATCTAGTAAAACAAGGCATAGTTTACATCTCAGATTTGTGGAGAGGGAAAGACTTTATGAGCAAACAAGAATTGGGGAGCATTATAAAATGCAAAATGGATAATTTTGATTACATTAAATTGAAAAGCTTCTGTACAAACAAAGCCAATGTAACCAAGATTGGGGGGGGGGGGCAGGAAATAGGGAAAGAATTTTTACAACCTATTTCTGTGATAAAGAGACCATTTCTAAAATATACAGAGAATTGAGTCAAATCTATAAGAACACAATTCATCCCCCAATTGATAAATGGTAAAAATATATGAACAGGAAGTTTCTGAGAAAGAAATTAAAGAAATCTATTAGCATATGAAGAAATGCTCTAAATCACTATTGATTAGAGAAATGCAAATTAAAACAACTCTGAGGTAACATGTCTTACTAGTCTGATTGGCTAAGATGACAAAACAGGCAAATGATAAATGCTAGAATGGATGTGGGCAAATTGGAGGACTAATGCATTGCTGCTGGAGTTGTGAACAGATCCAACCTTTCTGGAGAGCAGTCTAGAATTATGCCCAAAGGGCTATAAATAATTTCATGCCCTTTGACCCAGCAATACCACTTCTAGGGTTGTATCCCAAAAAAGATCACAGACGTGGGAGGAAGACCCATATTTACAAAAATATTTATAACAGTTCTTTTTGTGATGGTAAAGAATTGGAAATTAAGGGGGTGCTGATCAATTGGGGAATGGCTGAACAAGTTGTTGTATATGCATGTAATGGAATACTATTTTGCTATTAGAAATGAGGAGCAGATGGTCTTCATATTTACCTGGAGAGGACTATATGAACTGATGCTGAGTTAGAAGAGTAGAACCAGGAGAAATTTGTACACAATAACAGACACAACATATGTGTGATGACCAACTATGATAGAATGGACTCTTCTCAGTAATGCAGTGATATAAGTCAATCCCAAAAGATTCATGATGGAGAGAGATATCTACATGCACAGAAAGAACTAGAAAAAACTGTGTTTGAATCCTCTTTGAAGTAAACTACTTTATCTTTTTCTTTTTCTTGTTTGATTTTATTTCCTCTTTACCATTTTTCATTCCATCTTGTACAATCCACCTTTGTAACCTGATTAATGTCTAATGTGAAAGTATTTGTAGGTCCTATACTTGATTTTATGCTGTCATGGGGGGGGGGGGAAGAAAATTTGAAACTCAAGGAGTTGCGGTATTGAATCTTGTAAACTAAAAGTAAACAAACAAATTAATAAAGACAAAAAAAGAGAATCAAATGACAAGGCAGCTATGTGGCTCAGTGAATAGAGCACCACCAGTGGAGTCAGGAGTACCTGAATTCAAATCCAGCCTCAGACACTTAAGACTTACTTGATCACGTTTATTTTTCACTTAACCCCAATTGCCCTACCTCCTCCCTCCAAAAAGAAAAAAAAGGATTAAATGATGTAATATTCCTAAAAGTACTTAGCACAATGCTTGGAACAAAGTAAGTGTTATAAAAATGCTTTTTCTCCTTCTCCCAATTGTTCAATTCCCTTCTCCAAGAGAGAACCTCTCATCAATCTTTTCTTTTAGTTCAAATTTGGCTGTTTGTCTGAAGTTAATTTATATTGATATAGTCCCTTTCCTTTATTAGGATATCAACTCTTTGGTCATTAGTCAATAATCTAACATGTAAAAAGTAAATCTATCAATGAACAAATATATATTACATGCTCACTTTGAGCCAGGCCCTGTGTTAAAATCTTGGAGGAAATGAAATAATTTCTACTTTAAAGGATCAACATTCTAGTAAGTAAAGCATGTTAATAAATATTCAATCAATAGTCAGTTAATTGTCACTCAAACAAGCATTTATTAAGTGTTTATTAAATGTCAGTCACCATATTAAGGACTAGATATACACAGAAATGCAGAAATCCAGTGTCTGCCCTTAAGAAGCTCATGTTATATTGGAACAGACAACATGAAAACAACTGCGGATATACAAAGTATATATAGCAGAAATTAGAAGTAATCTCAGCAGGGAGTCCTTAATAGTGCAGGGCAGGGTTGGTGTGAGAAGAGAGCTGAAAAGACTTATGGAATAAGGTGGAATTTGAGCTGACTATTTAGGGTAGCCAAGGAATCCAAGAGGCAGAGACCATAAGGGAAAATGTTGCAGATATAAGGCATAGCCAAATGGCAAGTAAAGAGATGGAGTGCTAATAATTTTTTTTTTTCTTTTTGGAGGTCAATTGAGGTTAAGTGACTTGCCCAAGGTCACATGGCTAGTTTTTGTGTTGTGTCTGAGGCCAGATTTAAACTCAGGTCCTCCTGATTTCAGGGCCAGTGCTCTATTTGCTGTGCCACCTAGCTGCCCCAAAGATGGAATCTTGTACATGAGAACAACCAAAAAGGCCCATATCCCTAGAGTACTTTAGAGTGTGTAGAGAGAGATGAAGTAGAAGAAAATGGCAAGGATAAAATGGTATCAGGTGGTGAAATTTATGATATGAATCTGTATCTGTAACTGTACATGTCCATGTATGTGTATCTGTATGTATACATGTGCATGTGTATATACATATTCATATGCCTATGTACAGGTTTATGTATATATGCACATATACACAGATATATGTTAATATATTATATTTGTTTTTATGTATTATATCATGTATGTGTGTATATATTACTTATGTATATTGTGTATATTCCTCATTCCTCATTCTAAACATCTGTCACAATGACATATTAGCTATTCTTTTTATTACCTCTATTAGGTATATATGTATGATATATATGGTATATTAGGTATATGTATGTTATATATGATATCTATATCTATATCTATATCTATCTATCTATCCATCTATCTATCTATCTATAAAGAAGGGAGTACTAGGGCTGACACTTTAAGGAAACCAGGGATTTTCTTTGTTTTTTAATCAACAAATAAACATTTATTAAGCATTTACTCTGTGCCAAGTCCTGTGCTAAATGGTGGGCATTCAAAAAGAGACAAAAGATAGTATCTGCCATCAAGGAGCTTACAGTCTGATGAGGGAGACAGCATGCAAACAAATACATATAAAACAGGCTACATACAAGATAAATAGGAAATAATTAACAGAGGGAAGGCACTAGAATTGAAAGGGTTTAAAGAAGAATTCCTGTAAATTGACAAAAATTGTCGTTACCATATTTGTAACATCTCTGTCACATCTGGCTCCCTCTCTATTCTACCACCATAACTCAGGGCCCCATTACCTTGCCAGAACTATCACAATATCCTCCTAATTGCGCTCCCAGCCTCAAGTCTCTCTCCTCTCCAATCCATCATTCACACAACTATGAAGCACACATTTGATCACATCACTCACCTACTCAATAAAATCCAGTGGCTCCCCATTACCTCTAGGATTCACTATAAATTCCTCTGTTTGGCATTTAAAGCCTTTACCACCTGACCCCAAACCAATTTTTCATCTTTATTGTGTATTACTCTCCTCCTCATACTTTACAATCCAATAAAACTGGTCTTCTTGTTTAAAATAATCCTTTAATGAAATATTAAATAATCTAAACTGAATGCACTAAAATTTTTAATCAATATATGGAATTTGGAGAAAGGATGTAGACTTAGAGACTAAATAATATAAAACTAAATAATGAATGAATCAAAAGAAAACAAACAAAAATAAATAACTAATTTTGTTAAACGATTGAAACTGAATAGGCAGAAGAATCTAAGGCCCCGCTCTCCTAGGATTATCTCCTGTTATACAACTCTGGTACACTTAAATTTAGTTCTAGTGAGAACTAGCTGCTGAAACTCATCATCAAATTTTGCCGATGTGATATAATTATAATTTTACCTCCCTTATCCTGAATAAGCATTCCTGGTTAATTTTTAGAAATTTCCGTTTTGCTACTGGTCCATAGTACCTGACCCCATCATCCCAACAGCAATGTAATATCTGTGATGGCAGGCCCTTTTTTCCCCCAAAAAACTGTGTGTAAATTTGGACCCTCGAAGGCTCTGGATCTTCCACCAGAGAGCATATCTTACTAATTTGTAAGACTATGGGGTCAAGGAAGGCTGCATGCAATTCATACCTGACTACATCTGTCCATGTGCTCCTATGCTGTGCTTGGCTGTGTATAATTTTATATATACATATATTTTTTAATAAATGCTTTATTAACTTCTGTTTTACATCATTCATTTCCGCCAGATTTTGAGTTACAATCATTTCCCCCCTGTTATTCCCCTACCCACCCTCCCAGAATAGCAGTCCCACAAAATATCGCTTCCTCCAATCTGCTCTCTCCCATACCTTCACCCATACCCCCATCGACTTTTCCATTAGAGGAAGGTGAATCTTTGTGTCCCAATGCCTGCACATCTTATCTCCCTATTACAAGCAATAGAGTATTAATATTAGTATATATATATATATATATATACACACACATATATATGTATATATATACATATATGTATATATGTATATATATCACATATGTATATATATATATATTTATATATATTTGAAACATTTAATGTTAAGACGTCGAATTTCAGATCCATTTCCTTCCTCCCTTGTCACCCATTCCCTCTGGGGAGATAAGAAATTCAGTACATGTTGTACATGTCTGGCTATGCAAAACAATATCATAGTAGATATATTGTACAAGGCTGCTTATAATTCCCTCCCACTCATCCCACCCCCCACCTGGTCCATTCCCTACATGATCCTGTCTCTCTTCTATAGTGGGTACTTCCAACCTCCCCTCCCCCCAAGGATGCCTGCCCATCCATCACCCCTCCTCTCATCCCCCTTGCCCCTATTCTGCTGCAGGTTGAGATATCCCATTTAGTATGTATGTCATCCTCTCCCTGAACCAAATTCAATGTGAATGTGGTTTTGCCTTTTTAGCCTTCCTATTCTCCCCCTCCGTTGCAACCACTTCCCCTTGCTTCTTCTACTTGGGATAGTTAACCCTACCCTGTATCTCCCCATCTCCTCTTGCAACTTTCCTCTCTCACCTCATAATATCATCGCTTGAGTATTCTCCCTTCCCTACAAATTCAACCTATGCCCTCTATCCATACACACACACACACATTCACATATGTATTCATATGACGACACACCCTTCTTCCATTATTTTCATAGTGAGAAAGATATCATCAGTCACAGTTATAGCTTTTCCATATAGGAATGTAAGTAGTTCAACTTTGATAAGTTCCTTTTGATTTCTTTTCCCTGATTACCTCCTCAGGCATCTCTTACTTCTTGTGTCTGGATGTCAAATTTTCTATTCAATTCTGTTTTTTTCCTAAAGAATGCTTGAAAATCCTCTATTCCACTGAATGACCATATTTTCCCCTGAAACAAAATACTCAGTTTTGCTGGTAGGTGACCCTTGGGTTCATTCCCAGCTCTTTTGCCATCTGGAATATCATATTCCATGACTTTCGATCCCTCAGTGTAGAAGCTGCCAGGTCCTGGGCTATTCTGATTGTGTTTCACAATACTGAAATTGTTTCTTCCTGGCTGCTTGGAGTATTTTCTCCTTGATCTGGGGATTCTGGAACCTGGCTATAATATTCCTGGGAGTTTTCTTTTTGGGATCTTTTTCAGGAGGTGATTGGTAGATTCTTTCAGCCTCTATTTTGCCCTCTGGATCTGAAACATCAGGTCAATTTTCCTTGAGAATTTCTTGAAGGGTGATTTCTAGGTTCTTTCTTTGATCATGGCTTTCAGGTAGTCCAATAAATTTTAAATTGTCTCTCCTGGATCTATTTTCCAGGTCAGTGGTTTTTCCCATGAGATATTTCACATTGCCTTCTAATCCTTCATTTGTTTGGATCTGCTTAACAGCATCTTGATTTCTCATAAAGTCATTAGCTTCCATTTGCTCCTGTCTAACTGTGAAGGAATGAATCTCCTCAGTGAACTTTTTTTTTTTTTTTTTAAAGCAATTGGGGTTAAGTAACTTGCTCAAGGTTACACGGCTAGTCATTTGATTTTTGCGTGGGTGCTCATTTTCTGAGGCCGGATCTGATCTCGGGTCATCCAAACTCCGAGGCCGACGCTCTTACTCACTGCGCCACCTAGCCGCCCCTTGAGGGCAATTGGGGTTAAGTAACTTGCCCAAGGTTACATGGCTAGGTTTTTTTTTGTTTGTATGGATTAAGTGTCAGAGGCCGGGCTCCGAACTCAGGTCCTTCTGATTCCAGGGCCGGCGCTCTATTCACTGCGCCACCTAGCCGCCCCCCTCAGTGAACTTTTGAGATTCTTTTTCCATCTGGCAAATTTGACTTTTTAAGGCATTCTTCTCCTCATTGCCCTTTTGGGCCTCCTTTGCCATTTGAGGTAGTCTATTTTTTTAAGGTGTTGTTTTCCTCAGTCAGGCTGTTGACTCTCATTTCATACTTTTCCTGTATCCTTCTCATTTCTCTTTCCAATTTTTCCTCCACTTCTCATATTTGATTTTTAAAGTCCTTCTTAAGGTCCTCTATGGCCTGCAACCCGCTCATATTTTCCCCTGGGGCTTTTGGAGCAGGACTTCTGACCTCACAGTCCTTTTCCCACTCTATGCCCCCAAAATAGGAGTCTCGGGTTGCATTTTTCTGTTTCCTTTGCCTTGGCATGTTGCCACTTAATTACTTGACTTTGGGGCTTGTTGCCACACTAGGGCTTTAAGGCCAGATAGAGGAATTTTCGTCCCGAACGTGTGGGGGGCAACTTCCGTTTCTGGCAAGCTGTAAACCCACCCACAACTTCCACCCTAGATCACAATCCAGATCCAGGGAGGTTAAAGCAAGAGCGATTACCCCCCAAGACTGATCGCTGGATATCCCTACAAATTTGCAGGCTGGGAGCGGGAGCTGCCTCTGAAAACTACAAAATGGCATTTGTCCTCAGCGGCTTCTAGCCCCCAAGGGAGGGAGCCGACGCATTCCCTAATACCAGTCCCAAAGTCCATAGGACACTAACCTCTTACTTTGTCCTAGGCATGTCTATGTTGATAATTCTGGAGTCGACACAGCTACTGGTGTTCTGGAGTCCCTCCAACTGGCTGCTGGCCCTGCCGCCCTGGGGCTAAAACCTCGGCTCACTGAGACCTGGGCTCGGCTCAGCTCGGCTCCCCCTGCTCTCTGCGCAGCTGCCGGCTCCCAGACCACTGCGCTGGTCCTTCCTGCAGGGCTGCTGGGCTGTCCTCAGTGGGAGGTTAGCTTCTCTGTGTCATTCTGTGGGTGCTGGGGCTCCAGAACTTGTTTAGAGTCCCCTTTTACATAGTTTGGGGGGAATCTGGGGGCAGAGTGACTTTGATGAGCTGTTTCTACTCCACCATCTTGGCTCTGCCCCCTTTGGCGAAAGCAGGGATTTTCAAGAGGTAGAGGCATAGAGGAATTTCCTTATAGATGTGGTAGACAACTAGTGCAAAAGCAAAAAAAGAATAGATGTGGATAAAAATATATACTTACACACTCACACACACATATTTCTGGAGAGAGTGAGAGAAGCAAGGAGTTCAATGTAACTGAGGCACTGAGTGGGTGAAAGAAGTAATATATAAGTAGACTGGAGAGATAACAAGGATCAATTTATGAAAGACTTTAAGAGTCAAAGTATGTTATATGTGATCCTTAAGGTGACAGAGATATGTGAGAACCCCTACAGTTTGATGAGAAGAACAAAAAGGAAAAAATTGTATTTGTAGAATTTATGAACCAGATTCCCTAATATCCATTTCAGCTTCCAGAAGAGAAAAAAGCAATCAACAACAACAACAACAACAAACTGAAGTGAACTTTCAGAAGTTTCTCAGCTTCGCAAATGAAATATGCCCATTCCTTATAGTATTGTCTGAAAGGCTACAGGGCAGCTAAGCAAGAGGATGTATTATGAAGGGATAGTTCTGGGGTCCCTTGACCTTTCTCCCCTGTCCTATACAGTTATCTGCAAAGGTTACAGGGCAGATAAGCAAGAGGGTATGTAATCTTTTTAGTTTATGCTGCTGGATATGGTCCAAGAATAACACCGTAATAATTAACTAACCTTAAGCAAGGGTAAATAGTAAGCAGGATTAAGGTAGGCTCTTTCAACATTATCTGCATTCCTTTGATGTAAGATTTTCCTACATAGTCTACACTCTTTTGGGGTGTCTACATTCTTTTGGGGGGCATAAAAACTCTGTGAGCTCCTTGCATCTTTGTCTCCATATGAAATGGTCCTCTAATAAACAGACTATTGATTACACATCCATCTCATTATTCTCACCACTTGCTAGCCCACCAACTGTGCAGGCCACAGTAAAAAAACAAAAAGAAAACAGATTTTACACTAGTACAAGGAAATATTTCAATTATCTTGTGGGGGAGACTGGTGGGATTAACAAATAATTGGAGTATATAATTTGGAATGTGACTAATATCAGATGCTGACTTTGAGGGATTTTGATTTTTTTTCAAAGAATCAAAAGAAATACATAATATAATGTGTATTTAAAAAATACAGCACACAAAAAATTGGCACAATCACTAGTATACTAAGCAATAAGCCACTTAGAAAGCTTCTGTAAGATAGGTAGTAGAATAGTCACAAAAGAAAACTTAACCAGGATATTGTACTTTATCAGTGATATGAGCTTTGAAGAATAGTTTAAGTAATTAATTCTTAAAACTAGTGCCAAATAACTGTGATAATTGTCAGAATTAACTAGAAAGCCAATGAGAAAGGACGTAAAAATTATTGTAATTTTAGCAAAGGAGTACTAGAATGTCAAATGATGGTATATTTTGAATTATGCAATTCATCCTGTAAGACTTTATTTTCTTTTAGTTTGTTTGAATTATACTGTGTTTGCAATTAAAAAAGGACAGATTAAAGATGAATCAAGATATAGACCTGAACAGATAGTAATTAACTAAATGACATTTCCACTTTTAATGCTTTTGATTTGGCATTTAATAGCTTTTGTGTAATAAATAAGTACTTACAGTAGGGATTTTGCTGCCACTGGGAGAAATTAGATATGTAAACATAAATTATCAGTTACTATATGCAAAAATAAGTTATTTCAGTACCTATGTATTATATGGACCAAAGTGACATAGACTTGAGATATTGCTGCAAACTAACATTAGTAATCTACTAATATTGACTGACTCTCCAAAGAATTGATACAGAAAAATCCCCCGAATTTTAATGGTTAGAGGAAGTTGGAAAACTAAGCATGATTTTCAATGCTTTACTGTCAAATATTCCACCAAATCCAGTCATTCTCACATTGGTTTCCTCTGCTCTGCTCGCAATGCCACTACGGAGTTCAAGATCTCAATCTTTCTCACTATATTTATTACAATCATCTCCAAATTGGTATCCTTGCCTCTGGGTTTTCTTCTCTTCTTTAATATTCTCCCCACATAGCCACCAAATTGTTATTCCTAAAGCATAAGTCAGATCATGCCATTCTACTGCATGAGGAACTAAAGTGGGTTTTTGTTATTTCTGAGATAAAATAAGACTCCTCTATAGGAAAACTTCAACCTATCTTCTCAGGACATATACACAGAATTCCTCCATGCTTATTCTAAATATCAGTCAAAAGGCCATATTAGCTGTTCCCTCTATTTGAGATCACATTTCCTATTCTAAAAATCAGAATTGGACAAGGGGAAGACAGCAAAGTTATGAGAGATCAAGAAGAAATAAAACACACACATACACACATAATAAAATGAAAAAAAATTTCGAGACAAGGAACATAAGAATGTGAAATACCAGGGCGGCTACGTGGCCCAGTGAATAGGGCACCAGCCCTGGAGTCAGGAGGACCTGAGTTCAAATCTGGCCCCAGATACTTAACACAAAACTAGCCATGTGACCTTTGGCAAGTCACTTAACTCAAGTTGCCCTACCTTCCCCCTCCAAAAAGAAAAAAAAATATGTAAAACAAAGAATGTGAAATATCTCATAAGAAAAACAACTGATGTGGAGAACGGATCAAGAAGAGAAAACATAAAAATAACTAGATTACCTGAAAGTTATGATATTGGTACAATAAAATAAGAAATAATTAAAGAAAATTGTCCTGAAGCATTAGAACAAGAGGAAAAAGTAGAAATAGGAAAAAATATGCATCAATCACCACCTGAAAGAAATCTTCTGAGGATAGTTAAATTTTCAAACACCGAGCTTATGGATAAAATATTAGAAGCAACAAAAAATAATAAATTGAATATGGTGGTGCAGTCATTAGAATTACAAAAGATCTAGCAATGGTAACTCTAAAAGACGACAGGTCTTGAAACACTATATATCATATATGTCAAAGAGCAAAGAACTGGGGTTCCTTCTTAAAATACCATATTTGGCAAAGCTAATCATAAATGTGAATAAAATGGACATTTATTTAATTTTCATATTTTCAGGACTTTGTTAAAAGAAAACTAAACTTAGTAGAATATTTGACATGAAAGAGCCAAGAAAAATATAAGATACATACCAAAGAGTAATTACAAGGGACTCAGTAAAGACAGACTGTTTACCTTTTTTGTATGTAAACTGTATGTCTAGGATTGCTATAAATAATTGGGTAATTCATGAGCAACATTTATGTAGATCTGAATATAATATAACTTCAAATAATAAAACTGTTTGGGAACAGCTAAAATGGGGAATCATTTTATACCAAATGAGATGTGAGAGGAAGAACAAACACAGAGGAATTAAATGGGGGAAGAGGGCTGTTAGTCTGGAAACCTACTTTCATAGAAAATGGATTGGAAATGAACCAATATGTATAAATCTAGAAGAGTATAAAAGTCTTCTAAATTCAAAAAGAAATAAAATGTTAAGGAGATAGGGAGGGGATAGAGGATAAGGGAAACAGCTCTAGAGATGAGGGTGAGGGAATAGGTTAAGAGGGCTATAGAAGGGTGTTTAGATTTATGAAAATGGGAGGACAAGAGAGGGATACATGGTGGGGTAGGTTAAGTAATAGGAGGGCAAGGCTGTGGTTAGGAGTGAAGTAAAGGAGCAAGGAGTGACAGGAAATGAGAGATACACACAAACATAAAACAAAGATCAGGAGTAGAATTTGTTAAGGAATGCATGTTTATATATGTATGTATGCCTGTCTGCATGCATGTATGTATGTATACATCTATATCTAATTATATTTACACTTAATGGTAACCTTCAGGGGCAGGGAGGAAGGATAAAAAAGAACAAATTAAAAAGTGCACAGCAGAGAAGAAGGAAAAACAAGGAAGCAAAGAAAAGATTGATAGCTCCTCACAACATGTTGTTTTTATTATGTAGGCTCTCTTGAAATGGAAAATTTATTGCTATATATTTTGAATAACCTCATACATTCTGCTGTTTCCATGACATGTTTCTTCTTTTCTTATTGTGTATTTAAGTTTTAGAAAATTAAAATTTAATAATAAATGAGTGTCTTATCCTTTATATCTGTTACTTTTGAGCTAGAACTTGAAGAACATTCTAAATCAACTATCTGGAATCATGTATCATTATCATTTTGATCAAAGATCTTAAGTTTTTTAAAATATTTTTTTACAATGTTGCCATGACAGTATAATTTATTCTAGTTCTGCTCACTTAACTCTGTATCATTTCTAAGTGTGGTCCAGGTGAAACCTACTGCTCCACTATTTCCTCATTTTATAAACTTCTTCTTGTTCCACAATCCTATCATGTGAGATAAGTACTTTGCCATTACTCCTCCAGTATATCCCTTGTTCATTCTAGAGCGAAGAGGGAACTAAAAAGTTATCTGTTTTATTATCCTTATTTTTCAGAGGGGGAAACTAAGTGACTTGGCTCAAGGTGACTTGGCTCAAGGTCTTTCTGAGAAACTTTGGAATCAATTGTGAGACATTGGAACATGACCACCTAGCATGGCAGGCTCACATTAAAGAAAGTGCTGTTTTCTATGAGTAAAGCAGAATTGCTGTAGTTCAAAAGAAATGTGAAATATGCAAATTTAGAGATATCTCCCACCGAAGTGTTCACATGGACTCTTTGTGCCCAATATATGTTGGAGAATTCCAAGCTAATATTGGTTGAATAGGTGGTATTGATAGGACACACCACCATTGGCATTATGTCTTATCCATTTCTGCCAAGCCATCTCTGATGAAAGTCCTCTGAAAGCCTGTGAATGTGAAAATGCAAATAATTACTGTCAGACCTTCAAAAACTATTATATAGAGTCAAACCATAGAATTAATAAAGTGAAAGGTAAGGTGTAGTCATAGCATTATAAATTTGTAATGCAAAAATGTCTTAAAGTTCATCTAATAGATAAACACCCTCATCTTGCAGATAAAGGAGCTGAGATGCAGAGAATGTAAATGATTTTGCAAGGTCACACAAATGGCAAATACCAAAACCAAAGATTAAAACTTAGGTGCTTTGACTCCAAACCAAGACTCTTCCCCCATTCAAAAAGGGAAAATTGCATCAAGAAGTATTCAGTGTTTAGCAGAATTTATCTTAAATGTTGGATATTTTCTCATTTCTTGAATAGTTTCTCTAAGTATCCCCTACCAAATTATATCTATTAATTTTAATTAAAGCTTCCTGAATAATTATTTCAAGTATATTAAAGGAAATTAGGCCTTTATTTCTCTAGTTATTCTGACTGGCATTCAATTAATCAAAATGTAATGTTGCACATTTAGTCAACATAATTGCATTTTGGCTAAGAATCTTCAATGGCATTACTCTTCAACTTCTTTGTGTTATTATTAATTAAGATGGATGATTAACATATATGAGAAATAATTGTTTGTGCAATGATGGGACGGTTTTCCTACTGGAATATGGGATTAGAGAATTGGTTTCAAAAGATAACTGCTTATCATTGTCCCCACTAATAGCAGTCTACTGTCTAGTGAATATAATAGACAGCCCTTTATCCTGAGTTTATCTCTCTCTACTACAGTTTCCCTTATTTTAAAGCTCAGTGCCAAGTTTCACTGGATATTTTGGCTTTCTATTAATTTCAAAATCCTCTAGAACTTGTGCATAGGGCTTTTCACGGGGGCTTGTCTTTATTTCCAAATGCAACTGCATGTATTCAGTGAAAGAATGCATTTTGATTTGGAGTGAGCTTGTTTGAGGTCTCTATCCAGAAGTTTCTCTACAGCAACTCTCTGCCTCTGAAGTCTACTTTATGGTAGAATAAAGTATGGTATTGAACGGGCAGATGGCTTAATGGGTTTCTCAGAATCCCCATTCTCCCAGTTCCTTCATGGAATACTAGAATTATTCTTTTAAAAACAAGTTGTAACAACTTATTAACAAAGTTAGGATACCTTGATGAAGATTTTTTTTTTAGTGAGCTCTCTATTTATTCAATAACAAATCAGAGCAAAACATTAATAGAAAATCAAAATACAGCATTCACAAAGTTACAACTTATCATAGAAAAATCAAAATACAGCATTCGATATGTCACAACTCAACAACTTATCAATAAAATGGCTACATAGTTTTCACCAAAGTGGTCACATAGTTTTCAACAAAGTACATTCATTTAGTCAATCACCAAATCTTTAATTCAATCACAAAGTACAAAAGGCAAAGTTCTCTACCCCAAGGTTACAGTAAATCACAATCTTTTTAGTACGTACACAATATCCAAGTACAGTCTTCTTTCAGCTTGACTTGAGACTGGCTTTCAGCTTCCATGGCTCCTCTTTCATGGTCCCAGCTCCAACTGTCACCTGGGTTCAAAGTCAGGCAGCTCCTATTTCCTTGTCCAGCTCCTTGTCCAGTTCTTCATACAGATCAATTCCATACTGAAGTTCACAGTGTCCAGTCCACCTCATGTCCTTGACAGAGCCACAATAATATTTGTACACATTGTGGCACCATCATCAATTCCCTATCTGCCTGTGAAATCAACTCAGACCCACCATGTCTGAGAACTAAACACAAATCATCAACACAGAAATCAAAACAGACCCACAAACCAGGTCCAAGAGGTCAGCACAAATCATCAGTAAAGTCCCAGGACCTCCAAAACCCTCCTCCAGGACTTCTGTAAACATACAGATAGTAAATCCTCTTTCAGGGCTTCCAGTAAGGTCCCAAGGCTTCTGTACAACGTATCACAAACAAACATCAATACAAACAGAGCAGATAAATAGAGTGCCTGGATAATACAAGTTTTTTTTTTTTTTTCCTGCTTGACTCTTACCATAAGAGACCTCCTCTTAGTTCTGATGTCTCTTAGCCTGGGTCTCTCCTTATATGTGGACATTAGCTCCTCTCTTTCCTGTTGCAAGAGTTCATGAGTTCTAGGGTTCACAAGTTGTGGGGTTCACACATTCTTTTTCTTAACAGACTTGATACAAGGCTCAAAAGAAATTTGAACTGAAAAAAGGTGGTAATTCAATAGCTGAAACAATGTGTGAACTACTTCTGTGCTTGTCATTATGATTTTTCATTTTTTTGATGAAAAACCTTAAATCCTAAGAGGTAATTCTAAATAGGCTTCATGGTAACAATGTCACCCAAGTAATAAGTAGCTCCAAATGAAGTGGGGGTTTTTCCACTGTACAAATGGAATGACTATCCACCCACATTGCCAAACTTATAAATGTGTAAGTTGGTTATTTGGATCAATGGATGCATTTTTCTTTGGAAATATTGAACTATTGGTAGTTTGTGAGACTAGTCCACTAAATATTAAACGCAATATATAATGTTCTATACAATTAATAAGTAATCTAATTAAAACTATTTCTTGTTTTTCCAAGACAATTTAGAGTCACAGAACCTCTAGAAAAGTCTAGTAGTGAAATGATTTATTCAACCATTATTTAATCATTCATTTGTGGATTGGCCATTGCCTTGTGTTCTAAGTTGAACCGACAGAAGGCAGTGGTGGGCATGTTGGATAGAGACCTAGATATGAGTCTGAAAACCCGGATACAGATTATACCTCTGGTATTTCTTGTCTGCATGACTGCTTGATGAAGATTATAGTACATCATGAAGTACATGATCTGGAGCGTAGGAAAGCTCACTGAGCAAACAAAGTATTTATTTCTCTTTTATTAAATCACAGGCTTAATTAAAGGAAAGAGAGAATACCCTGGGCCAGGTGGAAGAAATGGAGAATTTAATGTAGCACTAAGACACTGGGGAACTTTTCAGTGACTTAATGAACACAAGTGGTCAGGGGTCCCTCCCTCCTTCAAGACCAGCAAGACCAATGACTTCACATAACCCCTTTGTGAAGTTAGAGGTAATGAATTCTCTCCTCTAAAGTTCTGCTCTTCACCTATCTTTGTAATGTGAAAGTAATACTGGGTTCTTGGAGTCTAAGCCAGAGGCACATAGATGTATGCTAGATTCCATAAAGTATAAATGGCTTCAAGAATAGGGCCAACAATTGACTGTCACCTGAGCTGTTTTGAGGAAGGGTCCTTGACTAGGTAATGAGTGTTTCTGCACAGAGGAAACTATGAAGACTGTAAGGTGGTGTTGTAATTGGCACAATAAAAATTTTACAGGTAAATATTGGGCCAAATATTTAAATGAGTCATATTTTCATAGGGTCATAGATCTAAAACGGGAAGGAAACTTAGAGGTAAACAAATTCAGTTTCCTCATTTTAATAATTGTATTAGGCCAGAAGCGCAGGGAAGGGGAGTCGCTGCGGTTTCCTGCTTCAACAGTGCTTGAACGGAACCCGCTGCTCAATTCCCGGCCGGAGCTGCCCTTAGCCACCTCTCCACCTTCACCTCCACTAACCAACACTTCTTCAGTCCTACCGTCGAGCAGCAGCCGCCCGCTCAGCCGCCCCCGGCCGTCGCCGCCGCCGCCCCAGCCTCCGCCGCAGCCACCGCCGCCTCTTCCGCCGACGCCATGACCACCTCGTCCCCCTCTCAGGTGCAGCAGAACTACCACCAGGACTCGGAGGCCGCCATCAACCGGCAGATCAACCTGGAGCTCTACGTCTCCTACGTCTACCTGTCCATGTCCTACTACTTCCACCGCGACGACGTGGCGCTCAAGAACTTCGCCAAGTACTTCCTGCACCAGTCACCGGAGGAGCGCGAGCATGCCGAGAAGCTGATGAAGCTGCAGAACCAGCGCGGCGGCCGCATCTTCCTGCAGGACATCAAGAAACCCGACCGCGACGACTGGGAGAGCGGGCTGAACGCAATGGAGTGTGCTCTGCACTTGGAAAAAAATGTCAATCAGTCGTTACTGGAATTGAACAAGCTGGCAACTGACAAGAATGACCCCCACTTATGTGATTTCATCGAAACCCACTACCTGGATGAACAGGTCAAGTCCATCAAACAGCTGGGTGATCACGTAACCAACCTGCGCAAGATGGGGCCCCCGATTCTGGCATGGCGGAATATCTTTTTGACAAGCACACCCTTGGAGACAGTGACAAGGAGAGCTAAGCCACACCTGGCTTCCCCCACACCTGGGAACTATGGGCGCCACTCCTACTGTCTTTCAGTGCATGCATATTTTGTTTATCTGACCTTTTCATAATCTGTACCAAGAAACTACCACCATTTACATCCCAATAAAGTGACTTGGTACTGATGAAAAAAAAAATAATTGTATTAGACTTTGTTTAGAGACATTGTGTTAGACTTCGAGTCAATCAATCAATCAAATGACAACCATTAATAAAATAACTACTATGTTTCAGGCACTGAATTTACAATGTTCCAGTGCTGCCACTGTTGCTTATGATTTCTATGGTACTGGGCAAATCTCAATATTCCTAAGTTGCAGTAACCTCATATGCAAAGTGAATTGGCTGGATAAAGATATTTCTAAGATACCTTCCCATTGTCAATCAATGACCTATGATAGGATAGTCTCGAAATTCCTTCCCAGCTCTGAAGTATAATGCAGCCCTACTATATACATACACACACAGAAACACAGAACATCTTTATTGTAATTCCTTATGTGGAAGATACTGAGTAGCCCACATCCAATAATTTCAAGTTGTAGTACAGCAGAAGAGCTTTGGAGAGATTTGGAAAATCTGTAATTATTTCTGGTCTGCTAACCATGGGTCTGTGTAGCTATTACTGGTCATGCCTTCAAAAGGTAGTAGTCAGCCAAAGCCATGGGTTTTCTTCTTGCTTTGTGAATATCACCTAATGAGAAATGATGCTATAAGAAGAGATGCCTTGGACTCTTTCCTTCCAAGGTTGCTTGTGGCACTATGAAAATAGGCAAGGATCTTTTCCCTAACCATGTGTTGTTTTGGTTTAGGTGAAGAAAATTAATCTAGAAGCTCAAACTTTGTAAATTAAAAAAAGTTTAGGAAACTATTTTGTTCTTTCCGTATACACAAAAAATAAATTATATCTTTATGAAAAGCTAATTTATATGAGGTTAAATGGAACTGGGTTGTTATTAAGTAGCTGATAAAAAGGGTATGGCACAACTAAAATGGGGACTTTAGCCAATGACAGTAGAGAAAGATATCTGAACACTTACAGGGTAACGTCTTAAAATCCTCTGGGAGTTATAGTTACCTGGTTCAAGAATAGACAGTATTGAGCATACATTCTACAATATGATGACCACCCATAACCTATAATTTTCTTAGGAAATATGCTTAAAAATGCTTTTTCCTATGCAATCCATTGTAATTTTTTAGGATCTGTGATTTTTGATAATTCCATCTGATGCTAAAATATTGACCATCAATCTCTGTTGACTCCTCAGAGAGTGAAGACATTGTACCTGTAACACAGCAAGACCTCATTTGTTTGGACTTCATTAATTATGGAACTTCTGAGTCAAACATAGGATAAAAATTGCCTTTATACTATTTGGAAGAAAGAGCTGTTAAGCAAATTAATAGAATGTGCAAAATTGCAGGGTATGTGTTCAAACTACTTGAGAGAATACCATTTTTAAAAATTCTAGTCTATTAATTATTTATATGCAAATGGTCCTGCTTATTATAAATGATCATGATCCATTCACTAAGGGAAACCTCAGAGGGCCTCTTCTCCAAAACATTTTGTTAGCTTTTTTAACTATTGCATATCCTTGAAAGTAATAAAGTTGCATTTCTCTCAAAATGTTCTATAATTCAGATTTTTTACTGACTTCCACTTTGGCTGTCCTTAACCTGAATTAGTGAGGCTTTCCTATGCAATCATAGTCTGAATTAGAGAGACTTTTCTATAAAATCATTTTAATATTAATGCCAAAAGAACATTTTCCCCCTTTTAAAATCCAGTATTGAATCAAAAGTGGTCTAGTTAATTTGAAAATTAACCTAATTCACATACACAGTTATGTATCATAATTTATGGCTTTGTTTTAACCCCAGAAGCAAAATATTAAACTATAGTAAAAATCCCAAAAGGTCTCCTTTGTCTCTTGAATTAAGTATACTCTCCTCCCCCTCCATATCTTGGCATGTAAGTTGTTTTATAATAGAACTCCACACAACATAGCCTGCTATTTAATAATATTCCTCTCCACATACTCCATGGTCTGCTGAAATAGAATAGTTTTATTTTCTTTGTTAAGTTGGATTCCCTTTCCATACCCAACCCTATTCTCATCTCTATTCATAGAAGTCCTCATTTTTATCTTCTAGGTTAAAGTTAGTACCACCTCCTGTGTGGAACTTTCCCTGATCCCCCCAACTGAAAGTGATTGCTCCCTCATCAAATCTCTCATACTATGTTATCTCAACCCCTTCTTTACCTTTTAAATTTTGTATCATAGCTATTTTATATGTCTGTATTCTCCATTCCCAATTACTTTGTATCCTCTTTGAAAACTGGTTTTATGCCTTATCCATCTTTATACCAAGAGTTCTTACTGTAATGCCTGATATTTTATTTGAGTATATGTGGAAAGAAAGGGGACTATACCTGCAATTTCATTGGTATCAATGAAATGATACTTGTAATCTTATCTAATGATTTAAAATTATAATCTGTAATCTAATGAAATGGAATACTATTTGTGAAGCTCTTAGCATTGTTCCTGGTATGTGGTAGGTATTTGATAAATACTTTGATTTGCAAATTAAGTTTTAGAGTGTTGACTGGGATACTGTGAGGTTAAGTGACTTATCTAGGGGCAGTTTGTATCAAAAACAGGGCTTAAATTCAGTTATTCCTGACTCTGAGTCCAATGTTCTCTCTATAGTATTATCTATCATTCTCTATTGCCTTGCACAAAATTAGTAATTCACAAATGGTTATTGAATTAATTATAATGCTTTATTGAAAGCCAAAATTTTATATACTGCTCTGATGGATTTCACTTTAGATTTTCAGGTGCAATTAAATTGTGTGCATGCATGTGTGTAGGTGTGTGTGTCTGTGTGTGTTTATAAAGAAAAAAAAACTAAACTTCATATATATTTTTTTTTTTGGTTTTGCAGTTTAAGGATGTTAGGAAGAAGGGTGGGTTGTGGGTAAGGAAAGAAAATGAATTCTGTTTTGGACCTGTTGGGTGAGGTATACTTCTGGAACATCCAGTTCAAAATAATCACTAGGCAGTTAGTAAATTCACACTCGACTCTGTCCATAGTCATTTGGATGACCTTCAAATTTAATACTTTAGAGACTGTGATGTATAATATACATTCTTTATAATGAAGGAATTCCAGTGCAGAGTACAAATGGGAGGAAGAATTTCTTTTATATGTGATGATTTTCTAGATATCATTTTAGACTTAAACCAGTAGAGATTGCATTAAGCCCCCAAACACTATAGTCTCCTACTATAAATCAACATTCCATGAGACAGCCTAGTAAATATTACAAATGGTCAATGAACTGGATCCAGAACTGAAAAGGAGATTGTTGAGTCAAGAAAAGATAATCCTACATTTCAATACCTTTATTCAACTATAAAGGGAGTCAATTTATCTTCTTATGTAAAAGTCTGTGGGACATTAAATATAAAAATTTAAATATATAATATATGTTGAATTAATATCAAATATTGCATTAAATATAAAATAGCAGGACAAGGATTTCTTCCAGGACAATTTTTATGTGAACTCTATGGAACAAGATAAAAAGGATGTTTTTTCAATGATAATAACAAACACCTTACATTTGTTTTGTGCTTTCAGGTTCATGGAGTGCTTTATGTCAATTCTCCTTCCTTTAATGATAGAAGCTAATCTAAACTCCATAACCTGACAATGTTAAAGAAATTGAGTCATACCTTTTAATTGACATACTGTCTCTCCATGTTTTTGTGAAGGACTATAAACAACAACAACAAAAATAATGATGTCTGCTAGCCAGCATCTGACAAATCAAGAGTTAGGAAAATTCTACTTAGAGCAATAAATTATAGTTCACTGTACCTTGTAGTTGACATTGCTTGTTTATGAAATAGGCCACATAGCCAGGTTCATTTAAAAATATTGTGGTGTCAAAGGCTGGGATGGGGGAGAAGGTGGAATGCTTTCCCTGTATTTCATGATTTTCCTGACATTTGTTGGCATTTCACAATGAAGTACATTTAAAGTTGACTGACCTTTGTATGAAAAATAACAGTGACAGCACAAAAAATCCTATAGCATTTATGTTGAATGGTAAACCACACTGACATAGTATAGTGATAGCCCAGTTGAAAATATATTAGAAAGTGACTTGGTAATGGACTCCTCCTATTTTTGTCAAGGAAACAGAGCCCTTTCTTCTTGAAAACACATCTTCCCAGGTCCCATATACCATTGTAGTTTGGTCCAGCTTACAGTGCATGCTATTCAAGAATGGTATATGTCACTATTTTTCTCTGTCCATGGGTCAACTGAGGTGATTTTTCACCACTGACATCACATCGTTTCTAAAACTCAATGCACTAAAAGTTGGTAGCACTTTAGGCAGAGATATTTAAAAGTTAACTGATGAAACAAACCCATAACCTCCTTTAAGAGTAACTGTGTGTTTCTATTTGTTTTCAACGCCTAATTTCTTCCTTACAATTTCCCTATGACCATTTGCCCTTGAGTGAATTTAAAACAAAGTGGGAAAGCATGAAATGAACCATTTATTTACTCCCTATAAAGTGTAAGGGACACAGCTGGCAGGTTATATTCACAGTTCCCAAAGTATAGTGATTTTCAGCTGAATGAGATGTGTGTGTGTGTGTGTGTGTGTGTGTGTGTGTGTGTGTGTATTTAGGGGAAGGGGGAATGCACACATGAACCCCCCCCCCCACTCACACACGGTTCCTATTTATAAGAATTTACCATCCCAGTCTGACTATAATGAGGACTTATTTCTTCACATGGAAAGACCAAAATCTTAAACTGTAGGTAGATGGGAACACTTTGCTTGTTATAGTGTTATTTTTTCTTCTCAGCTAACAATTAAAAATAAGAACAGTATTCAGTATTTAATAGCTGATATACATAGTATATATAAATATAGATTATATTCTATAACTAAGTGAATTTATGTGAGGTGATGGAGTAGGTTTGTAATTTCATAATGAAGGGAAGCTCTGATTTTTGAACTGCCCAGATGCCACTTAGGAATTTGTAGTCACATACAGTTCCTAAGGCTCTGAAGAGTCAACTAATTAAACCAGGGTGACACAGCTAATACTTATGAGGGGTAGGCTTTGAATCCATGTCTACCAAAATCCAAGGCTGGACCTCTCAACACTTTGCTATCTTGTTTCTCAAGCAAATTCAGTGCTATAGTTTAAAATTTCCATTGATACTGTCAATAAATTGATCAGCAAGCATTTATTTAACATATTTTGTGTTTAAGAGACTCTTTTGGGTACTAGGACACAAAGATAAAAGTAAAATAATTCTTACTCTCAATGAACATACATTCTACTACAGTCAACATCAACATGCATATTTTCTTATACATGCATGTATCCCCATGTGTATATAGAAAAAATAGTATAAGGTTGCTCAATATAAGGTAGAATATTAGGAAAAGCACTAGCAGTTTGGAGAGGGAGATTCAATAACAAGGCCATGTGAAAGCAATGCTTGAACTTTGTCTGGAATTAATTTAGAGATTTTGTGAGGTAGAAGTGGGGAGGGAGGACAATTCAGGTATGATACACAGGCAGAAAAAAGACACAGAAATGGGAGACAGGATAATGTTCATGAGCAACAGGGAAAAAAAACTAGTTTGAATTTTTCAATAAGGGACAGCAAGTTATATGAAGTTGAAAAAAATAGGTAAGAGCCAAGTTGTGAAGGGGGCATGGCAGGCAAACAGTCTGGGAAAAGTAATGGGTGTCTGAACTAGGATGGTAGCTTCATAAGATGAGAAAAATAATGCAATGTGAAAAATATGAGAGAGGTAGAATTGAAAAGATTTAGAAATTGGATATATGAATATATTTTCTAAAAATGAAAGCTACCCACAAACCACCCCTTTTGTTTTATTCTCAGACTCAGAATCTTACCTCGCATTTACAACAGGATACGAACTAGTTGATGACAAGTTACTCATCTTTTTTTTTTTTTTAGTTTAAGATCCTTAGAATTACTTTTTGAAATAAGCAGTTTCTTAAATGCACATTAATCAGAAATTTGAGAACATGTTGTGTATTTATAGCCTTGTTTATGAATCTGTTTTCTATTACTTATTTAAATATCCTTATTTCTATGGCAGCATTTTGCTTAGGAATGATTCTATGGATTTTCTAATAGGATTCAAAAATCCCCAAGGGAAACCGAAAAGCAGTATGTTTGTTTTTAAATATCTGTTGCTTTTGATGGTTTGTCAGGCACTACTGTTTCTCTGATATCTGCTCTGATGTGTATTAAGGAAAATTTCAATTAACTTTCAGGATGATCAATTTCCAAAAATGTTCTTTGTTCTATAATATATTACATCAATAGTCTTATCTTCTGCGAATATTTTCTTTTTAATGAAAGTTAATATCTTGAGAAAGAGGCAATGAAAACAGTGATAATTGACTCTATTGAACAATTTTCTTTTATTGTGTCTATAATTCTAGAAATAGAATATATCAGTCTATGATACTAAGTGATTCAAGGTATTTCACTATTGTTGTTATACTACAATGAAAATCTATTCATTTTGTGTCACTGACACCACTTGATGAATTTCTTCACTATTTTTTGTCTTTATAACACTCCATTTTTTCAAATATATTCCATTACACATGGCTACTATGAAACTTAATAACAAAGTCTTCTCTGTAGAGTCCCTCAATGAATATAGATCTGCCAAATGCAGATTTAATTGGAGATAGTATTTGAGAAGGTAAGGATAAGTCCAGCCTATAATATTACTTTGTATTTCTATCAATCTTGCACATAGTTTTGAGGTAATGTTAAGCCTGTCAAGGAGTCATTTGAACCTGAAAATTCTCACTGTTGGCACTAATGTTACCTCAATGAATGTTGACCTCTTTATCTGTACATATTCTTCCCCTTTTGAAATCAGATTCCATAAGCCAAATTAAAATCATCTCAATATATATTAGAATATAATTCTAAACAACTTAACTAGTTTTCCAAATGATGGATTGATTGGAGAGCTTCCTGACTTGCTAAAAAGTAAAACATCATTATTCAATATGAAGAGCACAAACCCAAAAATATGTTGTCCTGTCTTCTATTGATCTATATGTATTCATTAATTCATTCATTACCTCATTCAATGGACATTTTAAAGATTCCTTGCTAGGTGCTGTGGGCAATATAAAGATGAATAATATATAGTGCCTGTCCAGAAAAAAATTAATAATTTCTCTCCTGTGTAACAGTTTTACATGTGCTGTAAATTCACCATCTTCTCTTAATGGGCTTTGTTTATTTAATAGCTTTTCATGTGCATTTTAATATTGTATCCTTTAAAATGCTGCCTCAGGTTTTCTTTGTGTCAACTTCATGTATTCTAGGCTTTAATTTACAACATATAAAGAGACAATTGGTATACTGCTCATCCTAACTTACAACACCAAGAATATACGATACTTTAGGAACTAAAGATGCTGGATCAAACATTTGGTTCCCCTGGAGCATCCACTTAATGCATTGCCATGATTCACTGTAGTGAAGAAATTGAATTCATACTAAACTTTAAAAAGCAAATCTGAACAGATTTTGGAGTGACAAAATCCACTGGGACAGAGTGTGGCAGAATCCAGCCCAGGAAAGTGCCCACATGGGTTGGAGCTGGGGGAGTATGGAGCATGTAGGGGCTGCATCAGCCTGTACTAGAGATCAGACTACAGCAGAGAGAGAACCACCAGCCAGCTGACTCACCCACCCCAAGGGTGATTCAAAGCTGTCCCACCAATGTCTCACCACAGGACAGGAGGATCAGTTGGAACTGGTTAAGATAAAACCCATGGTCCTGCAGCAGAGACAGCAGCTTCTCCTGGGGCTATCAGCCCACAGCCTGGAAATTTAAAAATCACTTACCTGATTTTTCAGATTCCAAGATGGCAAAGTAAATTGTAGCTGCTCTGTGTCCCCCTCCCTGACCAAGAAAACCCTGAGATAAATGCCTCACACAGAGTAAAATCTTGGAAGAGCTGAAATAGCCTCAGGCAAAGGAATCATGGAGAAAGGGTGTAAGGAGTCTGAAGAGAAGGGAAGAAAGGGTTCCACAAGTTCACCTCATCTGACCATCAAAAGCCTCCCTAAGCTGTAGGCCAGGGATGTAGAGGTAGAAATCTGAAGTAGCCCGACCACCCCTCACCCATAGGTTACTCTGTGAGCCTCAAGGTAACTAAGGGGAAACACTGAAAGTCCTGACCTTGGCCTCTATTGAGACACTCAGAGGCTACAGCACACAAATACAACAACCAGACACCTAGCTCCCAGCCTGCGAAGCTTGGATCAGAGCTCTCTGTACCCCAAGAGCAGAAATATACTTAAAAAGACAGGAAATAGGCAATTACAATGGGTCAGAAACAACATGCAAAGGGAAGACCAAAGACAATAGAATCCTAATATTTTGAACAAGAAGAATAACTTTCAAGAGACACCATGAACTCTGTGTCCATACCTAAAACCACAGATGGAAATATGAACTGGTCTCAAGCCCAAAATACATTGTTGGAGGAGCTCAATAGAGGTTTTAAAAGCCAAATTAGAGAAGTAGAACACAAACTTAAATCTATAGTGACCAAAATGGAAAAAAAAAGTCTCACTGAATAAAACAAATCCTTAAAAAGTAAAATTTATGAACTAATTAGAGACAATACCCCTTTTAAAAAGTACCTTCAAGGGGCAGAGCCAAGATGGTGGAGTAGAAACAGCACGCCCAAGCCACTCTTCCCCCAGATCACCTCCAAACTATGAAAAAGGGGACTCTGAACAACCTGTGGAGCCCCAGCACCCACAGAACGACACAGAGAAGCTAACCTCCCGCTGAGGACAGCCCAGCAGCCCTGCAGGAAGAACCAGCACAGAACTTTGGGAGCCGGCAGCGCAGCGGTCTGGGAGCTGGCAGTGAGCAGCATGCAGAGCTTGGGGAGCCAAGCACAGGTCTGCCTGAGTCAAGTCGAGGTTTTAGCCCCAGGGAGGCAGGGACAGCAGCCGGCTGGAGGAACCCCAATACACCAGCAGCTGTGGTGATTCCAGAATTATCAACATAGACATGCCTAGGACAAAGTGAGAGGTTGGTGCCCTATGGATTTTGGGACCAGTATTTGGGGAACAAGTTGGCTTCCTCCCCTGGGGGCTAGAAGCCGCTGAGGAGACATGCCATTTTGCAGTTTTCAGAGGCAGCTCCAGCTCCTGGCCTGTGAACTGTAGGGAGATCCAGCAATCAGTCTTGGGGGGTAATCGCTCTTGCTTTAACCTTCCTGGAGTTGGATTGTGATCTGGGTGGGTTTCCAGCTCGCAATAAATGGAAGTTGCTCCCCCCCCACCCCCACACACACACGTTCAGGGAGAAAGTTCCTGTCTGGCTCCAGGCCATACTGTGGCAACAAATCAAAAGTCAACTAATTAAGTGGCAACATGCCAAGGCAAAGGAAAAAATTAAACAGAAAAATGCAACCTTAGGCTCCTACTTTTGGGGCACAAAAGATCAAAGCATAGAGTGAGAGGACAGCTGTGAGGTCAGAAGTCCTGCTCCAAAAGCCCCAGGGGAAAACATGAGCAGGTTTCAGGCCATAGAGGACCTTAAGAAGGACTTTAAAAATCAAATAAGAGAAGTGGAGGAAAAATTGGGAAGAGAAGTGAGAAGGATGCAGGAAAAGTATGAAATGAGGGTCAACAGCCTGACTGAGGAAAACAACACCTTAAAAAATAGACTAGCTAAAATGCCAAAGGAGGCCCAAAAGAGCAATGAGGAGAAGAATGCCTTAAAAAGTCAAATTTGCCAGATGGAAAAAGAATCTCAAAAGTTCAATGAGGAGATTCATTCCTTCAGAGTTAGACTGGAGCAAATGGAAGCTAATGACTTTATGAGAAATCAAGATGCTGTTAAGCAGATCCAAACAAAGGAAAGATTAGAAGGCAATGTAAAATATCTCATGGGAAAAACCACTGACCTGGAAAATAGATCCAGGAGAGACAATTTAAAAATTATTGGACTACCTGAAAGCCATGATCAAAGAAAGAACCTGGAAATAACCCTTCAAGAAATTCTCAAGGAAAACTGCCCTGATATTTTAGATCCAGAGGGCAAAATAGAGGTTGAAAGAATCCACCAATCACCTCCTGAAAAAGTTCCCCAAAAGAAAACTCCCAGGAATATTATAGGCAGGTTCCAGAATCCCCAGATCAAGGAGAAAATACTACAAGCAGCCAGGAAGAAACAATTTCAATATTGTGGAAACACAATCAGAATAGCCCAGGACCTGGCAGCTTCTACACTGAGGGAATCGAAAGTCATGGAATATGATATTCCAGAGGGCAAAAGATCTGGGACTGAACCCAAGGTTCACTTACCCAGCAAAACTGCCTATTTTGTTTCAGTGGAATATATGGTCATTCAGTGGAAGAGAAGACTTTCAAAAACCAGAGCTGAATAGAAAATTTAACATCCAGACTCAAGAAGCAAGAGATGCCTGAGAAAGTAATCAGGAAAAAGGAATCAAAAGGAACTTATCAAAGTTGAACTATTTACATTCCTATATGGAAAAACAATAACTGTGACTGATGAAATCTTGCTCAGTATGAAAATAATGGAAGAAGGGTGTATGGTCAAATGAATACATATGTAAATGTGTGTATATATGTTTACAGTTATACATGGATAGAGGGCACAGGTTGAATTTGTTGGGAAGGGATGATACTTAAGGGGTGAAATTATGAGGTGAGAGAGGAAAGTGGCAAGAGGAGATGGGGAGAGACTGGGTAGGGTAAACTATCTCATGTAGAAGAAGCAAGGGGAAGTGGTTGCAAGGGAGGGGAAGAATAGGAAGGCAAAAAGGCAAAACCACATTCTCATTGAATTTAGTTCTGGGAGAGAATGACATACATACTAAATGGGATATCTCAACCTGCAGCAGAATAGGGGGAAGGGGGATGAGAGGAGGGATGATGGATGGGAAGGCATCCTTAGGGGGAGGGGAGGTTGGAAGTACCCACTATAGAAGAGGGACAGGATCAAATAGGGAATGGACCAGGTTGGGGGTGGGATGAGTGGGAGGGAACTATAAGCAGCCTTGTACAATATATCTACTATGGTAATGTTTTGCATAGCTAGACATGTACAACATATACTGAATTACTTATCTTCCCAGAGGGAATGGGTGACAAGAGAGGAAGGAAATGGATCTGAAATTCCAGGTTTTAAGACTAAATGTTTCAAATACATATGAATACTATTATTAATACTCTTTTGCTTGTAATTGCGAGATAAGATGTGCAGGCATTGAGACACAAAGGTTCACCTTCCTCTAATGGAAAAGTCGAAGGGGGTATGGGAGAAGATAGGGGAGAGAGCAGATTGGAGGAAGCGATATATTATGGGACTGCTATTCTGGGAGGGTTGGTAGGGGAAAAACAGGGGGCCGGAAATAATTGTAACTCAAAGTCTGGCCGAAATGAATGATGTAAAACAGAAGTTAATAAAGCATTTGTTTAATAAAAAAAAAAAAGAAATGCTAGTTCACTGATTGGAATTGATGGAATCCTAATAAAACTGCCTCTAGTCCCAACATTCTAACTTCCTTATGGGCACCACTGTACAGCTGGCATGGCCTGATTTAACCACACCACAGGCCCCCAGACTCAGTACAGTCACTGCCCCTAGCTAGCCATGAAAAATAAAAGAAATACAAGAGATGAAAACAGGTTTAGTGAGTATTCCAGAGACAGGGAGCAACATGAGTAGAGATAGGGATGTGACAAAGATTTGGGGACTAGGAAGTAGTTGAGTTTAAGGGGAATATCCAGTGTAGGAAGGAAAAAAAAAAGTACCTTCAAAAACTTACTGCAGAAAATAATTCACTAAAAATACGAATCTTTCAAATCAAAGCTCAGGTCTCTTTGATGAACCAAGAGTCAATCAAAGAAAACATGAAGATTGAAAAATTGGAAGAAAGTGTAAAATATCAAACTGGAAAAAAAACTCACCTGGAGAAGAGATCCAGGAGAGATAACTTAAGAATACTGGCCTAACAAAAAGCCATGATGAAAAAAGCAACCTGGACAGCATCCTCCAAGAGACTGTCAAAGAAAACTTTCCTGAAGTCCTAGAATCAGAAGGTAAAATAGTTATCAAAAAATTTCTGTTCTCCTCCTGAAAGAGATAACAAATTGAAAACTCCAAGAAATATAGTAGCCAAATACCAGAACTACAAGATTAAGGAGAAAATAGTGCAAGTAGCCAAAAAGAAAATTCAAATATCGTGGAACTACAGTCAGGATTATAAAGTACTCAGCAGCTTCTACATTAAAAGATCTAAGGGATTGAAATTTGATATTTTGTAGGGCAAAAGAGCTAGGACTGTAGCCAAGGAGTAACTACCTGGCCAAACTGAGCATAATCTTTCAGGCAAGGAGATTGATATTTAATGAAATAAGGGACTTCCAGACTTTCCTGATGAAAAAGGAAGAACTCAATGGAAAATCTGATCTCCAATTGCATCACTCAAGAAAGACATAAAAAGGTAAACAAGGAAAACACATATACACACATACACACATGCACATGCACATGCACACCCACTCACACACGCACATAACTTGGGATGAAATAAGAGCAAACTATTTACATCCTATATAATGAAGAGGGTAACCACTGAGAGGGCTAGGGTTACTCTGGAGACCCCAAAGTACCAACACACGGGGTACTGCCAAATGAATTCAACTGGAGTCTTCTCAGCCAAAGAAAAGTAAAATTTGTTAAAAGTTCACTTTCATTAGACACAGAGTAAGTCTGTGCTAGGTCATTCTATGGCACTCTCACAATTCTATGGCGCTATCACTTTTCTATGGCATTCTATGGCACTCTCACACCACATGTTGTGTGATGGGATTTTATACATAGAAGGTTGTGGGAGGAATCTAGGGGTGGTCTAGGGGAGGAGTTTGGAGAGGGTCCTCAGGAGGAGTTAATGAGGTCAATGAGTGATTAAATGTGGGAGGTAGCTGGAGGCTACAGACAGTGGTGGGCTAGGCCAGTTCAACAGTGTATTGATATTTTGATTGGCTCAAGGATGAGAAGTGGATGAACAATGGAGGGCTAAGGTAGTAACTAGGTTAGTAGTTAGCAGTTAGTAACTAGGCTATAGGTCTGGGCCCTGCCACAATGTAAGGCTTATTGCCACATGCAAATGCCTCATCAAATGAGAAAATTTAATCAAGAGTGCAAGGGAGGTTCCCAGAGCCTGTACCTCAAGGACTCAAGTAGAGCTTGAGGGGCCTCCCAGAGCCCATACCTCATCATTCCCCCCTCAAACAAATGGGACTCAAATTCCTTTGGGGTAAAGGGTAAAGGTCTGAGCTTTTAATGTGCTTCCTGCTGGCAAGGGGCAAAGAGCTGTCCCTGCCTCTCTGGGTCCTGTTCAAGGGGGTCAGATTTCACATTAAAGGTGTCACACTCTGGAACATGGATGATTCCAGGTCCAGTGGGCTGGAGATCTTGGATTCAGTCAGAGATTTGCATAGTCTTAGTGGTCATGTGAAGGTTGATGGCTTGAACCCTGGAGGAGGCAAACCTGGGAAGGAAGTTAATCAAACAAAAACTAAACAGGCACCAAAAAAAATAAATAAAAATAAAAGACAATCTCCCTCATAAGAATTAAAGGTGTCTTTTATTTTCTTTTGTCAAGGCCAAAAGAAAAAGGGCAGTTATAATTTCACCTCTTTTTATCTGTTTTGCTGGAGGGGGCTGGGGGCCTTTCTAAACATTAGCTTGAGGTCCCCAATGGTTCATAGGTATATTCTGGATTCTCTGGGGGGTAAATCAAGAGGTGGTACTGGTTTAATTCTAGAATTATGAGTACTGCTAGGGAGACCTTGGAATTTTACTGGGTTGGAATGGTATGACTCAGTAGGGTCCCTTCCATTTGATATCTAACTGTTCTCCCTTTTGGGTTTTCCATGACTTTAAGTAGACACATTCTCCAGGTTGTACTACAGCAGGACACTCCTTTTCATTGCCAGGAGGTTTTGGAAGATACTTATTGGTATATTCAGTTACAGCATTCTTGACAGCTCCTAACTGAGTTGCAAATTGGGTAATTAAACGCTGTTCTGGGTCCACCAGGATATTAGAGGTTAGGAAGGGCCTCCCATTCATGAGTTCAAAGGGACTAAGCTACATATTTTCCTGAGGTGCTATTTGTAATCTGAACAGCCCAATGGGAAGATTCTTAACCCAATCTTCTCCGGTTTCTATGTAGATCTCAGTAAGGCCCACTTAAGGGTATGGTTTACTTTCTCTGCTTTACTAGAGGATTTTGCATTCCAGGCTGAGTGGAAGTCATAATTGATTTTACATGTCTCTGCCACTGCCTGGGTTATCTTTGAAATAAAAGCTGGACCATTATTGCTCTGTAAGGAGCCTGGCAAGCAAATACAAGGCATGATTCTCTTTAACCGAACTTCATACCTTCTGAGCCTTTTCAGTTCTGCAAGGGCAAGTTTCTACCAATTAATAGTAAAGATGTCAACAAAAACCAAAAGAAATTTGAAACCCCTACATGGGGGCATATGTGTAAAATCTATGCCAGTCTTTACCTGGGTTGGTACCCTTCCTCTGAATAGGTTTTAAAAGGGGAGAAGGTTTTACTGCCCCTTCAGGATTCACCTGAGCACAGGTTGGGGAGGGCCGACAGACTTGTCTGATTGTTTCTCCTAGCTTACTGCCAGTAAAAATGGGCTATATAAGAGACTGGGGAGCATTCTTCCCTAGATGTATGGTCTGGTGTAAGCCAAAAAGAAGCTTCCATTGAGTTTCCTCTGGAATAAGAAGTTGTCCTGAGGGTCGTTGAAACCACCCAGAGGAGGAAAGAAAATATTCCCTTTCCTTAGCAAGGGCCTGTTCTGGAGGGCTGTATCAAGGTGTGAAGGAATCTGTGAGCTGTGGGAGTAGAGGGGCCAGTATAGTCAACTGGAGGGCAACATTCTTTGCTGCAGTGTCTGCCAGGTGATTTCCCAGAGCCTGATCAGTTTCTCCTTTCTGGGGCCTTTGCAAAAGATAACAGCTACCTCAGAGTGCTTTTGAGCAGCTTGGAGGAAATGTGAAATCTCCTGTGCATGTTTAATAGGGGAATATTTTGCTGATATATCCCCTTTCTTTGCAAATTGTTCCACGGGCACGTAGAACATGGAAAGTATATTTTGAGTCAGTGAAAAAGCTTACTCATTTATTTTCCCCTAGCTCTAGGGCTCTGGTTAGTGCTATCAATTCTGCCTTTTGGGCAGAGGTCCCAGGGGGTAGGGGGTTGGCCGCTATGGTTTGGTAAAGGCTGACCACTGAATATCCACTTTTCCTGATCACTTGTTCAATAAAGCTTGAACCATCTGTATACCAGACTGCTTCCTGATTCAGGAGAGAAGACTATTTCAAATCAGCTTGACCAGCATAAAAACAGTCCAAGGTCTCCTCACAATCATGAACCAGCATGTCTGAGTGGGCACTGTCTGGGAGGAAGGTTGCCAGGTTAAAAGTGCAGCACACCTGAAGGGTTGGGTCTGGGGTATCTAAGAGCAAGGCTTGATATTTGGTGAGTCTGCCACTAGCCAGACACTGGTGGTGCTTTGCTTCCAGGATGCTCTGAACTTGATAGGGAGTTAGAACTTCCAGGGGCTGACCAAGTGTAAGTTTAGAGGCTTCCTCAATCAGAATGGCTGTAGAAGCTACTGCCCAGAGGTGTGCAGGCCATCCTGCAGCCACAGGGTCTAACTGTTTTGAAAAACAGGCAACTGACTTGGAGTAATGTTCTAAGGACTGCATTAGGACTCCCAGAGCCTGTCCTCTCCTTTCATCTACATACACAGTGAAAGGTTTTCCTAGATCAGGTAGGGCTAACCCTGGTGTGGTTGTCAATTTAGCTTTCAGAGTCTCAAAAGCTTTAGTTTGATAAGGACACCACTCTAAAGGGACTGCATCAGGGCCCTGAGTAGAAGCATAGAGAAGTTTAGCAATAAGGCTGAAATTTGGGATCCAGAGCCTACAAAACCCAGCCATTCCTAGAAAAGTTTGAAGATGTTTTTTAGTGGCTTGAATAGGTATAGACAACATTGCCCTTTTCCTCTCAGAGGTTAAGGAGCATTAGGTAAGAATTACTTCATGGCCCAGGTACTTTACAGACTTGCATGCTCTCTGGACTTTATCCAAAGAGTCCTTATACCCTCGACTACTCACTAAATTAAAGACATCTGCAGCAGCAGCCAAAGAGGCCCCCCAGGTGGGGCTACAAATAAAGATATCATCCACATACTGGATTAAGCTGCTATCAATTAATTTCAGATCATTTCCCAAAGCTTGGCCAAATAAATGTGGGCTATCCCGAAACCCTTGGGGAAAGACTGTCAATGTGAGCTGACATGGACTTGTTTCCCTAGGAAGTATATATCGAAATGCAAAAATATATTGTGACTCTGTTTGCAGAGGTATACAGAAAAAGGCATCTTTGAGATCTAGGGTGCAAAACCATTGGGTGTCCCCAGGGATCTGAGTAAGTATTGTACATGGGTTGGGAAATATGGGTTGTATAGGGATGGCAGCTTTGTTAACAGCCCTGAGATCTTGAACCATGAGGTATTTTCCATTAGGCTTTTTCACAGGAAGAATCAGGGTGTTACATGGAGATTGGCAAGGGACAAGAATTTCATATTTTAGGAATTTTTCAATTAAATGGGGGAATACATTAAGATCTTGGAGGTGAACAGTAACTGGTGTGGTATGAGTAGCTCTCCCAGAAATTCCCTGATCCCAGGTAATTGGCTCAAATGTCTCCCATACTTCTGGAGGAACACGGGGGATCTGGTGAGGAGAGGGCAAAGGGATATGGGAGGTTTAACTAGAGAAAATTGACTCCCCAATTTCACCATCACTTCTCTTCCCAACAAGGGGGCAGGGCAAGAGGAGATAATAAGGAAAGAGTGTTCAAACAACAGGCAGGGCAGGGGTTATGTCTCACAACATCCTTTAGTTTTCCCTTCTATGCCCATGACCTGGTGGGTTGAGGACCAAGTAGGGCCAGAGTTATTAATTAAAACGGAGAATGTAGCCCCCGTATCGATCAGAAAGCAGGTAACCTTACCTTTGAACTCTATGCTTGCCCAGGGCTCAGCAAGGGAAATGGATAAGGTAGGAGCACTGCCAAGACCCAGGCTTCCCTGACAAATAGAGTCTTGAGAAAACTGGAGGACAGGGTACTGGGAGGTGGCTCTACCACTTTTACCTAGGTGACCATCCTTCCTACAATGTCCCTCCTGGTCAGATAAGCACCATTCTAGAGGTATTGATTCCTGATTCTTCTTCTTGGGGGGTGCCCTGAAGGGGCAGTCCATGGACCAGTGACCCTCTTTTGTGGCATTGAAAGCAGATTTCCCCCCTGCCCAAGTGCCTGGGCTTCCTCCAAGGGGGTCCCCTGGCAGGGTTTTTGCTGGCCATGGCAGCAGTCAAGATTCAAGCATGTTCCCTATCTCTGGTACATTCCCTGCCTTCTTTCTCCTCTGCTGCAACCAGGTCTCTGTTATCAAAGACTCCAAAGGCCATCTCCAGTAATTGGGCCTTAGGCACTTGGAGTCCAAATGCCAATTTCTGCAGTTTCCTCCTAATATCTGGGGCAGACTGACTAATAAAATACATGTTAAGGATTGCTGCCCTTTCTATAGAGTCAGGATCTAAATATGTATACTTTTTAATACCTTCTACAAGTCTATCTAAGAAAAGGGAGTGGTTTTCTTTATTTGTCTGAGAAATTTCTCTAACTTTCTGCTAATTTACTTGCTTCTGAAATGCCGTTCTTAGGCCTTCTAACAGGCAAAGTACCATATGGGCTCTCTTTTCTTTGTCCTCTCGGGTTTGATAATCCCATCCTGGGTCACTAATGGGAACAGCAGCTGTTCCTGGGGGGCAATTTTCTAGGGTCATTGCTAGCCAAACGATCCCCACATTTTTGGGCTTGTTCCCAGATTCTCCTATTCTCTTCAGTGGAACAACAGGTAGAGAAGAGCATATGCAAATCACCCTCAGAAAGCTCAAATTACAGGAATAATTCCTGAAACCCTTCACTAAACTTTGTTGGGTTTTCTGAGAATTTGCCCAATTCTTCTTTAATTTGATTGAGATCTGAAATAGAGAATGGGACATGGACTCTAGTTGTCCCACCTGATGAGAGAGCTGCTTCCCTTTGGTTGCAGGGAACCAAAAGTCCTGAAGGTTCTATGGGGACAGGGCCTTGGGAAGGGAGATTGGAAGTTCCACTTTCTGTGAGAGAGTGACTGAGGGATGATGGCTGAACTGGCCCAGACTGCAATATTGGGGGATCTGGCTGGCAAGGGGGAAAGTCAACCAGCACCTGAGGAGTGGAAGGAGTCAGAAAAGGAGATATATCTGTGACTGCCTTGGGGGTAGGGCCTGAATGCTGAGTGGGTGTTGTCTCATGGAGAGGGGCCACCGTGGGAGGCACTTCATCCTGACCAGTGGCTGGGACCTAGGTAGGGATTCCTGAGGGGGAAGAGGCCATGCTGGGCGATGCAGGGTAGGAGATATGGATGGTGTAGGGAATAGGAAATGAAGGCTGTTGGGCTAGAGTAAAAGGGAAGGGGAACCCTGGGGAAAAGGTTTGGGGTTTAGCAGAAGGGGTTAGGGGAGCTGCCTCAGTGACCTGAGCAGGAGTTGCTGAGGGGGAAAGGGCTAGGGCTGTAGCAATAAGAAAGGGGTCATTTACTTGGTCCCCTCTGTGGAGGGGCTCTAGCTTCAAGTATCTCACAGTCTTTCCTGAGAACCTTGTTCTGAGAAAGTTCAACAAAATCCATTAAGTGGGCAATTTCTATCTATCTTCCTTCTCTGCAACAGTATGATTCTAACTGCAAGAGATCATTTTCTTTTAAAGTCCCCAAAACAGGACACGATTCATCATCTATTAGGCTATACCTAGGCCAAATAGTGTTGCAAAAACAAAACAAAACAAAAAAAAGACCAACTTTTCCTTTTTAAGATCTCCAGAGAAACTAAAGGTTTTTCAATGTTATAAAAGATAACCCAAAGGCAAACTTTTGGGAGTTACAAGTATAGGGCCTTGAAGTCCCTTCCTCTATAAAGGAAGGTTTGAAAGAAAGCCTCTAAAAAGAAACAAAAGAAATCCCACAAAAAATAACCTCAAGTTTTCCCAGTTCCTTAGCCCTGAGAGAACTGGAACAATATGGCTTACACTTCCCGATGGGGTATCTTTCCTTATCTTCCATTCTTCAGAAACTGCATACCATGTCCGTGTTCTCTGAAATAACCAAATAGGACTGAAAACCTGAGGTAAGGCTGAGCACAAAACAGCCTCCTAGCTATCTGACCTAATGGGACCTGAGAAGTCAGGTACACATAAAAACATACACAGAAGAAAACCCCACAAAACGGAACAAAACAAAATCAAAACACAAACAACAACAACAACAACAACAACAAAAACTCTGCATTTCCAAAGTACTAGGGAAAGAGGGGGGTTTATGTACTTTCCAGTCCCAGCTGGAGCAGAACTCAAGAAGAGCAGTGTTTCTTGGTTAGGGAACCATAAAAATGAAGAGGGTACCCACTAAGAGGGTTAAGGTTCCTCTGGAGTTCCCAAAATACCAACATTCCAGGTCCTGCAGAATTAATTGGACTTGAGTCTTCTCAGCCAAAGAAAAGTAAAATTTATTAAAAGTTTGTTTGCATTAGCCACAGAGTACATCTGTGCTAAGTCATTCTATGGGACTCTCACTAGTCTATGGTGCTCTCACTATTCTATGATATAGATATAGATCTAATTAAAAGAGATAAGGAAAGAAACTATATCCTGCTAAAAGGAAGCATCGAGAATGAAGCAATATCTTTACTTAACCTATATGCAACAAGTGGTATAGAATCCAAATTCCTAGAGGAGATGGAAAGGGAATTAGAGGAAGAAATAGATAGCAAAACTATCTTAATCTTCCCCGTCTCTGAACTTGATCAGATACATCCAACCTCAAAATAAACAAGAACGAAGTTAAGGGGGTGAATAGAATCTTAGGGAAGGTAGGTATGATAGATCTCTGGAGTAAACTGAATGGGGATAAAAAGGAATATACCTTCTTCTCAAAGGTACGTGGCTCATACACAAAAACCGACCCTGCACTAGGACATAAAACTGCACAATTCAATGAAAAAAGGCAGAAATATTAAATGTATCCTTCTCAGATCTTGATGCAATAAAAATCATATGTAATAAAGAGCCATGGAAAGATAGACTAAAAACTAATTAGAAATTAAAAAAAAAATTAATACTAAAGAATGAGTGGATCAAACAAGAAATTATTGAAATTATAGAAACAATGAGTAATTTCATTAGAGAGAATGACAATAATGAGACAACATACCAAAACTTGTGGGAGGCAGCAAAGGCAGTTCTTAGGAAAAGTTTATATCCCTGAGTACATAAATGAATAAACTAAAGGAAGGTCAATGAATTGGGAATGCAATTGAAAAACCTAGCAAAAGAACAAATTTAAAATCCCCAATTAAATACTAAATTAGAAATACTGAAAATCAAAGGAAAGCTTAATAAAATTGAAATTAAGAAAACTATCAAATTAATAAATAAAACTAAGAGCTGGTTTTATGAAAAAAGCAATAAAATTGATAGAGTTTAGTCAATATGCTAAAAAAAAAGAAGAAAACAAAATTATGAGCATCGAAATTGAAAAGGGTGACTACATCTCCAATGAAGAGAAAATTAAAAGAATAATTAGGAATTATTTTGCCAAATTGTTTGCAGATATTTGACAATCTTCATGAAATGGATGAATATTTACAAAAAAAATATAAGTTGCGGAGGGGCGGAGCCAAGATGGCGGAAAGGAAGCAGTAACCTCGCTGAGCTCCTCTGTCACTAAATCCAAAAGGGTAAATCTAAGCGGATTCCGGAGTGACGGAGCCCAGTGGAAGACAGAGTGTGGCGGAATCCAGCCCAGGAGGTTGCCCAGAGTGTCCGCACAGGTCGAGCACAGAGCGCGTGGGGTCTGCACAGATCAGACCTAAGAGCAGGCAGGCAGACTACACCAGAGAGAGAAAAAGCCCCAGCCTGCAGACTTACCAAGGACGAATCGCAGACATCTCGCAGAGGGAATGGGATCATTGGAGCCAGGTAGGAGAGTCCAGCCCCCAGGGGAGAGAGTGGCTTCTCAGGCTGCATTCAGCCCCCAGCCTGGAAGTTTAGAAACTGCCTGCCTGTATAATACAGGGGCTGGAATGGCAAAGTAAATTCTAGCTGCTCTGATCCTCCCATCCCTCCTTCATGAAGCAGAAAACCCAAAGATAAGTCTCCCACCCAGATTGAAATCCCAAGTTAATGGAAATAGCCTCAGGCTTGAGAATCTTCAAGAAAGCCTGTAACTGAGACAGCCAGGAATCTGAAGAGAAGAGAGGGAGGGGACCCAACAAGCCCCACCTCACCTCACCAACAAAAGCCTACTTATAGCCCAGGGGTATAGAGGCAGAAATCTGAAGTGGTCACATCTACATTCCTCACTGACTTCCCTGACTTAGCCATAAACTAGCCACCCAGAGGTATTCAAAGTCAAGGACCAGGCCCCAAACTCATAGCCTGAGACACTAAGAAACAGGAAGTCACAATGGGAAGGAAGGAAGCTGAAAAGGAGAAGGGGAAGGCAAGAAAGTCTATTTGAGCATACTATGCAGGGCAAGAACAACAAAACACACAGGACAATATAGACTCTCTGCCCACACCAGAGACCACAGAAGGAAACATGATCTGGTCTCAAGCCCAAATAGCATTCCTGGAGGAGCTTAAGAAAAATTTTAAAGACCAAATCAGGGAGGCAGTGACCAACTTGGAAAAACGTCTCAGTGAAGTAATTGGAGAAAATACCTCCCTAAAAAAGGAACTTCAAAAACTAACTGAAGACCATAATTCACTAAAAATTAGATACAATCAAACTGAAACTCAGAACTCTATGATGCAGCAGGAGTCAATCGAAAAAAACAAGATGATCGAAAAATTGCAAGAAAATGTAAAATATCTCACTGGAAAAATAACTGACCTAGAGAACAGATCCAGGAGAGACAACCTAAGAATTATTGGTCTACCAGAAAGTCATGATGAGAAAAGCAGTCTAGACAACATCCTCCAAGAGATTGTCAAAGAAAACTGTCCTGAGGTCCTGGAATCAGAAGATAAAATAGCTATTGATAGAATTCACCGGACTCCTCCTGAAAGAGATCCCAAACTGAAAACTCCAAGAAATATAGTAGCCAAATTCCAGAATTATAAGATTAAAGAAAAAATTCTACAAGCAGCCAAAAAGAAACAATTCAAATATCGAGGAACTACAGTTAGGATCACACAGGACCTAGAAGCTTCTACATTAAAAGAGCGGAGGGACTGGAATTTGATATTTCGCAGGGCAAGAGAGCTAGGACTACAACCAAGGATTAACTACCCGGCAAAACTGAGCAAAATCTTTCAGGCAAGGAGATGGACGTTTAATGAAGTAAGGGACTTCCAGACTTTCCTAATGAAAAAGCCAGAGCTCAATGGAAAATTTGATCTCCAATTACAAGACTCCAGAAGAACATAAAAAGGTAAACAAGGGTAACATAGACTCACACATGCAGAAGTGCACACACCCACACCCACAAACACAAGCTCATTACCTGGGATGCAACAAGAGCAAAATGTTCACATCCCTATATGTGGAGCTGATAACTGTCAATATTTGAAATCTCTATGATTATCATGACCTGCAAAAGAGTTATACTTAGAGGGTGTGGGTATGAATGCACTAACATGGAGTCTAAAAAAAAAAAAGACTATTAAGGGGATCAATGGTACTGTAATGGGAAAAAGGAAAGAATGAGCTAGGAAAAGGTAAAATATGCCATCTAAAGAGGCATCAAAACACACTATAGAAGAAGGGAAAGTAAGAGGGAGAGGAACATCATTTAAACACTATTCTCACTGGTTCTGGTTCAAAGAAGGATCAAATTAATCAGTGAAGTTTAAGAATCTAACGTGAATAGACACATAAATTCATTAAATAGAGGAATTGGAGGGAGGGAGAGGAGCACTGTTTGAAATTTACTCTCATTGGTTTGGAATCAAACGGGAGTAATTTACTCTGATAAGTATAAAAATTTATTGTGTCCTATAGATAGTGGGAGGGTAAGGGCGGGGTGAAAAGGAGGAGACTAAAGGGAGGGATTATAAGGGAGGGAAATAGTAGTAAGGGGAGAGGGTAGGTTAAGAAGGGGGGTCACTGGGTGGGAACACTGAGGGAGGGGGCGGTCAAAAGGGAAAACTTCAAGGAGGGGAAGGGAGAAGGAATAAACAAAAACATAAACAGGGGAGGGAATAGGATGGAAGGGAAGAGACAGATAGTCATCATTACTGTGAATGTGAATGGGATGAACTCTCCCATAAAACAGAGGCGGATAGCAGAATGGATTAAAAACCATAATCCTACAATATGCTGTCTTCAAGAAACACATTTGAAACAAAGGGATACCCACAGGGTAAAGATAAAAGGTTGGAGTAAAATTTATTATGCCTCAGCTAAAGTAAAAAAAACAGGGGTAGCAATACTTATCTCAGATAAAGCAAAAGCAAAAATAGATCTAATTAAAAGAGATAAGGAAGGAAACTATATCCTACTAAAAGGCACCATTGAGAATGAAGCAATATCACTACTTAATATATATGCCCCAAGTGGTATAGAAACAATCAATAATTTCATTCAAGAGAATGATAATAATGAAACAACATACCAAAATTTGTGGGATGCACTAAAGGCAGTTCTCAGGGGAAGTTTTATATCCCTGAGTGCATACTTAATTAAAGCAGAGAGAAGGGAGGTCAATGAATTGGACATGCAATTGAAAAAGCTAGAAAAAAGAACAAATTGAAAACCCCCAATTTAGTACTAAATTAGAAATATTGAAAACCAAAGGTGAGATTAATAAAATTGAAATTAAGAAAACCATTGAATTAATAAATAAAACCAAGAGCTGGTTTTATGAAAAAATCAACAAAATTGATAGACCCTTAGTCAATATGATAAAAAAAAAGAAAGAAGAAAACCAAATGATGAGTATCAAAAATAAAAAGGGTGAATCTACCTCCAATGAAGAGGAAATCAAAAAAATAATGAGGAATTATTTTTCCCAATTGTATGCACATAAATATGACAATCTTAGTGAAATGGATGAATATTTACAAAATCACAAGTTGCCCAGATTAACTGAAGAGGAAGTGAATTACTTAAATAACCCTATCTCAGAAAAAGAAATCAAACAAGCCATCAAAGAACTCCCTAGGAAAAAATCTCCAGGGCCAGATGGGTTTACTAGTGAATTCTATCAAACATTTAAAGAACAATTGATTCCAATACTCTACAAACTATTTGGGAAAATTAGTGAAGAAGGCATCCTACCAAACTCTTTCTATGACACAAATATGGTACTGATTCCTAAATCAGGAAGAGATAAAACAGAGAAAGACAATTATAGATCAATTTCCCTCATGAATTTAGACGCAAAAATACTAAATAAAATATTAGCCAAAAGACTCCAACAACTTATCACAAAAATAATACACCCTGATCAGGTAGGATTCATTCCAGGAATGCAAAGATGGTTTAATATTAGGAAAACCATCAATATAATTGAGCATATCAACAAAAAAACTAGCAAAAACCACATGATCATCTCAATAGATGCAGAAAAGGCTTTTGACAAAGTACAACATCCATTCCTATTAAAAACACTAGAAAGTATAGGAATAAATGGAGCCTTCCTTAAAATAGTTGCTAGCATCTATCTAAAACCATCAGTAAGTATTATATGCAATGGGGATAAACTAGAAGCCTTTCCAATAAGATCAGGAGTGAAACAAGGGTGTCCACTATCACCCCTCTTATTCAATCTGGTACTAGAAACATTAGCAGTAGCAATTAGAGAAGAAAAAGAAATCAAAGGAATCAAATTAGGCAAAGAAGTGACCAAGCTGTCACTCTTTGCAGATGATATGATGATATACTTAGAGAATCCATATCTGTGATGACCAACTATGACAGACTGGACTCTTTTCAGCAATGCAGTGATATAAGTTAATCCCGAATGACTCAAGAAAGTGAGCAATGCACCATCCAGAGATATAACTAGAAAGAACTGAGCCTGAATCCTGATGGAAGCAAACTAAATGATCTTGTTCTTCTCATTGTTTGGTTATACTTCTTCCTTATCATCTTTCATCCCACCTAGTACAATATGCCTTTGTAATTGGAATAATGTTTAATATGAATGCATTTGCAGACCCTATACTGTACTATATGCTGTCATGAGGGGAGGGGGGAGGGAAGTAAAGGAAATTTGAAAATCAAGGAACTATGGAATCGAATCTTGTTAACTGAAACTAAACTAATAAATTAATTAAAAAAATATAATAGCTCTGTGACATTGGAGAAGTCACTTACCTCAATTGCCATACAAAATGCAAAAAAAAAAATAGTCAGCAATGACAAAACAGGGAAATGACAAATGATGGAGATTATGTGGAAAAATTGGAACACTAATGCATTGCTGGTGGAATTGTGAACTGATACAACCATTCTGGGGAGCAATCTGGTATTATGCCTAAAGGGATATAAATTATTTCATACCCTTAGACCCAGCAATACCACTTCTAGGGTTGTATCCCAAAGAGATCATAGAAGTGGGAGGAAGACCCATATATAAAAAAAATATATTTATAGCAGCTGTTTTAGTGGTGGCAAAAGAATTTTTGCTCCTCAGTGTTCAGCACTTAGCATGATCCAGAGACGTGAAAGAGAAATGACCAAGCCATGTGGGTAGTTCAAGGAAGTATAATTAACTCCATTTATTGATTCTCAAGACAAGGTTTTTATAGAGCAAAAAAAGACAAAGGAAAGGGACTCAGGTCTTCTAATCATTACCTTAGCTTGTTGTATCCTGCAGGTAACACAGATTGGATAATTTGATAAGGATAGGAGACTAAAGTCTTTGGGTAAGACCTTTGATCTAGGTCTCAGGTACCTGCTAATGCAGATGCAGTCATAAACGTAAACAACTGAGAGCAAACTTCAAAGCCAAAGCTGCAATCTTCAAAAGTCATCACATTTACAGCTAACAACCCAAAGATACCTGAGTGTTCAATCAAATATTTTGGTTCTCAATAACTAAAATCTTGGGGTATAGCCGATTTATCTCAGAGCTCAAATAGCATCCTTATAAGTATAGCACATGACAAAGAACTCAGGAGCTAACTTTACAAAAATCACATCTCAAAGAGATTCTTTTTTAAAAGTCCACTATTAGGATTTAATATTTGAGTACTGAAGCAGGCTTTTTGGGTCCCCACAATAGTCATATAACGTGCTTAATTTCAATCAATTAAACTTTTTTTTTCCAAAATGCTTTATTGACTTTTGGTTTATATCATTCATTTACGCCAGATTTTGAGTTACAAGTTTTCCCCTGGTTCTCCCCTGCCCACCACCCCAGAATAGTAGTCCCACAAGATATCCCCTCATCTAATCTGCTCTCCCATATCTTCTCCTATACCTCCTTCAACTTTTCCATTAGGGCATGGTGAATCCCTGTGCCCCAATGCCTGCACATCTTATCTCCCATTTACATGCAACATAGTATTAATAATAGTATTTATATAAAATTGAAACATTTAATTTTAAAACTTCAAATCCCAAATCCATTACCTTCTTCCCTTGTCACCCACTCCCACTGGGAAGATAAGCAATTCAGTGTATGTTGTACATGTATAGCTATGCAAAACATTACCATAGTAGATAAATTGTAAAAGACTGACTATACTTCCCTCCCACCCAATCCATTCTCCACCTGGTAGATTCCCTATTTTTATCCTGTTCCTCTTCAAAAGTGGGTGCCTCCAAACTCCCCTGCTCCAGCATGCCCTCTCCTCCATCACCTCCTCTCTCATGTCCCTCCCCCCTACTCTTCAGCAGCATTAGATATCTCATTTAGTATGTATGTCATTCTCTCCCTGAGTCAAATTCAACGAGAATATTGTTTTGCCTTTTTGCCTTCCTGTTCTTCCACTCCCTTGTAACCATTACCCTTGCCTATTCTCTATGAGAGAGTTTACCCCATTCTGTCTCTCCCCATCTCCTCTTGCCACATTCCTCTTTCACCTCTTAACTTTGCCCCTTAATTATCATCCCTTCCCACCAAATTCAAATTGTGCCCTCAATCCATGTATACCTGCAAACATATAGACACACATTGACATACGTATTCATATGATCATATACCCTTCTTCAATTATTTTCATACAGAGAAAGGTTTCATCAGTCATAGTTATTGTTTTTCCATGTAGGAATGTATATAGTTCAAATTTGATAAGTTCCTTTTGATTTCTTTTCCCTGTTTACCTTCTTAAGTATCTCTTGCTTCTTGTGTCTGAATGTCAAATTTTCTATTCCACTCTGTTTTTTTCCTCAAGAATGCTTGAAAGTCCACTATTCCACTGAATGACCATATTTTCCCCTGAACAAGATACTTGGTTTTGCTGGGTAGGTAATTCTTGGTTTTAATACCAGTTCTTTTGCCCTCTGGAATATCATATTCCATGCCCTTCAATACATAAATTTAGAAGCTGCCAGGTCCTATGCTATTCTGATTGTGTTTCCACAATATTGGAAGTGCTTCTTCCTGGCTGCTTTTAGTATTTTTTCCTTTATCTGGGAATTCTGCAACATGGCTATAATATTCCTAGGAGTTTTCATTGTGGGATCTTTTTCAAGTGTTGATCTGTGGATTCTTTCAGCCTGTATTTTGCCCTCTGGGTCTAAAACATCAGGGCAATTTTCCTTGAGAATTTCTTCAAGGATGATTTCTAGGTTCTTTCTTTGATCATGGATTTCAGGTAGTCCAATAATTTTTAAATTATCTCTCCTGGATCTATTTTCCAGGTCAGTGTTTTTTTTTTTTTTTTTCCCATGAGATATTTCACATTGCCTTTTATTCTTTCATTTGTTTGGATCTGTATAACAGCATCTTGATTTCTCATAAAGTCACTAGCTTCCATTTGCTCCAGTCTAATTCTGAATGAATGAATGTCCTCAGTGAGCTTTTGAGATTCTTTTTCCATCTGGCAAAATCAGGTTTTTAAGGCATTCTTCTCCACATTACCTTTTTGAGCCTCTTTTACCACTTGCGTTAGTCTATTTTTTAAGAAGTTATTTTCCTCAGTCAGGCTGTTGACTCTCATTTCATACTTTTCCTGCTTACTTCTTATTTCTCTTTCCAATTTTTCCTCCACTTCTCTGATTTGGTTTTTAAAATCCTTCTTAAGGTCTTCTATTTCCTGTAACCTGCTCTTATTTTCATTTGTGGCTTTTGGTGCATGTGTTCTGACCTCCCAGTCCTCCTCCTGTTCCATGCTTTGATCATCTTTGCCCCCAAAATAGGAATCTAATGTTGAATTTTCTGTTGATTATTTTCCTTTGCCTAGACATGTTGCCACTTAATTACTAGACTTTGGTGCTTGTTGCCACAGTAGGACTCTGTCACCAGACAGGGGATCTTCTTTCCCAAATGTTGGGGTCTTCTCAACTGCTGGGGGTATTAGTTGGGTACCTGCCCTGAAGCTCCCAGACACTGGCAAGCTGGACACACACCCCAAGACCTCCACCCTAGACCAAAATCCAGATACAGGGATGTTAAAGCAAGAGTAATTATGCCCCAGGCAGATTGCTGGATCCCCCTACAGTTCGCAGGCCAGGAGCTGAATCTGCAACTGAAGCTGCAAAATGGTGGCTGTGCTGCAGCGCCTCAGTGGCTTCTAGCCTCCAGGGGAAGAAGATGAAGTGCTCCCAAATGCTGGTCCAAAAGTCCATAGGGCACTAACTTCTCACTTTGTGTTGGAAATTATGGAAAACCACAGCTGCTGCTGTTCTGGGCTCCCTCTAGCTGGCTGCTGGTCCTGCCACCCTGCAGCTGAAACCGTGACTCACTTGGTCTGGGGCTTGGCTCCCAGAGCACTGCAGTGGCCACTCTCTGCCAGGCTGATGGGCTCTTGGGCTGTCCTCAGTGGCAGGTTAGCTTCTCTGTGTCATTCTTTGGGTGCTGGAGCTCCAGAGGTTGTTCAGAGTCCCCATTTTATATGATTTTGAAGTGGTGTGGGCTGGAGCATGTTGGAAGTGCTGTTTCTACTATTGCATCTTGGCTCTGCCCCCCCAACAATTAAACTTTCATGTAACATCTGTTCTGTATGAGACATTTGGCTAGGTATTGAGGATAAAAGTGAACAAGTGAGACTGTCTTTTCCCTCCTGGACCTTGATTTTGATTAAAGGGATGTGGCATATTAAAATTTAGTAAATGAGAAAACCAAATTATGGGTATCAAACATGAAAAGGATGAATCTACCTCCAATGAAGAGAAAATCAAAACAACAATTATGAATTATTTTCCCAATTATATGCATATAAATACGACAATCTTAGATAAATGGATGAAAATTTACAAAAATACAAGTTGTCCAGATTAATTGAAGAGGAAGTGAATTACCTAAATAACCCTATCTAAAAAAAGAAATCAAAAAGCCATCAATGAACAATTTTACCCAAACTAAATTATATATTTAGGGCCATAACAATCAATTTACAAAAAAAAAAAAAAACCAACAACTACTTTTTAGAGTTATACAACATAGTAACAAAATTTATTTGGAAGAAGAAATGGTCCAGAGTATCAAGGAAATTAATGAAAAAAAATGCTAGGGAAGGTGAACTAGCTATACCATATTTTAATCTGTATTATAGAACAGCAGTCATCAAAAGTACTTGGTACTAGCTGAGGAGTAGAGTAGTGGATCAGTGGAAAAGATTAGGTGCACGAGATCCAGGAGTTAATGAGTATAGTAATATATTGTTTGATAAACCCAAAGACCCCAGTTTTTGGGATAAGAATGCACTATTTGACAAAAACTGCTGGGAAAACTGAAATACAGTATGGCAGAAACTGGGCATAGATCATTATCTAACACCATATACCAAAATCAAATCTAAATTGGTGCATTGATCTAGGTGTAAAGGATTATACTGTAAGCAATCTGGGAAAGCAAGGAATAGTTTACCTGACAGATTTGTGGAGAGGGGAAGACTTTGGGACCAAACAAGAATTAGAGAGTATTATAAAATGCAAAATGAATAATTTGACTACATTAAAATGAAAAGCTTCTGTACAAACAAAACCAATGTAACCAAGATCAAGAGGGAGGTGGGAAATTGGGAAAGAATGTTTACAACCTATATCTCTGATAAAGGACTCATTTCCAAAATATACAGAGAAGTGAGCCAAATCTATAAGAATACAAGTCACTCCCCAATTGATAAATGGTCAAAGGATATGAAGAGGCAGTTTTCAGAGAAAGAAATTAAAGACATCTATAAGCATGTGGAGAAATGCTCTAAATCACTTTTGATTAGAGAAATGCAAATCAAAACAACCCTGAGGTACCACATCTCTCCAGTCAGATTGGCTCAGATGACAAAACAGGCAAATGACAAATGCTGGAGAGGATGTTGGCAAATTGGAACACTAATGCATTGCTGGTGAAGTTGTGAACTTATCCAACCATTCTGGAGAACAATCTTGAATCATGCCCAAATGGCTATAAATAAATGCATACCATTTGACCCAGCAATACCACTTCTAAGGTTGTATCCCAAAGAGATCATAGAAGAGGGAGGAAGACCCATATGTACAAAAATATTTATAGCAGCTTTTCGTGGTTGCAGAGTATTGGAAATTAAATGTGTGCCCATTAATTGGGGAATGGCTAAACAAGTTGTGGTATATGCATGTAATGGAATATTATTGTGCTATAAGAAATGAGGAGCCAATGGTTTTCATATTTACCTGGAGAGGCTTATACAAACTCATGCAATACAATCACAGAAACAACATGTGTGTTATGACATACTTTAACAGACTGGACTCTTCTCAAAAATGCAGTGATATGTCAATCCCAAAAGACACATGAAGGAGAGAGATGCCTATATCCAGCGAAATAACTAGAAAGAATTGAGCTTGAATCCTGATGCAAGACAACTAATTGATCTTTTTCTTTTCATTCTTTGGTTTTATTTCTTCTTTACCATTTTTCATCCCATCTAGTACAATTCGCCTTTGTAACTTGACTAATGTCTATTGTGAAAATATTTGCAGATCCTATACTGGACTATATGCTGTTGTGGAGGGTGAGGGGAGGGAGGGAAGGGAAATTTGAAACTCAAGGAACTATAGAATTGAATCTTGTAAACTACAATTAAACAAACAATTTCAAGGCTAAAAACCATTAGTAAATGTAGAAGATAAATATAGATATATACACAATTTGTGCATATATATCTTTACACATTTATGTATGTATGTATTTTTATGTAAATATACATCTAAGTATGTGTATAATATGTCCCATCTCCTCTTTATTGATGCATCTTTTCTGGCTATTTCTGCTCTCCCACAGTAGAAATTATCCCATCTTTCCTTAGCTCCTGCTTCTTGTCTCCTTCCCTAACACATGCTCCATGTTGCTGATCATTAGTAGAAATACCTCCTCCTCCTACCTTAGACACAGTACAAAACAGAGTAGGCCTTTTGTCCTGAATTTGGTGTACAAATGTATGCTATCTGTTTATATTATTCTCTATATAAATGGATTGTTAATATTTGCACTTATATAATTATGAATTATGCCATTCTGGATTTATCAATACCTGAGAAAACATACATTTGGAGGTTTTTTTTTTTTATGAGTCACTTCAACACCATGAAAGGAGTTGGCAATGATAAATGTATAAGATGTATGGCATGCATGGTATTTTATCAGTTTCTTAGTGGTAATATTTCATTTTTCTTTGTCTTAATAAGACTTTTCTCCTCTTTTCCATGAATGTCCTATTTCCTTTTTCTAATATGATAATAAATATCATGAAATGAACTAGAAAATGAAAATGAGGGAAATAAAAAACAATAAAAAATAAATGACATTTATATAGCAAGTAAGGCTAGCAAAATTCTTTAAACACATTATCTCATCAGTCCTCACAATAATCCTGCAAAAGAGGTATTAGTATCACTCCCAAAGCACAGATGAACAAACTGAGGTTTAAGGAGTTTAAAGAGTATGCCTAGGGTCACTAAGCTAGTAAGCATCTGAAGTTAGGGTGAATGCAGAGCTTTCTTAATCCTGGTTTTGTCATTTGTCCCCAAGTGAAGGGAGAAAGGGAAGGAAAGGATAACAATGGAATAAGGAAGAAGGAAAGGGAGAATGGGAAAAGAGGAGAGAGGAAGAAAGTAAAGAAAAGAAAAAAGAAGAGAGTTAAAGGTCCCTTGGTTTTAATCTGCATGGAATAATGAGAAAAAAACTTTTTTAGCAATGGGTTAAAAGCTGTCACTTGTATATAGGTCTTCTGTGAGTGTGTAATTCTGGACCTGATTTCACAAATGTCTCAAGGACAGTACCATACAGGATTCATTCTGATGTGTTATCATCTCTTTTTTTTTTTTTTTTGCAAACTTGCTTTAGCTTATGAAGAATTATATCAAATCAAGTTTTTTTTGGGGGGGGGTTCACATATGCTAATATAATGTTATAGGAGAAAAAGCACAGTATACATAAAGGATTGTTATGATGAGAAGGGGGTAATTTCCCATATCAAAGGATATTTGTTCAAAGAAAAAAAATATTTTGGCATAACTCTTTCATTTAACTTACTAGATGACTATAAATGAGCTAGGTTTTCCCTCCCTTTTCCCCCTTGCAATAAAAAAAATAATATTCTCTCCTATTAAAAATAAACTTCACTAATTTACTGTGACTATAAAAAAGGAAATTTCATTTATTTTTTTTAATTTAAGAGAACACATTTTCTCACAGGAAATTGTTATCTCCCACTCAGCACATCTTAAAACATATAAAGAAAATACAGATACACAGCATGTAAATGTATGAACTGAGTATAACAGCATTTTACTTATACTTCCTCATATTTTGTTGTTTATGGGAGATTATTTCAGAGGTAGAGGAGAGTTTGAAGTACCATTATATATTATTATTACCACATTGCTTTTTATAACCATTTTTTAATTTTTTATAAAAAGAATTGTTTAAGATTGCAGAAAATACTTGTTTTTGGAAAAGATCATTAATAGTGTAGGTGAGAAGATAGATCGAAAAGAAAATATAAATAGTATGTATTGTGGACTTTTGTAAAGCCAGGGTGGATGGGAAAAGGGATTTGATTCACCTCCTATGGGATACCTTTGACTAAAACTCTAATAACATTTTTTACATTATGTGATACCAAATTTTTTTTAAGGGAAGACAAGTCAAACCTAGTATATTATTTCAGATGTGCCCTAAATGAAAAAACATAATCCTTATGGCAGAAATGTATACAAATAACCCTAAAAGACAGGCCAAATAGATGCCGTGAAAGAAAATCCATCCTTTGGATCAAGGAAACAGGTCTGTTCCTGTCATGAGTTGAGAGCAAAGTTGAAGGTAAGCATGAATTCTACTTGCTGAACAGTAACTATTGTAGCTGAAGAATACCTGATGTGTATTATTAGAGGCATAAAAGGAACAGGGTGGAGTCTTTTTTTTCCTAAAGGGTCTGAAAGATTAAAAATCTCCTCTTGGCACGGCTAGGTGGCACAGTGAGTAAGAGCGCCGGCCTCGGAGTTGGGATGACCTGGTATAGAAACCAGCCTCAGAAAATGAACACCTACACATAAATAATGACTAGCTGTGTAACCTTGAGCAAATTACTTAACCCCAATTGCTTTAAAAAAAAATCTCCTCTGGGTAGAAACAGCTGTTCCACACAGCTCTTGCATCCACCACCTCCAAATTTATATAAAAGGGGACTCTAAACTACCTCTGGAGCTGCAGAACCCACAAAATGACACACAGAAGCTAACCTCTGGCTGAGGACAGCACAGAAGACCAGCATGGAGTGGCAGGCCCATGACATACATACTAAACAGGATATCTCACCCCACAGGAGAGTAGGGAGGAAGGGGATGAGAGGGGGGATAATGGAAGGGAGGGCTAGAGGGAATTTGGAAACACCCACTTTTGAAAAGGGAAAGGATCAAAGTAGGGAATAGACCAAGTTGGAGGTGGGATAGGAGTTAGGGAAATGTAGTCAGTCTTTTACAATGTATCTACTATTAATGCCCCACCCTGTTTAAAATCCTGAAAAAGTGGAAACAGGATCAGACTTGGGAGTCCTAGAGGAAAGATGGGACTGAAGCTGTGCCAAGTCTGACATGAAGAGTGAGAGGCATCCCGACAAGTCCTACAGAAGCTGACCAGCAGTATATCCCAAAGACCAGAGGGGTAGAGACAGCAAGCACAAACAATAGAAGCCCAGGTGTATTTTAGCACCGCCAGGAGAAGCAGCAGACACCAGTCCATCCAGGCACCAGCTGTTGAGCCTCCTTGAAGCTGTAGCCCAGGGACTCAGAGGCAGAAACCTTAAGTGGCCAGACCATCATTCCCCCACACATTACTGTGTGAGATTAAGGGCAACACAGGGGAAACACTGAGAGTCCTTGCCTTGGCCTACCTCTATGCACACAGAGGCTACAGCACATAAATTCAACAACCAAACCCCTACCTCCCAGCTTTCGAAGAGCAGTACATCTGTGCCCCAGAGGAGGAAATCTACTCTAAAAATTCATGACTTAGGCAATCACAATGGACAAGAAGGAAACTGTGAAATCAAGAACAATACATTCCTATTATAGTGGTCTAGAATAACTCAATTCAGAGGACAACATGGATTCTATACTCACACCTGAGGCCACAGAAGGAAATATGAACTGGCCTCAAGCCAAAAAAGCATTTTTGGAGGAACTCAAGAAAGATTTTAAAATCCAGATTATAGAGGTATAAGATAAATTTAAATGTACATTGACCAAATTGGAAAAAAAAGATCTCACCAAAGAAAACAAATCCTAATAAGGAAAAAATGGTGAACTGGGATGGGAGGTTCAAAATATAACTTGAGAAAATGCCTCCCTAGAAAATGAGCTTCAGAAACTAACTGAAAAAAAATTCTCTAAAGATTAGAATCAGTCAAATCAAAGCTAAGGATTCTATGCTACATCAAGAGTAAGTCAAACAAAACATACAGTTGGAAAAATTAGAAGAAAGTGTAAAATTTCTCACTGGAAACTTAACTGACCTGTAGAATAGATCCAGGAGAGATAGCATAAGAATTATGCTACCAGAAGGTGATGATCAAAAAAACATACTGGACAACATCCTCCAAGTGATTGTCAAAGAAAACTGTGCTGAGGTCCTAGAATCAGAGGGTAAAATACTTATTAAAATAAATAACCAGACTCCTCCTGAAAAAAGATCCAAAATTGAAAACTCCAAGAAATATAGTAGCCAAATTCCAGAATTACAAGGTCAAGGAGGAAATACTGCAAGCAGCCTTAAAGAAACAATTCAAATGTCATAGAAATACAGTAATGATTACATAGGACCTAGCAGTTTCTACATTAAAAGATCAGAGGGATTGGACTTTGGCATATCATAAGGCAAAAGAACTTGGACTGCAACCAAGGATCAAAGACTGGCAAAACTTAGCATAGTCTTTAAGGCAAGGAGATGGTCATAGAATGAAATAAGGGACTTCCAGACTTTCATGATGAAAAAGCCAGAGCTCAACAGAAAATTTGATCTCCAAATATAATACTGAAGAGAGACATAAAACAAGTAAACAAGGAAAACACAAACACACACACACACACACACACACACACACACACATGAACACATGCACATTACTTGTGAATCAATAAGAGCAAACGGTTTACATCCGTATATGAGAATTTGATATCTGTCAATATTGAAATTTATATAATTATTATATAAATTTTATAATTATATAATTAAATAATTATAGCAACATTTAAAAGGGATACACACAAATAATGGGTGTGTGTATAAATGGATTAATCTGATAATAAAAAAACTATTACAGGGTACAAAGGGATTATAATGGGAGAAAAAGAATGGATGAAGGTTAATTATGCCACACAGAGGCATAAAAGCATATTATAGTAGAGGGAAAGAAGGCTGGGTGATGTACATCATATGAACTTTATTCTCATTGGTTCTGGTTCAAGGAGGGATCAACATAATCAGTTAAGTTTAGTATTCAAATATGAAAAAACATAAGAACTCGTTATAATAGAGGGAAAGGAGGGAGAGAGGAGCACTGTATGTAAATTTGCCCTCATTGGTTTGGGTTCAAGGAGGGAATAAAGTACTCCGTTTAGTACAGAAATCTATTGTGCACTACAGACATTAGGAAAGGTCAGGGGGGAAATGGGGTGTTGTTTAGAAGGGAAGGAAATAGTAGCAAGGGGAAGGGGTAGGTAAAAAGAGGGGGTCATAGGGAAGGAATACTGAGGGCAATGGTGGTGAAAAGGAAAACTCTTAAGGATGGGAAAGGAGAAGGAAGAAATAAAAGCATAAACAGGGGAGGGAATAGGATGGAAGGAAAGACAGAGATAATAATCATAACTGTGAATGTGAATGGGATGAACTCTCCCATAAAACAGAGGTGGATAGCTGAATGGATTAAAAAGCAAAATCCTACCATATGCTGTCTACATTAAACACATTTGAAACAAGGGGATACACACAGGGTAAAGGTAAAAGATTGGAGTAGAATATATTATGCTTCATCTAAAGTTAAAAAAAAAGCAGGGGTAGCAATCCTTATCTCATATAAAGCAAAAGCAAAAATATATCTAATTAAAGGAGACAAAGAAGAAAACTGTATCCTGCTGAATGATACCATCGAGAGTGAAGCAACATCTCATACTTAACATATATGGACCAAGTGGTATAGCATCAAGATTCCTAGAGGAGAAGTTAAGGGAATTAGAGGAAGAATTACATAGCAAAACTGTACTAATGGGGAACCTCCATCTGCTCCTCTTGGAACTTGATAGATATATCCTGAAAATAAACAATAAGAAAATTAAAGAGGCAAATATAAATTTATATAGGTTAGATATGATAGATCTGTGGAGAAAACTGAATGGGTATGAAAACGAATATACCTTCTTCTCAGTGGTATATAACACATTTACAAAAATTGACCATATATTAGGGCAAAAAAAAATCACAATTCATTGCAGAAAGTCAGAAACTTTAAATGCATATTTTCAGATCATGATGCAATACAAATCATATGCAATAAAGGGCTATGGAAATATAGAATAAAAACTATTTGGAAACTACATAATTTAATCCTAAAGAATGAGTGGGCCAAAAGAGAAATTATAGCAGTAATTTCAGTAAATTCATTCAAGGGAATGACAATAATGAGATAACATACCAAAACTTTTGAGATGCAGCAAAAGCAGTTCTTAGGGGGAAGTTTTATTTCCCTGAATATGTACATGAATAAAATAGAGAAAATAGAGATCAATAATTTGGTCATGCATCTGAAAAAGCTAGAAAAAAAATTGAAAACCCCCAAGTAAGTATTAAATTACAAATAGTGAAAACCAAAGTAGTATATATTAATAAAATTGAAATTAAGATAACTTTGGAATTAATAAATAGAACTAAAATCTGATTTTATGAAAAAACAATAAAATTGATAGAACTTTAATGAATATTATAATAAAGAAAGAAGAAAATTAACTATGGGTATTAAAAATGAAAGGGGAAAATCTACCTCCAATGAAGCAGAATTTAAAATAATAATTAGGAATTATTTTGCCAAATGGTACACAAATAAACTTGACAATTTTATTGAATTGGATGAGTATATACAAAAAGATAATTGCCCATATTACCTGAAGAGGAAGAAAATCGCTTAAATAACCAAAACTAATCAAAAGAAAATGAATAAGAAATCAATGCGCTCCTTAGGAAAAAAAATCTCCAGGGCCAGATAGATTACTAGCAAATTCTATTACACTTTAAAAAAAAAATGATTCCAATGCTTTACAAAGTATTTGGGAAAATTGGTGAAGAAGGAGTCTTACCAATTCTTTTTATGACACAAATATGGTTCTGATAACAAAAACAGGATTAGACTAAATGGAGAAAGAAAATAATAGACCAATACCCCACATGAATAAGACACAAACATTTTAAATAAAATATTAGCAAAAGACTAAAGCAAATTACCAACAGAATAATACATTTCAATCAGTTAGTATTTATCCCAGGAATGCAAGGATGATTGCATATTAGGAAAACTATCAGTATAATTGATCATATCAACAACAAATGTAGCCAAACCATTTGCTTATCTCAATAGATAAAAAAAGACTTTTGACAAAATACTACTGCTATTCCTATCAAAACACTATGAAATATAGGAAAAAATGCAGTCTTCCATAAAATAAAAAAGTAGCATCTATCTAACACCATCAGCAAGTATTATATATAATAGGAATAAGCTAGAAGCATTTCCGATAAGACCAGGAGTGAAACAAGGGTGTCCACTCTCACCCCTCTTATTCAATCTGGTACTACAAATGTTGGCAGTAGCCACAAGAGAAGAAAAAAAGTAACTGAAGGAATCAAATTAGGCAAAAAGGAGACAAGGCTTTCCCTCTTTGCAAATGAATTATGATATACTTAGAAAATCCTGGAGAATCAATTAAAAAACTACTTGAGGTAATAAATAAATTTGGCAAAGTTACAAGATATTCCTACTTATTTCTAATGAAATCCTATATCAAGACATAAAAAGAGGAATCCCATTTAATATTACTGTAGACATTGTAAAAATATAATATAAATGCATATTATAATATAAATAATGTAAATATAACTATAAAATATAAAATAATACCTGCAAAACAAAACTAGGACCTGTATGAACACAACTACAAAGGAGTATTCACAAAAATAAAATCAGATCTAACTAACTGGAAAAATATCAGTTGCTTATCTATGTGTTGAGGTAATATAATAAAAATGGCAATTTTACCCAAATTATATTACATATTTAGTGCAAAACCAAATGATCTACTCAAAAATTACTTTACAGAGCTAGAAATAATAGTAATAAAATTCGTTTGAAAAAAAATCATGTCCCAAATATCAAGGGAATAAATGAGGCAGAGACAAGATGGCAGAGTAGAAAAAGCAATTGCAAGGTGCTATCCCCCCAGACCATTTCCAAACCATATAAAAGGGGACTCTGAACAACTTCTGGAGCCCCAGCACCCACAGAACGACAGAGAGAAGCTACCCTCCCACTGAGGACATCCCAGCAGCCCTGCAGGGATCGGGCACTGCAGCACTCTGGGAACCTACAGCACAGCCTGTGGGGAGCTAAACCAAGGTCTACATGAGCTGCAGTTTTAACTCCAGGGTGGCCAGGAAGAAGCTGGCTGGAGGGACTCCAGAACACGAGCAGCTGTGGTGGTACCAGAATTATCAACACAGACATGCCTAGGACAAAGTGAGAGTTTAGTGCCCTATGGACTTTGGGGCCAGTATTTGGGGAACTCATCTGCTTCCTCCCCTGGGGAAAAGAAGCCCCTGAGAAGACAAGGCACACTTGCCATTTTGCAGCTTCAGTGGCAGCTTCTGATTGTGACCTTTGAACTGTAAGGAGATCCAGATCTCAGAAATGAGAAGGATGCAGGAAAAGTATGAAATGAGGTTAAACAGCCTGACTGAGTAAAATAACACCTTAAAGATAGACTAACTCAAATGGCAAAGGAGGCTCATAAGGGCAATGAGGAGAAGAATGCCTTAAAAAGCTGAATTTGCCAGATGGAAAAAGAATCTCAAAAGCTCAATGAGGAGATTCATTCCTTCAGAGTTAGACTGGAGCAAATGGAGGCTAATTACTTTATGAGAAATCAAGATGCTGTTACAAAGATACAAACAAATGAAAGAATAGAAGGCAATGTGAAATATCTCATGGGAAAAACCACTGACCTGGAAAATAGATCCAGGAGAGATAATTTAAAAATTATTGGACTACCTGAAAGCCATGATCAAAGAAAGGACCTAGAAATCATACTTCAAGAAATTCTCAAGGAAAATTGCCCTGATGTTTTAGACTCAGAGGGCAAAATAGAGGCTGAAAGAATCCACAGATCACCTCCTGAAAAAGATCCTGAAAAGAAAACTCCCAGGAATATAACAGCCAGGTTCCAGAATCCCCAGATCAAGGAGAAAATACTCCAAGTAGGCAGGAAGAAACAATTTCAATATGGAGGAAACACAAGCAGAATAACACAGGACCTGGCAGCTTCTACACTGAGGGATTGAAGAGCATGGAATATGATATTCCAGGGGCCAAAAGAGCTGGGATTAAAACCGATAATCACCTACCCACCAAAACTGAGTATTTTGTTTCAGGGCAAAATATGGTCATTCAATGGAACAGAGGACTTTCAAACGTTCTTGAGGAAATAAAAAACAGAGTTGAATAGAAAATCTGACATTCAGACACAAGAAGTAAGGGATGTTTAAGAAGGTAATCAGGGAAAAGAAATCAAAAGGAATTTATCAAAGTTGAAGTATTTAAATTCCTACATTGAAAAACAGTAACTGACTGATGAAAACTTTCTCAGTATGATAATAATGGAAGAAGGGTGCATGGGCATATGAATACCTATGTGAATGTGTGTATATATGTTTACAGTTATACATGGATAGAGGGCACAGGTTGAATTTGGTGGGAAGGGATGATACATAAAGTGTGAAATTATGAGGCAAGAGAGGAAAATAACAAGAGGAGATGGGGAGAGACAGGGTAGGGTCATCTATCTCATGTAGAAGGAGCAAGGGGAAGTGGATGCAAGAAAGGGGAAGAATAGGAAGGCAAAAAGGCAAAACCATGTTCTCATTGAATTTGGCTCCAGGAGAGAATGACATACATACTAAATGGGATATCTCACCCTGCTAGAGAGTAGGAGGAAGGGGGATGAAAGGGGAGATGATGGAGGGGAGGGCATTGTGGGGGGAGGGGAGGTTGGAAGTACTCACTGTCGCAGAGGGACAGGTTCAAAGTAGGGAATGGACCAGGTGGGGGGTGGGATGGGTGAGAGGGAATTATAAGCAGCCTTTTGCAATATATGTACTATGGTAATGTTCTGCATAGCTATGTATGTACAACACATACTGAATTACGTATCTTCCCAGAGGGAATGGGTGACAAGGGAGGAAGGGAATGGATCTGAATTTCGAAGTTTTAAAATTAAATGTTTCAAATACATATAAATACTATTATTAATACGATTTTGCATGTAATTGGGAGATAAGATGTTCAGGTGTCGGGGCACAAAGATTCACCTCACCATAATGGTAGAGTAGAAGGGGGTATGGGAGAAGATATGGGAGAGAGCAGATTGGATGAGGGGATATCTTGTGGGACTGCTATTCTGGGGTGGTGGATAGGGGAAAAATGGGGAAAAATTGTAACTCATCTAGTGGAAAGAATGATGTAAATCAGAAATTAATAAAGCATTTATTTAAAAAAATAAGAAACTGTATTCAAAAAATTAAAAAAAATTAAATTAAAAAAAGGAATTAATGAAGAGAAATGCTAGCGAAATGGCCTCCCCATACCAGGCTATTTAGATTTTAATCTGTATTATAAAGCAGCTGCCATCAAAACTACTTGATACTAGCTGAGGAATAGCATCGTGGATCAATGGAACAGATTAGGTACACGAGACTCAGCAGTCAATCATTATAGTAATCTACTGTTTGATAAACCCAAAGACCCCCAATTTTGGCATAAGAACTCATTATTTGACAAAAAACTCCAGTGAAAACTGGAATATAATATGGCAGAACCTGGGCATAAACCAATATCTAACACTGTAAACCAAAATTAACTCCAAATGGGTCCATGATCTAGGTATAAAAGGTGATACTGTTAGCAATCTAGGAGAGGAAGAAATAGTTTACCTGCCAGATTTATGGAGAAACGATGGGTTTATGACCAAATAAGTGTTATCATTTTAATATGCAAAATGGAAAATTTTAATTGCATTAAATTGAAAAGTTTTTGTACAAAGTCAATGTAACCTAGATTAAGAAGGGAGTAGATAAACCCAAAGATCCCAGTTTTGGGTATAAGAATGCACTATTTGACAAAATCTGCTGGGAAAACTGGAATACAGCATGGCAGAAACTGGGCATAGATCATTATCTAACACCATATACCAAAATCAAGTCTAAATGGGTGCATGATCTAGGTGTAAAGGATGATACTGTAAGCAATTTGGGAAAGCAAGGAATTGTTTACCTGACAGATTTGTGGAGAGGGGAAGACTTTGGGACCAAACAAGAATTGGAGAGCATTATAAAATGCAAAATGGATAATTTTGATTACATTAAATTGAAAAGCTTCTGCACAAACAAAGCCAATGTAACCAAGATCAAGAGGGAGGTGGGAAATTGGAAAAGAATTTTTACAACTTGTGTCTCTGATAAAGGACTCATTTCTAAAATCTATAGAGAATTGAGTCAAATCTATATGAATAAAAGTCATTCCCCAATTGATAAATGGTCAAAGGATATGAACAGGCAGTTTTCAGAGAAAGAAATTAAAGATATCTATAAACATATGAAGAAATGCTCTAAATCACTATTGATTAGAGAAATGCAAATCAAAACAACTCTGAGATACCACATCTCTCCAGTCTGATTGGCTAAGATGACAAAACAAGATAGTGACAAATGCTGGAGAGGATGTGGGCAAATTGGAACACTAATGCATTGCCGGTGGAGTTGTGAACTTATCCAACCATTCTGGAGAGCAATCTGGAATTATGTCCAAAGGACTATAAATAATTTCATACCCTTTGACCTAGCAATACCACTCCTAAGGTTATATCCCAAAGAGATCATAGAAATGGGAGGAAGACCCAAATGTACCAAAATATTTATAGCAGCTCTTTTCATGGTTGCAAAGAATTGGAAACTGAAGGGGTGCCCATCAATTGGGGAATGGCTAAATACGTTGTGGTATATGAATGTAATGGGATTTTATTGTGCTATATAAGATATGAGGAGGAGACAGTTTTCATATTTACCTGGAGAGGCTTATACAAACTGATGCTGAGAGAGAAGAGTAGAAATTTTTATACAATCACAGACATACCATATCTGTGACGACCAACTATGACAGACTGGACTCTTCTCAGCAATGCAGTGATATAAGTCAATCCCGAAAGACTCATGAGGGAGAGCGATATAACTAGAAAGAACTGAGCTTGAGTCCTGATGGAAGCAAACTAATTGATCTTTTTCTTTTCATTGTTTGGTTTTATTTGTTCTTTACCATTTTTTCATGCCACTTAGTACAATATGCCTTTGTAATTGGACTAATGTCTAATAAGAATGTTTTTGCAGATCCTAATCTGGACGATGTGCTGTCGTGGTGTGTGGGTGGCGGGAAGTAAAGGAAATTTGAAAATCAATGTACTATGGAATTGAATCTTATTAACTGAAACTAAATTAATAAAATAATTTTAAAAAAAGAAAGAAGTAGAAAATTGGAAAAGCATTTTAACAACCTATGTCTCTGATAAAGGAATCATTTATAAAACAGACAGAGAATTGTGTCAAATCTATAAGAATACAAGTCATTCCCCGTCTTTATATGTATCTCTCTCTCTCTCTCTCTCTCTCTCTCTCTCTCTCTCTCTCTCTCTCTAATTTTTAAACATTTGGTTTTAAAACTTTGAATTCCAGATTCATTTTCTTCCTCCCTTGTCACACAACCTTACTGGGGAGAGAAGCAATTCTATATAGATTGTACATATGTAGCTAATGCAAAACATTACCATAGTATATATATTATAAAAGACTTATTATATTTCCCTCCCTCCTATCCCACCCCCCACTTGTTCTATTCTGTACTTTGATCCTTTTCAAAAGTGGTTGCTTTGAACTTTGCTCCCCACCCTCAGCCTGCAATCCTTTCCATCATTCCCCCTCTCATCTCTTTCCCCCCCACTCTACTGCAATGTGAGACACCATATTTAGTATGTATGTTATTCCCTCCCTGAGACAAGTTCAATGAGAATAAGGTCGATCCATTCTCTTTTGATTTCCTGTTATTCCCCTCCATTGGAACCATTTCCCCTTGATTCTTCTATATGAGAAAGTTTACCCTATTCTGTCTCTTTCCATCTCCTCTCATTATATTCCTCTGTCACCTCTTAATTTCACCTTTTAAGTATCATCCCTTCCTATTAAAATGGTCCTGTGCCCTATATCTATGGATATCTGTAAACACACACACACACACACACACACACACACACACACACACACATATATATATACACACACACACACATTCATATGTGCATTCATACACCCATATACCCATATACGCTCCTATATAGACACACACACACACAAACACACACACACACATTTCTATTCCCTTCATTTATTTTCATGATGAAAAAAGTTTCATAAATTGCAATTATCGTTTTTCCATGTAGGAATGTAAGTAGTTCAAATTTGATAAGTTCCTTATAATTTCTTTTCCTTATTTACCTTCTCATGCTTCTCTTGCTTCTTGTATCTGAATGCCAAATTTCTTTTCAACTGGATTTTTCCTCAAGAATACTTGAAAAGGGGGGCAGAGCCAAGATGGTGGAGTAAAAACAGCTCATTCAAGCCACTCTGCCCCCAGATTCCGCCCAAACTATGTAAAAGGGGACTCTGAACAACCTCTGGAGCCCCAGCACCCACAGAACAACACAGAGAAGCTAACCTCCCACTGAGGACCTGCAGGAAGCAGCCCTGCAGGAAGGACCAGCGCATCGGTCTGGGAGCTAGCAGCACACAACGCGCAGAGCGCAGGAAGCGGAGCCCAGCTTAGGCCAGGTCCACGTGAGCCGAGGTTTTAGCCCTAGAGTGGCAGGGCCAGCAGCTGGCTGGAGGAACCCCAGAACACCAGCAGCCGTGGCAAGTCCAGAATTATCAACATAGACATGCCTAGGACAAAGTAAGAGGTTAGTGTCCTATGGACTTTGGGACCTGTATTTGGGGGAATGCGTCGGCTCCCTGCCCTGGGGGCTAGAAGCCACTGAGGAGACACACCATTTTGTAGTTTTCAAAGGCAGCTCCAGCTCCTGGCCTGCAATTAATTGTAGGGAGATCCAGCAATCAGTCTTGGTTGGGGGGGGGGGGTAATCGCTCTTGCTTTAACCTCCCTGGATCTGGATTGTGATCTAGGGTGGAAGTCGTGGGTGGGTTTACAGCTTGCCAGAAATGGAAGTTGTCCCCCACATGTTCGGGACGAAAATTCCTCTATCTGGCCTTAAAGCCATAGTGTGGCAACAAGCCCCAAAGTCAGATAATCAAGTGGCAACATGCCAAGGCAAAGGAAACAGAAAAATGCAAACCTAGACTCCTATTTTGGGGCCATAGAGCGGGAAAAGGACTGTGAGGTCAGAAATCCCACTCCAAAAGCCCCAGGGGAAAACAGGAGCGGGTTGCAGGCCATAGAGGACCTTAAGAAGGACTTTAAAAATCAAATAAAAGAAGTGGAGGAAAAATTGGAAAGAGAAATGAGAAGGATGCAGGAAAAGTATGAAATGAGGGTCAACAGCCTGACTGAGGAAAACAAAACCTTAAAAAATAGACTGACTCCAATGGCAAAGGAGGCCCAAAAGGGCAACGAGGAGAAGAATGCCTTAAAAAGTCGAATTTGCCAGATGGAAAAAGAATCTCAAAAGTTCACTGAGGAGATTCATTCCTTCAGAGTTAGACTGGAGCAAATGGAAGCTAGTGACTTTATGAGAAATCAAGATGCTGTTAAACAGATCCAAACAAATGAAAGAATAGAAGGCAATGTGAAATATCTCATGGGAAAAACCACTGACCTTGAAAATAGATCCAGGAGAGACAATTTAAAAATTATTGGACTACCTGAAAGCCATGATCAAAGAAAGAACCTAGAAATCACCCTTCAAGAAATTCTCAAGGAAAATTGCCCTGATGTTTTAGATCCAGAGGGCAAAATAGAGGTTGAAAGAATCCACCGATCACCTCCTGAAAAAGATCCCAAAAAGAAAACTCCCAGGAATATTATAGCCAGGTTCCAGAATCCCCAGATCAAGGAGAAAATACTACAAGCAGCCAGGAAGAAACAATTTCAATATTGTGGAAACACAATCAGAATAGCCCAGGACCTGGCAGCTTCTACACTGAGGGATCGAAGGGCATGGAATATGATATTCCAGAGGGCAAAAGAACTGGGAATGAACCCAAGGGTCACCTACCCAGCAAAACTGATTATTTTGTTTCAGGGGAAAATATGGTCATTCAGTGGAATCGAGGACTTTCAAACATTCTTGAGGAAAAAACCAGAATTGAATAGAAAATCTGACTTCCAGACACAAGAAGGAAGAGATGCCTGAGAAGGTAATCAGGGAAAAGAAATCAAAAGGAACTTATCAAAGTTGAACTATTTACATTCCTATATGGATAAACAATAACTGTGATTGAGGATATCTTTCTCACTATGAAAATAATGGAAGAAGGGTTTGTGGTCATATGAATACATATGTGAATGTTTGTGTATATGGATAGAGGGTGTAGGTTGAATTTGTTGGGAAGGGAGAATACTCAAGGGATGAAATTATGAGGTGAGAGAGGAAATTGGCAAGAGGAGATGGGGAAAGACAGGGTAGGGTAAACTATCTCATGTAGATGAAGCAAGGGGAAGTGGTTGCAAGGGAGGGGGAGAATAGGAAGACAAAAAAGGGAAAACCACATTCTCATTGAATTTGGTCCAGGGAGAGAATGACATACATACTAAATGGGATATCTCAACCTGCAGCAGAATAGGGGGAAGGGGGATGAGAGGACAGATGATTGATTCTCCTCAATGAGCTTTTGAGATTCTTTTTTTTTTTTTTGATCTGGGAAATTCGGCTTTTTATAGCATTCTTCTACTCATTGCCTTTTTGAGATTATTATTTTTCCATTTGAGGTAGTCTATTTTTAGGGTGTTATTTTCCTCTGTGAAGCTGTTAACTCTCATTGCATAATTTTCTTGCATCATTCTCATTTATCTTCCTAATTTTTCCTCCAGTTTTCTTATCTGCTTCTTAATGTCCTCTATGGCCTGTAACCAGGTAGTATTTCTCTTTGAAGCTTTTGGTGCAGGAGTTCTGACTTCATGTCTTACTCCTATTCCATGCTTTGATCCTATTAGTCCCCAAAATAGTTTAATATTCGATTTCTCTGTTTCTTTTCCTTCCTTTGCCTGGTCATTTTCCCACTCAATTACTTTACTTTGGCGCTTTTTGTCATTGTGTGACTCTCCCACCAGACAGGGGAGTTTCTCTCCCAAACACTGGGATTTTCTGAGATGCCTGAACTATTAGTTGGGTGCCCTCTTTGAAGCCTCCACATGCTTTGGCCAGCTGGCTGCACATCCTAGGACCTTCACCCTAGACCTCAATCCAGATCCAAGCAGGTTAAAGCAAGAGCTCTTACCCATCAGACTGGTTGCTTGGTTTCCCATACTGTCTGCTGGTTAGGAGCTAAAGCTGCCAAGTGGTTGCCAAGCTGCCACAACTCCTCAGTGGCAGGACAATGCCTTCCCAACTACTGGATCACAAAGTTCACAATTCACTAACCTCTCACTTTGTCTTTAGTATCTATGTGTTGATTATTCTGGAAATGCCACAGCTGCTTGTGTTCTGCAGTCCCTCCAGCTGGTGGTTGGTCATGCCTGGGGCTAAAACCTCTGGCTCACACAGACTTGGGCTTGGCTCCCAGAGTGCTGCACTTGCAGATTCCTTCCAGGATGCTAGGCTGTCCTAAGTGGGATATTAGCTTCTCTGTTTCAATTTGTGGGTTCTGTAGCTCCAAAGTTTGTTCAGAGTTCCCTTTTACATGAATTGATGTTCAAATCCTTTTTTGAATCCCTTGGAATCCACTCTCTGTCAGGTTATATACAATTTTCTTTTACCATCATAAAGTCTGTGGGGGTTGCTTGTTTCCAAGTTTCCTATCATTTCTACATCAGCAGAACAGTTCTACCTTCAATGATTTTCACAATTTAAAACTACTTATTATTATTTAAGATAATATGTTTGTGCATAAAATATTTTTATTTTATAAGTCTGTAATGGTAATGTAATTTTGAATTTGAAGATCCCTCTGTGTTGGCAAAAGTAGCAGGTATTTATCACTTAGTAACTAATCAAGATTCCTGTCTCCTATGTAACAGGATGGGGTTGGCTGAAGGAAGTAGGTAATACTGAGTATATAAGAAAAGCCCCAGAGAGGCACAGTCAGAATTTCATTGAGACTGAGATCTGGTGGCATAACAGCAACAGAAGAATGGAAAACTGAGTCCTGAAATCTTGTGGTGGTGGAGCTGCTTCTGAACAGGAGCCCAGAGCCTGGAGGCAGGAGCCCAGGAGCTCTGGAACAAAGGAACCAGGAGTCCTGAGACTTTGTTTTTTTGTGGCTTGGTTGAGCCTTGAATTTCCTGGAGTGGAACATCATGATCTGACATGGACCAGACACTGTGAACTTCAGGGTAGGGCAGGACCTGCCCAAAGAGCTGGTCAAGGAACTGGGAGCTGTCTGCCATTGAACCCAGGTGACAATCTGGGGCATCCAGGTAGAATCTGGGACCATGGAAGGGGATCCAGGGAATTTGAGAATAGGCCCCAAGTCAAGATGAAGAAAAGACCTCTCCTTGGGTACTGAGAAATTATGGAATTATAGTTTACTAGTGATCTAAATGATGGAGCGGTTTGTGTATGATACTTAAGTAAGACTTTGCCAATTAAGTGACTGATTTGTATTTTACATACTTTGAGATATTGCTATTGATAAGTGACTGATTGAGTTAATTAAGTCTTTGCCACAGGAGTGAAAGACTTGGACTATTGTACTTTGAGATTATATTGTGATTTTCTGTGATAAGTTGTAATATTGTGAATGTTGTACCTTGGTTTCCTGCGGATGTTTTGCTTTTATTTGTTATGGAATAAATAAAGGGATCACTATACTGAGTAATCAGAACCTCAAAAGCTGTTCATAGTAACATTTTCCTGGAAAGCTTCTGTGCATGGCATTACAAAGTGATAGTCTAGTTTGCACTCTATGGCAGAAACCTGGCCTTCCAATATTTCCTCTTTTTTAGGAAATTTTAAATTGAACTAATTTGTAAAAGCTTTGTTTTTCCCCCTAAGTCCATAGGCAATTGCTGCTATAAGTGCTATGCCATAAGAGGACTGATCGTTTGGGGGCATTTTGAGGACTATGGTTAAAGGTGCCATTCCAAATACAACATGCTATAAGTGCTATGCCATAAGAGGACTGATCGTTTGGAGCATTTTGAGGACTATGGTTAAAGGTGCCATTCCAAATACAACAGCTTATATTTCAGATTCCTTGATTGCTTTGCTCCTGTCTTGGCTTGTCCATGATCAAACTCATTTGAATGCTGACAGCTGGTTTCATCCCTGGTCTTTGCTTATAAAGATCTTTTATTACCTGACATTTTTTTTGCATTCCTTATAGCTTTAAGCTGCTGATTTTCAGTTTAAAACATCACATTTTCACATGAGTATTTTAAAAAATGGATCCTATTTCCCACTCTGACTATTATCTACTCTGCAAAGGGCTCAATCTCATATATGATCTATGATAAGGTTATGCACCTTGGAAAGATATTCTTTGTGTCTTCTTGCCAGCTACTCTTAAATCTTATGGTCCTTATTGTTAGTGAGCATGTAAATGAGTTAGGAAGGTTGACATCCAATTAACACAGCCCTTACAGGTTTAATGAGCAGTGATAAATATAAATCCTTAATTTAGCACTTTTAAAGTAAATGTAATTACAAGTAGAATGAACTAGAGGGATGATTGCTCCATTGATTCATAATAAATTCTTCCTAATTTATTTGCTTTGATACAGGAGGAGTTTTCTTTTCGTTGAATAATATAGATTGTTTAAGCAATTCTGAATGTTGAAATAATATTCAATAAAACAATGATTCCTGCAATATGTAAGATAATGGCAGGGTCTAAGCTCTGCTATGCTAATTTCATTATTGGATGTTATATTTAGATTTTCAGTTAAGGTCATCTTGAGCCTTAATATACCTAACATTTCTTGATTTCATTAGACATTGAAAAAAGAGGGGGGGAATTGGGAAGAGAAATGAGAAAGATGCAAGAAAAGTATGAAATGAGAGTCAACAGCCTGACTGAGGAAAATAACACCCTAAAAATTAGACTAACTCAAATGGCAAAAGAGGCTCAAAAACTCAAGGAAGAGAAGAATGCCTTAAAAAGCAGAATATGGGGCGGAGCAAAGATGGCAGGGTAGAAACAGCTCGTCCAAGCCACTCTGCCCCAGATTCCCCCCAAACTATGTAAATGGGGATTCTGAACAACTTTTGGAGCCTCAGCACCCACAGAACGACACAGAGAATCTAACCTCCCGCTGAGGACAGCCCAGCAGCCCTGCAGGAAGGACCAGCGCATCAGTCTGGGAGCAGGAGCCAAGCCGAGCCCAGGTCCACGTGAGCCGAGGTTTTAGCCCCAGGGTGGCAGGGCCAGCAGCCGGCTGGAGGAACCCCAGAACACCAGGAGCTGTGGCGATTCCAGAATTATCAACATAGACATTCCTAGGATGAAGTAAGAGGTTAGTGTCCTATGGACTTTGGGACTGGTATTTAGGGAATGCATCGGCTCCCTCCCCTGGGGACTAGAAGCCACTGAGGAGACACACTATTTTGCAGTTTTCAGAGGCAGCTCCAGCTCTCAGCTTCCAAATCATAGGGAGATCCAGCAATCAGTCTTGGGGGGGGGGGGGTAATCACTCTTGCTTTAACCTCCCTGGATCTGGATTGTGATTTAGGGTGGAAGTCGTGGGTTGGGTTTACAGCTTGCCAGAAACGGAAGTTGCCCCCCACACGTTCGGGACGAAAATTCCTCTATCTGGCCTTAAAGCCATAGGATGGCAACAAGCCCAAAAGTCAGGTGATCAAGTGGCAACATGCCAAGGCAAAGAAAACAGAAAAATGCAACCCTAGACTCCTATTTTGGGGCCATAGAGAGGGAAAAGGACTGTGAGGTCAGAAGTCCTGCTCCAAAAGCCCCAGGGGAAACCATGAGCGGGTTGCAGGCCATAGAGGACCTTAAGAAGGACTTTAAAAATCAAATAAGAGAAGTGGAGGAAAAATTGGGAAGAGAAATGAGAAGGATGCAGGAAAAGTATGAAATGAGGTTCAGCAGCCTGACTGAGGAAAACAACACCTTAAAAAATAGACTAACTCAAATGGCAAAGGAGTCCCAAAAGGGCAATGAGGAGAAGAATGCCTTAAAAAGTCGAATTTGCCAGATGGAAAAAGAATCTCAAAAGTTCACTGAGGAGATTCATTCCTTCAGAGTTAGACTGGAGCAAATGGAAGCTAATGACTTTATGAGAAATCAAGATGCTGTTCAGCAGATCCAAACAAATGAAAGATTAGAAGGCAATGTGAAATATCTCATGGGAAAAACCACTGACCTGGAAAATAGATCCAGGAGAGACAATTTAAAAATTATTGGACTACCTGAAAGCCATGATCAAAGAAAGAACCTAGAAATCACCCTTCAAGAAATTCTCAAGGAAAACTGCCCTGATGTTTTAGATCCAGAGGGCAAAATAGAGGTTGAAAGAATCCACCAATCACCTCCTGAAAAAGATCCCAAAAAGAAAACTCCCAGGAATATTATAGCCAGGTTCCAGAATCCCCAGATCAAGGAGAAAATACTACAAGCAGCCAGGAAGAAACAATTTCAATATTGTGGAAACACAATCAGAATAGCCCAGGACCTGGCAGCTTCTACACTGAGGGATCGAAGGGCATGGAATATGATATTCCAGAGGGCAAAAGAACTGGGAATGAACCCAAGGGTCACCTACCCAGCAAAACTGAGTATTTTGTTTCAGGGGAAAATATGGTCATTCAGTGGAATAGAGGACTTTCAAGCATTCTTGAGGAAAAAACCAGAATTGAATAGAAAATTTGACATCCAGACACAAGAAGGAAGAGATGCCTGAGAAGGTAATCAGGGAAAAGAAATCAAAAGGAACTTATCAAAGTTGAACTATTTACATGCCTATATGGGAAAGCAATACCTGGGACTGATTATATCTTTCTCACAATGAAAATAATGGAAGAAGGGGGTGTGGTCATATGAATACATATGTGAATGTGTGTGTATATGGTTACAGTTATATATGGATAGAGGGCATAGGTTGAATTTGTTGGGAAGGGAGAATACTCAAGGGATGAAATTATGAGGTGAGTGTGGAAAGTAGCAAGAGGAGATGGGGAGAGACTGGGTAGGGTAAACTATCTCATGTAGAAGAAGCAAGGGGAAGTGGTTGCAAAGGAGGGGGAGAATAAGGAAGGCTACAAAGGCAAAACCACATTCAAGCTGAATTTGTTTCAGGGAGAAAATGACATACATACTAAGTGGGATATCTCAACCTGCAGAAGGATAGGGGGAAGGGGGATGAGAGGAGGGATGATGGATGGGAGGGCATCCTTGGGGTGAGGGGAGGTTGGAAGTACCCACTATAGAAGAGGGACAGGATCATGTAGGGAATGGACCAGGTGGGGGGTGGGATGAGTGGGAGGGAATTATAAGCAGCCTTGTACAATATATCTACTATGATAATATTTTGCATAGCTAGACATGTACAACATATACTGAATTACTTATCTCCCCAGAGGGAATGGGTGACAAGGGAGGAAGGAAATGGATCTGAAATATATATATATATATATATATATATATATATATATATATATATATATATATATATATATATATATATATATAAAGCTGAATTTGCCAGATGGAAAAATAATCTCAAAAGCTCACTGAGGAGAATCCTACCTTAAGAATTAGACTGGAGCAAATGGAAGCTAGTGACTTTTTGAGAAATCAAGATGCTATTAAACAGATACAAAGAAACGAAAGAATAGAAGGCAATGTCAAATATCTCATAGGAAAAAGCACTGACCTGGAAAATAGATCCAGGAGATAAAATCTAAAATTTATTGGACTACCTGAAAACTATAATCAAGGAATGAAATCAGGAATCATCCTTCAGCAAATTCTCAAGGAAAATTTCCCTGATGTTTTCGACCCAAAGGGCAAAATAGAGGTTGAAAGAATCCACCAAACACCTCTTGAAAAAGATCCCCAAAAGAAAACCCCTAGGAATATTGTAGCCAGGTTCCACAATTCCCAGATCAAAGAGAAAATATTTTAAGGAGCCAGCAAGAAACAATCTCAATATTGTGGAAACACAATCAGGATAACACAGGATATGGCAGCTTCTACACTGAAGGATCAACAGGCATGGAATATAATATTCCCTAGGCAAAGGAGCTGACATTAAAACCAAGAATCAACTACCCAGCATAACTGAGTATCATATTCCAGGAGAATATATAGTCATTTAGTGGAATAGAGGACTTTCAACTATTCTTGACGGAAAAAACAGAGTTGAATAGAACATTTGACATTCAGACTCAAAAAGCAAGAGATGCTTGAGAAAGTAAACAGGGAATATAAATCATAAGGAAATTATCAAAGTTGAACTATTTATATTCCTACAAGGAAAATGATAATTGAAAGTGATGAAACCTTTCTCAGTATGAAAATAGCTGAAGAAGGATATATGGGATATATGGGCATATATATACTTATTTATGGATATGCATATATAGAGGGCACAGGTCAAATTTAATGTGAAGGGATGATTCTTCAGGGGCGAAATTGAGAGGTGAGAGAGGAATATAATGAGAGGAGATGGGGAGAGACAGAATGGGTTAAACTATCTCATGTAGAAGAAGCAAGGGGAAGAGGTTATAGCGGAGGGGAAGAACAGGAAGGCAAAAAGGCAAAACCTTATTCTCACTGAATTTGGCTCAGGGGAGAATGACATACATACTAAATGGGATATCTCACCTTCCCGGAGAGTGGGGCATGGATGGGGGTTGTTGATGCAAGGGAGAGTAGGCTGGGGGTAGGAACTTTGGAAGCATCCACCTTTGAAAGTTGTTAGGATCCATGTGGGTAGCGGACCAAGTTGGAAGTGGGATAGGAGGGAGGGAAATGTAGTCATTGTTTTACAATATATCTAACATGGTAATATTTTGCATTGCTATATATGTATAGCATATACTGTGTTGCTTATCTTCCCAGTGGGAGTGAATGGCAGGGGAGGAAGGGAATGGGTCTAGAATTTGCAGTTTTAAAATCACATGTTTTAAAAATATATAAATACCATGATTAATACTATTTTGCATATAATTGGGAGATAAGGTGGCGGCATTGGGGCAAGGGGATTCACCTTGTTCTACTGGAAAAGGTGAAGAGGGTATGGGAGAAGAGATGGGAGAGAGCAGATTGGATGAGGAAATATCCTGTGGGACTGCTATTCTGGGTTGTTGGTTAGGGGAAAAATGGGGAAAAATTTTTAAGTCAAAATCTGACAGAAATGAGTGATGTAAACCAGAAATTAACAAAGCATTTCAAATAAAAATATGTATCAATAATGCAGATTAGGGGCAACTAGGTGGTGCAGTGAGTAGAGCGTTCGGCCCTGGAGTCAGAAGTACCTGAGTTTGGATCCGGCCTCAGACACTTAACGCACACACAAAGAAAAACTTAGCCATGTGACCTTGGGCAAGTTTCTTAACCCCAATTGCCATCCAAAAAGCAAAAAAAAAAAAAAAATGCAGATTAAACAAAAAAATACATATATGTATATGCATATTTCCCCATTCCACACCCCCTCTCAGAGCTTAGTTGTTAAGCATTCAGCAGCACATTCCTGTATTACTTTATAAACATTGCTTAAGCTAAAGAAGAGTAAAATAGAAAGCTTAGGGAATGAAATCAACATGTGAATTGAGGCTTAGTGATAATAGAAAATAATAACAACAACAATAATAAATTTACTATATTATAATACATAATATGATAAATGTATCCTATAATACCATATAATATGTAACATGTAAATAATTATAATATTAGAAATATACATTTGAATTATTTAATGTTGTACTTATTTTTATTAATAAATACATTTATAGTTATTATGGAATGTATATAACATTTTGAAGCTTGCATATTATTTATATCTATTATATCATTTGAGACTCAAAATTCTCCTGCAGATGTATAGTGAATGGAAAGCCAGTCTCAAAGTCAGAAATATCTATATTCAAGTCTTACCTCTAACAAAAACTATCTGTACCATCCAGAGGCAAAATATTTAACCCCTCTTAGGTCTAGGCAACTTTCTAAGGCCATAATTTGTACACATATCACTGACTTGCCTTGGTGGAGGGAGATTCCTCACCAGGAGCTCTTTGTACCAATGAAATTACAGGTCTAATCTCTATCTTATTTCCTATGGAGAGAAAAGTATGGGAATTATGGAATGACTGGATATTAGGAAAAACTTTGTAAAATTTTTGGATGGGATAAAAATGCATTCTCTCTATAATATCAATTTATTAATTATTTGTTGATTATATTTTTATTTAGTTTTAGTTTTTAATATTTATTTGGAAAATATTTTGAATTATTAATTCTCTCCCCATCTCTCTCCTATGCCTCAGCACAAGATGGCATTCATTCTTCACCTAATTGCCTTTTAAGACCTCTTTTTTTTTCCATTTGGGTTAGTCTATTTTTTAAGGTGTTATTTTCTTCAGTACTTTTTGGGTCACCTATAACAAGCTCTTGATGCATTTTTCATGATTTTCTTGCATCATTCTCATTTATCTTTCCGATATTTCCTCTACTTCTTTTACTTGATTTTCAAAATCATTTTTGATCTCTTTCAGAGTCTGTCACCACTTAATACTTTTCTTGTAAGCTTTTGATGTTGGGGCTTTGACCTTGTTGTCTTCTTCTAGTTGTACATATTGATCTTCTTTGTCTCCAAGTAAGATTCTGTAGTCTGAGTTTTTTTATGCTTCTTGCCCATTTTTCCATTCAAATACTTGACTTTCTAATACTTTGTCAAGATAAGACTCTGTTTCCCTCTATTTTCATGGGGGCTGGGCATGGGGGCAGGGGCAGGTACACTGTACCAAACTTAAGGGGTTTTATGAAGCTGTTTTTAGAGATATTCCTAGATATCTGTAAATATTCGGAACTTCAATGGTGGTGTGATCAGTGGAGAGGTGTTTACACTTCTGGCCTGTGCTATGATGAGTGACCATAAGCACTCTTTTCTGCCTTTGAAATGTGAGGATGATGCTCTCTTCACTGCAAGCAAAAGCTCTGCCACAGTAGTGCTCTTCTTCACCCCAGGACTGAGACCCATGTACAAATAGGGCAAAGCAAGAGAATCCTGCCTCAGCACATGCAAAGAGATGCCTGAAATACCCTTCTGATCAGCTACTTGATACTCCCGCAGTCTGTGGGTTGGGAGGTCTGTAAGAAGCCCATGTTTTTTTTTTTTTTTTAAAGCAATTGGGGTTAAGTAACTTGCTCAAGGTTACACGGCTAGTCAATTGATTTATGCGTGGGTGCTCATTTTCTGAGGCCGGATCTGATCTCGGGTCATCCAAACTCCGAGGCCTGCGCTCTTACTCACTGCGCCACCTAGCCGCCCCTTGAGGGCAATTGGGGTTAAGTAACTTGCCCAAGGTTACACGGCTAGGTTTTTGTTTGTGCGGATTAAGTGTCGGAGGATGGCTCCGAACTCAGGTCCTTCTGATTCCAGGGCCGGCGCTCTATTCACTGCGCCACCTAGCTGCCCCAACCCATGTTGTTGCTACTGCTGCTAGTGCCACTACTGTCACATCCACCACCCTGTGGCTGGGGCCAGACCATGCTCCTCTCTCACCGAGGTCCCACAGAGATTTCCCATTGACTTTCTATATTGTTTTTGGCATTTGTGGATTGAGAAGTCTGGAAACCACCACAGCTACCAGGGATTAAGTGCCCTGAGGCCTGCTCAAGCCCTATTATGCTGACTATATCCATGATGGTCTGTTTTCTGTTCCCAGGCCACTGTGATAACTCTTCCTGTCAAACTTCCAGGTTGTGTTGGGCTGGAGATTCATTTCACTCTGGCATTTTGTGGTTTCTGTTGCTCTGGAACTTATCTAGGTTTATTTTTAACGGGTGCTTTTAAGGGTCTGAGGGAGAGTTAAAGCAAGTCATTGTTTTTTTTTTTTATTCCTCCATCTTGAATCGACTTCCCTAGTGACCTTATTAAAAAAAAACATGCATATTTACTTTGATATAGTTTCTCTCTAGTGAATCCATACCAGATAGTAAAGATTGTTTTTTTTATTCAATTGAGAACTCATAATCGCTTTTCTTCGTTTTCTATTTGAAAACGTTTTCATTGTTATAATCACATTTCCATAATTTGAATATAATTTAGCTAGAACAAAGTTTTATACTCATTTAGATAGAGGTAGGTGCTATTAAATAATCTTGTGAATTTGGAACTTTAATTTCATCTCATTTTCCCTCTAATTTGAAGACTGTTCTTTCTAAATGAAACAAAAAATGGGAGAGGGGCAGATCCAAGATGGTGGAGTAGAAAGAGCACTTCCAAGGTCCTCTCCCCCCAGATTACCATGTAAAATGGGACTCTGAACAATGTCTGGAGCCCCAGCACACACAGAATGACAAAGAGAAGCTAACCTCCTGCTGAGGACAGCCCAGCAGCCCTGCAGGAAGGGCCAGTGCAGTGCTCTGGGAGCCCACAGCCCAGCAAGTTGGAGAGACCAACCCGGGTGCGCATGAGCCAAGGTTTTAGCCCCAGGGCAGCCAGGCCAGCAGCCAGCTGGAGGGACCCCAGAACACCAGCAGCTGTGGCTATTCCAGAATTATCAATACAGATATGCCTCAGACAAAGTGAGAGGTTCCTGCCCTATGGATTTTGGGACCAGTATTTGGGGAACGCTTCGGCTTCTTCCCCAAGAGGCTAGAAGCCACTGAGGAGACACGCCATTTTGCAATTTAGTGGCAGCTCCAGCTCCTGGCCTGTGAACTGTAGGGAGATCTAGTGATCAGTCTTGGGGGGTAATCACTCTTGCTTTAACATCCCTGGATCTGGATTCTGGTCTGGGGTGTAGGTTGTGGGGTGGGTATCCAGCTTGCCAGAAAGGGAAGTTGTGAAGACACCAATATTGGGACGGAAGCTCCCCTGTCTGGTGGCAGAGTCCTGTTGTGGAAAAAAGCCCAAAAGTCAAATAATTAAGTGGCAGTATGCCAAGGCAAAGGAAACAAGATAAACAGAAAAATACAAGATTAGACTCCTATTTTGGGGGCAAAGAGCATCGAAGCATAGAACAGGAGGAGTGCTGTGAGGTCAGAAATCCTGCTCAAAAAGCCCCAAAGGAAAATATGAGCGGGTTACACGCCATAGAGGACCTTAAGAAGGACTTTAAAAATCAAATAAGAGAAGTGGAGGAAAAATTGGGAAGAGAAATTTGAAGGATGCAGGAAAAGTATGAAATAAGAGTCAAGAGCCTGACTGAGGAAAATAACACCTTAAAAAAAGAAACTAACTCAAATGGCAAAGGAGGCTCAAAAGGGCAATGAAGAGAAGAATTGCCTTAAAAAGCCAAATTTACCAGATGGAAAAGAAAAATCTCCAAAGCTCACTGAGGAGATTCATTCCTTCAGAGTTAGACTGGAGTAAATGGAAGCTAATGACTTTATGAGAAATGAAGATGCTCTTAAACAGATCAAAACAATTGAAAGAATAGAAGGCAATATGAAATATCTCAGGGAAAAACACCTGACCTGGAAAATAGATCCAGGAGAGATAATTTAAAAAATATTGGACTCCCTGAAAGCCATGATCAAAGAAAGAACCTACAAATCACCCTTCAAGAAATTCTCAAGGAAAATTGCCCTCATGTTTTAGACCCAGAGGGCAAAATAGAGGTTGAAAGGATCCACAGATCACCTCCCGAAAAAGATCCCAAAAAGAAAACTCCCAGGAATATTATAGCCAGATTCCAGAATTCCCAGATCCAGGAGATAATACTCCAAGCAGCCAGGAAGAAACAATTTCAATTTTGTGGAAACACAATCAGAATAGCCCAGGACCTGGCAGCTTCTACAGTGAGGGATCAAAGGGCATGGAATATGATATTCCAGAGGGCAAAAGAGCTGGGATTGACATCCAGACACAAGAACAAGAGATTCCTGAGAAGGTAATCAGGGAAAAGAAGTCAAAAGGAACTTATCGAAGTTGACCTATTTACAGTCCTATATGGAAAAACTGACTGATGAAACCTTTCTCGGTATTAAAATAATGGAAGAAGGGTATATAGACATATGAATACTTATGTGAATGTGTGTATATGTGTTTACATTTCTACATGGATAGAGGGCATAGGTTTAATTTGTTGGGAAGGGATGATACTTAAGGGGTGAAATTATGAGGTGAGAGAGGAAAGTGGCAAGAGGAGATTGGGAGAGATAGGGTAGGGTAAACTGCTTCATGTAGAAGAAGCAAGGGGAAGGGGAAGTGGCTACAGTGGAGGGGAAGAACAGGAAGGCAAAAAGGCAAAACCCTATTCTCATTAAATTTGGCTCAGGGAGAGAATGACATACATATTAAATGGGATAACCCAACCTGCAGCAGAGCAGGGTGAAGGGGGTGAGAGGTGGGATGATGGAGGGGAGGACATTCTGGGGGGAGGGGAGGTTGGTAATATCCACTTTTGAAGAGGGAGAGGATCAAAGTAGGCAATGGACCGGGTGGGGGTTGGTTGGGTGTGAGGGTATTATAATCAGCCTTTTACAATATATGTACTTTTATAATGTTTTGCATAGCTATACATGTACAACACATACTGAATTACTTATCTTTCCAAGAGAGGAAGGGAATGGATCTGAAATTCGAGGTCTTAAAATTAAATGTTTCAAATATATACAAAAAAGAAGCGAAAAATGGAATTATGCTGTTTTTGTCTCATGTCTGCCGTATTATATTAGCATTATATGAAAAGCACCATCAAGTAAGCTTATTCCTTTACATTTTCATACCTGAGCTGAACAAAACCTATGCAAAATAACTCTTTTATGTTATGTAGTATCTTTTTCATCAATCTTATATCAATTTTAATATTAGCCTTCTGGGATTTCATGGAATTCTTTTTTTTTTTTACTTTGACTATGTGACCCTTATGAATATTATCTTTTAAAATCTTAATATATAAAAACCTGAAACCCAGACTAAAATTTGGAAAGTGAATCTCAGCAGATTTTGGAGTGTTGGAATCCACTGTGAGACAGAGTGCAGCAGAACTAGGGACTTTCCCACATGGGAAGGGGGACATTCAGAGGGTGTGGAGGCTGCCGCAGCTCCGAATAGAGAGCAGACCACAGTAGAGAGAGATGGTGCCCCAGACAACAGACTCATCCAGCCTAAGGGCAATTAGTAGCTATCTCTCCAGCATCTCACCATGGGATGGGAGGAATCATTGGAGCCAGGTAAGAGAGGGCTCAGGGCCCCCAAAAGAGATAGCAACTTCTCTTGGGGGAAGTTCCAAGCCTGGAAGTTTAGAAATCACCTCCCTGTCCTTCCAGGCACCAGGATGACGAAGTAAACTCTGGCTGCTCTGATTCTCTATCCCTGATCTAGAAAATCCAGAGATAAGTGTCCCACACAGAGTGAAATCCCGAGATAGAGGAAATAGCATCAGGCTTGGGAGTCACTGAGAAGGTGTATAACTGAGGTAGCAAGGAGTCTGAAGAGAAGAGGGGAGGAATCCCAACAAGCCCCACCTCACCTGACCAGCAAAAGCCTGCCTGAGCAGTAGCCCAGGGGCAAAGAAGCAGAAAGCTGAAGTGGTCAGAACACCCCTCCTTCTGGCCTTTGCCTGAATCTAGAAACTCAGAGGCTACAGCACACAAAGTCTACAACCAGGCCCTAACCCACAGGCTGAGAAATTAGGAAACAGGAAATTACAATGGGAAGGAAGGAATCTGAGAAGGATAAGGGGAAGGAAAGAAAATCTATTAGACCTCATCCTAGGGATCAAGAACAACCAAATACAGAAGACGATATAGACTGTATACTCACACCTGAGACCATGAAAGGAAATATTAACTAGTCTCAAACCCAAAAAGCATTCTTAGAGGGACTCAAGAAAGATTTTAAAGGCCATATTAGGGAAGTAGGAGACAAATTTAAATCTAGAGTGACCAAATTGGAAAAAAAAAAGTCTCACTGAAGAAAATAAATCCTTAAAAAGTAAAATTAGTGAACTAATTGTAGAAAATACCCCCCTAAAAAAGGACCTTCAAAATACCCCCTTTTAAAAAGAACTGAAGAAAATAATTCACTAAAAATTAGAATCTTTCAAATGGAAGCTCAGTTCTCTATGATGCACCAAGAGTCATTCAAACAAAACAGGAAGACTGAAAAATTGGAAAAATTTATAAAATATCTCACTGAAAAAAAAACAACTGACCTAGAGAACATATTCATAATACGTAAGAATTATTGGTCTGGATGAGCCAAGATGGCGGAGTAGAAACAGCATTTCCAATGTTCTCTGCCCAACACAAATTTCCAATAATGTGAAGGGGGACTCCAAACAACTTCTGGAGCTACAGCACCCACAGAACAGCACAGAGAAGCTAACCTCCTGCTGAGGACAGCCCAGCAGCCCTGCAGGAAGCGGCCAGCGGAGTGCTCTAAGAGCAGGCAGCACAGCGCACTAAGAACCAACACGCAGTGCACAGAGCTGAGCCCAGGTCCGCAGTTTTAGCCCCAGGGCGGCCGGGCCTAAAGTTGGCTGGAGGGACCCAAGAACACCAGCAATAGTGGCGATTCCAGAATTATCAGCACAGATATGCCTAGGACAAGGTGAGAGGTTAGTGACCTGTGGACTTTGGGACCCGTATTTGGGGAATGTGAGGCTGCCTCTGCTGGGAGCGAAAAGCTGCTGAAGAAACGCAGCACAGAAGCCATTTTGCAGTGTCAGTAGTGGCTCTAGCTCCTGGTCTTTGAACTGTAGGGAGATCCAGCAATCAGTCTGGGGGTTAATCGCTCTTGCTTTAGACTGCCTGGATCTGGATTGTGGTCTGGGGGGGAGGTTTGGGGTGGGTATCCAACTTACCAGAGTGGGTGGAGGCTTAACAGAGGCCACCCAACTGGCAGAAGTTGTGAAGACCCCATGTTTGGACAGAAGCTCCCCTGTCTGGTGGCAGAGTCCTACTGTGGCAACAAGCCCCAAAATCAAGGAATTAAGTGGCAACATGCCTAGGCAAATGAAACAAAATGAAAAGAAAAGTTCACCACAGGACTCCTATTTTAGGGGCAAAGAGGCTCAAAGCATGGAGGAGGACTGTGAGGTCAGAACTCCTGCACCAAAAGCCCCAAACGAAAATACAAGCTGGCTACAGGCCATAGCTGACCTTAAGAAGCAGATAAGAGAAGTGGGGGAAAAATTGGGAAGAGAAATGAAAAAGATGCAAGAAAAGTATGAAATGACAGTCAACAGCCTGACTGAGGAAAATAACACCTTAAAAAATAGACTAACTCAAATGGCAAAAGGCTCAGAAAGGCAATGAGGAGAAGAATGCCTTAAAAAGTCGAATTTGCCAGATGGAAAAAGAATCTCAAAATCTCACTGAGGAGATTCATTCCTTCAGAGTTAGACTGGAGCAAATGGAAGCTAGTGACTTTATGAGAAATCAAGATACTATTAAATAGATCCAAACAAATGAAAGAATAGAAAGCAATGTGAAATATCTCATGGGAAAAACCATTGACCTGGACAATAGATCCAGGAGAGATAATTTAAAAATTATTGGACTACCTGAAAGCCATGATCAAAGAAAGAACCTAAAAATCATCCTTAAAGAAATTCTCAAGGAAAATTGCCCTGATGTTTTACACCCAGTGGGGGAAATAGAGGTTGAAAGAATCCACCGATCACCTCCTGAAAATGATCGCAAAAAGAAAACTCCTAGGAATATTATAGCCAGGCTCCAGAACTCCCAGATCAAGGAGAAAATATTCCAAGCAGCCAGGAAGAAACAATTTCAATATTGTGGAAACACAATCAGAATAGCCCAGGACCTGGCAGCTTCTACACTGAGGGATCGAAGAGCATGGGATATGGTATTCCAGAGGGCAAAAGAGCTGGGATTGAAGCCAAGGGTCACCTACCCAGCAAAACTGAGTATCTTGTTTCAGGGAAAAATATGGTCATTCAGTGGAATAGAGGACTTTTGAGCATTCTTGATGAACAAACCAGAGTTGAATAGAAAATTTGACATTCAGACACAAGAAGGAAGAGATGCCTGAGAAGGTAATCAAGGAAAAGAAATCAAAAGGAACTTATCAAAGTTGGACTATTTACATTCCTACATGGAAAAACAATAACTGTGTTTGATGAAACCTCTCGCATTATGAAAGTAATTGAAGAAGGGTACATGGCATAAGTTCACAGGTATACATGGATAGAGGGCACAGGTTGAATTTGATGGGAAGGGATGATTTCTTTTTTTTTTTTGGAGGGCAGTTGGGGTTGGGTGACTTGCCTGGGGCCACGAGGCTGGGTTTTTGTTTGTGTGTTGGGTGTCTGGGGCCAGATCCGAGCTTCGGTCCTTCTGGCTCCAGGGCCGGTGCTCTGCTCCATGTGCCACCTAGCTGCCCCAAGGAAGGGATGAAGTCAAGAGGTGAGAGAGGAAAGTGGCAAGAGGAGATGGAGAGAGACAGGGTAGGGTAAACTCTCTCATGTAGAAGAGGCAAGGGGAAGTAGTTGCAGGGGAGGGGAAGAACAGGAAGGCAAAAAGGCAAAAGCATATTCTCATTGAAGTTGGCTCAAGGAGAAAACCACATACATACTAAATAGAATATCTTACCCTCACTCACTCTCCTGAGTAGGGGAAAGGAGGATGAGATGGGGGATGATGGAGGGCAGGGCATTCTGGGGGGACAGGAGATAGGAAGTACCCACTATCAAAGAGGGACAGGATCAAAGTAGGGAATGGACCAGGTGGGAGGTGAGACGGGTGGGAGGGAAATATAAGCAGTCTTTTACAATATATCTACTATGGTAGTGTTTTGCATAGGTATACATATACAACACATACTGAATTACTTATCTTCTCAGAGGGAGTGGGTGACAAGGGAGGAAGGGAATGGATCTGAAAATTGAAGTTTTAAAATTAAATGTTTCATAAGGTGTCCAGGCATTGGGGCCCAGAGATTCACCTTGCCCTAATGGCAAAGTCGAAGGGGGTATGGGAGAAGATATGGGAGAGAGCAGATTGGATGAGGGGATACGTTGTGGTACTGCTATTCTGGGGTGGTGGGTAGGGGAAAATGGGGTAAAAATGTAACTCATAATCTGGTGGAAATGAATGATGTAAACCAGAAGTTAATAAAGCATTTGTTTAATAAAAAAAGAATATAAAAAAGTTTCATAATTTACAATTATCATTTTTCCATGAAGGAATGTAAATAGTTCAACTTTGATACGTTACTTATGAGTTCTTTTCCCTGTTCTCCTCGTCTTGCTTCTTGTATCTGAATGTCTAATTTTCTATTCAACTCTGCTTTTTTTCATCAAGAATGCCTGAAAGGACTCTACTCCACGGAATGACCATTTTTTCCCATGAAAAATGATATTCTATTTTCTTGGTAGGTGATTCTTGGTTTTAATCCTAACTCCTTTGACCTCCCGAATATCACATTGTAAACACTATGATCCCTCAATGTAGAAGCTTCCAGATCCTGAGTTATCCTGATTGTGATTCCACAATGATCAAATTGTTTCTTCCTGGCTGCTTATAATATTTTCTCCTAGATCTGAGAACTCTGGAACTTTGCAATAATATTTCTAGAAGTTTTATTTTAGGGAGCTTTAGCAAGAGGTGCATTGCTTCAACCTCTATTTTGCCCTCTGGTTCTGAAACATCAGGGTAAATTTTCCTTGAGAATTTCTTGAAAGATGATTTCTACATTCTTTTTTTTTTTTGATCATGCCTTTAAGGTAGTCCACTAATTTTTAAATTATTTCTCCTGTATCTTTTTCCAGGTCAGTGGTTCTCCAAATGAGATATTACACATTGCCTTCTACTTTTTCTTTTTTTTTTAAACAAATGCTTTATTGACTTCTGTTTTACATCATTCATTTCCGCCAGATTTTGAGTTACAATCGTTTCCCCCCATTATTCCCCTACCCAACCTCCCAGAACAGCAGTCCCACAAGATATCGCTTCCTCCAATCTGCTCTCTCCCATACCTTCTCCCATACCCCCATCGACTTTTCCATTAGAGGAAGATGAATCTTTGTGTCCCAATGCCTGCACATCTTATCTCCCAATTATAGGCAAAAGAGTATTAATAATAGTATTTATATATATATATTTGAAACATTTAATGTTACGACCTCGAATTTCAGATCCATTTCCTTCCTCCCTTGTCACCCATTCCTTCTTGGAGATAAGTAATTCAGTATATGTTGTACATGTCTAGCTATGCAAAACATTATCATAGTAGATATATTGTACAAGGCTGCTTATAATTCCCTCCCACTCATCCCACCCCCACCTGGTCCATTCCCTACATGATCCTGTCCCTCTTCTATAGTGGGTACTTCCAACCTCCCCTCACCCCAAGGATGCCCTCCCATCCATCATCCCTCCTCTCATCCCCTTCCCCCTATCCTGCTGCAGGTTGAGATATCCCATTTAGTATGTATGTCATTTTCTCCCTGAACCAAATTCAATGTGAATGTGGTTTTGCCTTTTTAGCCTTCCTTATTCTCCCCCACCTTTGCAACCACTTCCCCTACATGAGATAGTTTACCCTACCATGTCTCTCCCCATCTCCTCTTGCCACTTTCCTCTCTCACCTCATAATTTCATCCCTTGAGTATTCTCCCTTCCCAACAAATTCAACCTATGCCCTCTATCCATATATAACTGTAACCATATACACACACATTCACATATGTATTCATATGACCACACCCCCTTCTTCCATTATTTTCATAGTGAGAAAGATATCATCAGTCACAGTTATTGCTTTTCCATATAGGAATGTAAATAGTTCAACTTTGATAAGTTCCTTTTGATTTCTTTTCCCTGATTACCTTCTCAGGCATCTCTTCCTTCTTGTGTCTGGATGTCAAATTTTCTATTCAACTCTGGTTTTTTCCTCAAGAATGCTTGAAAGTCCTCTATTCCACTGAATGACCATATTTTCCCCTGAAACAAAATACTCAGTTTTGCTGGGTAGGTGACCCTTGGGTTCATTCCCAGTTCTTTTGCCCTCTGGAATATCATATTACATGCCCTTTGATTCCTCAGTGTAGAAGCTGCCAGGTCCTGGGCTATTCTGACTGTGTTTCCACAATATTGAAATTGTTTCTTCCTGGCTGCTTGTAGTATTTTCTCCTTGATCTGGGGATTCTGGAACCTGGCTATAATATTTCTGGGCGTTTTCTTTTTGGGATCTTTTTCAGGAGGTGATCGGTGGAATCTTTCAACCTCTATTTTGCCCTCTGGATCTAAAACATCAGGGCAGTTTTCCTTGAGAATTTCTTGAAGGGTGATTTCTAGGTTCTTTCCTTGATCATGGCTTTCAGGTAGTCCAATAATTTTTAAATTGTCTCTCCTGGATCTATTCTCCAGGTCAGTGGTTTTTCCCATGAGATATTTCACATTGCCTTCTAATCTTTCGTTTGTTTGGATCTGCTTAACAGCATCTCGATTTCTCACAAAGTCACTAGCTTATATTTGCTCCAGTCTAACTCTGAAGGAATGAATCTCCTCAGTGAACTTTTGAGATTCTTTTTCCATCTGGCAAATTCGACTTTTAAGGCATTCTTCTCCTCATTGCCCTTTTGGGCCTCCTTTGCCATTTGAGCTAGTCTATTTTTTAAGGTGTTGTTTTCCTCAGTCAGGCTGTTGACCCTCATTTCATACTTTTCCTGCATCCTTCTCATTTCTCTTTCTAATTTTTCCTCCACTTCTCTTATTTGATTTTTAAATTCCTTCTTAAGGTCCTCTATGGCCTGCAACCCGCTCATGTTTTCCCCTGGGGCTTTTGGAGCAGGACTTCTGACCTCACAGTCCTTTTCCCGCTCTATGCCCCCAAAATAGGAGTCTGGGGTTGCATTTTTCTGTTTCTTTTGCCTTGGCATGTTGCCACTTAATTGCTTGACTTTTGGGCTTGTTGCCACACTATGGCTTTAAGGCCGGATAGAGGAATTTTCATCCCGAACGTGTGGGGGGCAACTTCCGTTTCTGGCAAGCTGTAAACCCACCCACGACTTCCACCCTTGATCACAATCCAGATCCAGGGAGGTTAAAGCAAGAGCGATTACCCCCCAAGACTGATCGCTGGATCTCCCCACGATTTGTAGGCTGGGAGCCGGAAATGCCTATGAAAACTACAAAATGGCGTGTCTCCTCAGAGGCTTCTAGCCCCCAGGGGAGGAAGCTGAGGCATTCCCCAAATACCTGTCCCAAAGTCCATAGGACACTAACCTCTTACTTTGTCCTACGCATGTCTATGTTGATAATTTTGGAGTCGCCACAGCTCCTGGTGTTCTGGGGTTCCTCCAGCTGGCTTCTGGCCCTGCCGCCCTGGGGCTAAAACCTCGGCTCACGCGGACCTGAGCTCGGCTCGGCTCGGCTCCTGCGCTCTGAGCTCTGTGCGCTGCCGGCTCCCAGACCACTGCGCTGGTCCTTCCTGCAGGGCTGCTGGGCTGTCCTCAGCAGGGGGTTAGCTTCTCTGTGTCGTTCTGTGGGTGCTGGGGCTCCGGAAGTTGTTCAGAGTCCTTTTTTACATAGTTTGTGGGGAATCTGGGGGCAGAGAGGCTTGGACGAGCTGTTTCTACTCCGCCATCTTGGCTCCGCCCCGCCTTCTACTTTTTCATTTCTTTGAATTTGTTTCATAGTGTCTTGATTTCTTTTTTTTTTATTAAACTAATGCTTTATTAACTTCTGGTTTACATCATTCATTTCCACCAGATTATGAGTTATATTTTCCCCCATTTTTTCCCTATCCACCACCCCAGAAAAGCAGTCCCACTAGATATCCCCTCATCCAATCTGCTCTCTCCCATATCTTTTCCCATACCCCCTTCGACTTTGCCATTAGGGCAAGGTGAATCTCTGAGCCCCAATGCCTGGCCATCTTATGAAACATTTAATTTTAAAACTTCGATTGTCAGAATGCAAAATGGCTTCTCTGCCTCATTTCTTCAACAGATTTTCGCCCCCAGGGGGGGAAGCCACTTGTTCTCCAAATACTGGTTCCAAAGTCCATAGGGCACAAACCTCTCACTTTGTCCTAGGCATATCCGTGCTAATGATTCTGGAATCACCACAACTGCTGGTTTTCTGGTGTCCCTCCAGCCACCTAAAGTCCCGGCTGCCCTGGGGCTTAAACCGCGGTGGCCTGGGCTCAGCTCCCAGAGAGCTGTGCTGTTGGTTCCCAGCATGCTGTGCTGCCTGCTCTCAGAGTGCTGTGCTGGCCACTCCTTGCAGGGATACTGGGTTCTCCTCAGCAGGAGGTTAGCTTCTCTGTGTCTTTCTGTGGGTGCTGGGGCTCCAGAAGTTGTTCAGAGTCCCCTTTCACATTGTTTGGAATTTGTGTGGGGCAGAGCCCCTTGGAAATGCTGTTTCTACTCCTCCATCTTGGCTCTGCCCGAGTACCTTGATTTCTCATAGAGTTTGTAGCTTCCATTTGCTCCCATCTATTTCTGAAGGAATAATTCTCTTCAGTGAGCTTTTGAGAGTCTTTTTTCTTCTGGCAATTTCAGCATCTTAAGGCATTCTTCTCCTTATTGGCTTTTGGAGCCTCTTTCGCCATTTGAATTATTCTATTTTAATGTGTTATTTTCTTCAGTCAGGTTGTTGACTCTCATGTCATAATTTTCTTGCATCATTCACATTCCTTTTCCCAATATCTCCACTTCTCTAATTTTGTTTTTAAAATCATTTTAAGCTCCTCTATGACTTGGAATCAGCTAATATTTTCCTTGGAAGCTTTTGGTTCAGGAGTTCTGACTTTGCTGTCTTCCTCCTGTTCCATGCTTTGATCCCCTTTGTCCCCCAAATAAAAGTCAAATATTGGATGGCTCTTCTTGCTTTGCTTTCTTTGCTTTCTCATGTTGCCACTCAATTACTTGACTTTTGAGCCTTTTGCCACAGTAGAACCCTTCTATCAGAAAGGGGACCTTTGTCCCAATTGATGGAGTTTTCACGGTTGCTTGAGCTATAAGTTGAGTGCCCTCTTTGAAGCCTCCACATGCTCTGCCAAACTTGTCATGCACCCCAAGACCTCAACTCTAGACAGCAATCCAGAACCAAGTAGGTTAAAGCAAGAGTGATTACCCATCAGGCTGGTCACTTGGTCCCCCTACAATCTGCAGGCCAGGAGCTCTGAAGCAGCCACACACAATTGGCTGCACGGCAACAGCACCTCAGCCATTTCTCCCTCCAGGTGGTAAAGGCTGGACCACACTTCCGGACTCCTGGTTCAAAAGTTCCCACCACACTGACCACTCATTTTTCCTTAACATGTATGGGTTGATAATTCTGGAGATTGCCACAGCTGCTGGTGATCTGAAGTCCCTCCAGAAGGCAGCTGGTTCTGGCTGCCCTGAGGTTAAAACCTTAGGTTCACATGGAGCTAGGCTCAGCATCCACAATATTAAGCTGGCTTCTTCCTCCCAGCCTGACAGATGATCTTCAGTGGAAAATTAGATTCTGTCTGTCTTTTTGTGGCTTCTCTACTCCAAAAAAGTTTGTTTAGAGACATTTTTTACATGAATTGGCGGAGTTGGAAGTGGGAGACACATGGAAATTCTGTTTCTACTCTGCCATCTTGATGCCACCCTCTACCCCCACTCTCCAATTTTTACTTTTAAGAAATTTTCTCCAGGTAGGTTTTGTATCTCCTTTGCCATTTAACTAATTGCACTTTTAAGTAGTTATTTTCTTCAGTGAATTTTCTTTCCATTTTTCCAATTGTATTTTGAAAATAATTGGTCAATTTATTTTTTACTTTCTAACTTAGCCTTTAACACCCTTCTTCAGCTCTTCCAAGAATGTTTTTGGACTTGAAACCAATCGATATTTCCTTTTGAGTTTTCAGCTATGGGTATAGGGTCAATGCTGTTCTCTTCTCAATTTGATTCTTCCTACTCACCATAATAGGATCCTAAAGTCTTTGTTTTTCCAATTTGTTTTTGTCTACTGTGTTTGCTGATTTTATGACTTTTATACTGGATCTCTGCTTCTGTGTCACAGAGGGCTATGATCCACCTTTCTTATTCTGGGAGACAGGGATCGGTTATTCTTTCTGTGCAGTGGTCTCTGGTTCTGCCAGTGAAAGGTTATATAATACTGCAACTCACCTTGTGCTGAGCTAAAGCTGGCTGCTGAGTGACAAAAATGAAATGATGTCTGGACTTTATGTCTTTCCCCAGTGTTGCATTGAACCTAGCAGTGTGATGTATGGGTGAAGCTAGAGCTCAGGCAGACTGAACTACATGTGGCCAGGGCTGTTGTGATGTCTGCTGATTACCCTTCTTGTGCTAAGGCACTCTTGGGGTTCCGGTGTCAATCTCAAATCAAAGGCATCCACAATTTCTGATATACTTTTATTTTCCATTTTGTTCTCTACGTGTTCTTTTTTGGTTTTCTTTAAATGTAGATATTGATGAAACAGATCAGCATTTTTTCCACAGATTTTCAGTGCCTTTAAGTTGCTTCTTACAAGGGTGTATTTAATGCCTGTCCTTAGCGGTATTGCTTTAGTGATCCACCTTTCCCCCTATGATTCTTTTGTGATGATGGATACTGTACTTACTGCTATGTGTGTGGTCTGAAATGTTTTCTGCTTTCTATCAAATACTGTGAGAGAAAATATTCATTTGTGATGACTACTTGTACCAGATTCAAGCTTGAAAAATTACTATGGCATAACAGATATGTTAGCTCTATTCATACCATAATTCTCAGCAAGGGCTTTTTATTCTAACTCCAGTTTAAATGTTTTGTTGTTGGTATCATTGAGTCACTCAGTTGTGTCCAACTTTATGTGAGCCCATGGACCATAACACACTAGTCCCTTTTATCTTCCTCTATCACTCAGATTTCATCCAATTCTATGTTTATTATTTCTGTGATATGATATTATCTAACCATCTCATCTTCTGAATTCCCTTTCTCCTGTTGCTTTCAATCTATCTCAACATCAAGTTCCTTTGCAAACAGTTCCATAGTCTCATTATGTAACCAAAATATTTGACTTTCAGCTTTAGTATTTCACATTCCAATGAATAGTATTAATTGATTTCTTTAAATATTGACTGATTTTATCTCTTTGTTATCTAAGGGACTCTACAAAGTCTTCTCTAGCGTCACAATTTGAAAGTATCATTTCTGTGGGTCTCAGCTTTTCTTATAGTCCATCCAACTCTCATAGACATACATTGCCATTAGAAAAAATACATAGCTTCAACTACAAGGTTTTTTTTTTTTTCGATAAGGTGATATTTTGGCTTTTTAGTAGTATCTATCTATCTATCTATCTATCTGTCTGTCTGTCTGTCTATCTATCTATATCTATATACACACATCTCTCTCTCTCTCTCTCTCTCTCTCTCTCTCTCTCTCTCTCTCTCTTTCTCTCTCTCTTTCTCTAGCTATATTTGGATATATACATATCTAAAATATCTAAACAGTATCTTGTCTAGATTTGTCATAGCCATCCTTCTAAGAAGGAAATGACTTTTAATTTCAATGCTGAAGTCACTGTTTGCAGTTATCTTTGAGCCCAGGAATATAAAAACTGATATTTCTTCCCTTTATTTACCCTCTTTTTGCTGGGAAATAGTGGGAACAGTTGACAATATTTTAGATTTTTTTCCCCTCATGCCTGACATTTACTTTCTTTTTGTTTGTCTTTATTAATTTATTTACTTTAAGTTTACAACATTCAGTCCCCCAGTTCTTTGAGTTTCATATTTTCTCCCGCTCCTTCCCTTTCCCCTCCACCCCCATGGCGGCATACAATTAGGCATAGGATCTACAGATACTTTTGTATTAGACATTGTTCAGGTTATAAAGAAGGATTTTATCAGATGGAATGAACAGTGGGAAAGAGGAAACAAAACCAAACAAGAAAAAGCAATAGAGCAGGTCATTTGTTTCAATCTGTCTTAAAACTCTGTTCTGTCTGGTTCTTTCTCTGACTGTAGACATCTCTCTCCATCATAAGACTTTTGGAGTTTTCTTATAGCCCTACATTTCTGAGAAGACTCCAGTCTATCAAAGTTAGTTGTCACACATACGTTGTATCTGTAACTGTGTACAAATTTCTCCTGGTTCTGCTCTTCTCACTCAGCATCAGTTCATACAAGCCTCTCCAGGTAGATATGAAGTCTATCTACTCTTTGTTTCTTATGATACAATATTATTCCATTACATTCATATACCATAACTTATTTATCAATTCCCCAATTGATGGTCATTCTCATAATTTCCAGTTCTTTGCCATCACAAAAAGAGCTGCTATAAATATTTTTGTACATATGGGTCTTTCTCCCCCTTCTGTGATCTCTCTGGGATACAACACCAGAAGTGGTATTACTGGGTCAAAGGATATAAAATTACTTATAGCCTTTTGTGCAAAGTTCCAGATTTCTCTCCAGAATGATTGGATCAATTCACAACTCCACCAGCAATGTTTTAGTGTTCAAATTTTTCCACATCCTCTCCAGCATTTATCATTGTCCTGTTTTGTCATCTTAGCCAATCTGACTGTTGTGATGTGGTACTTCAGAATTGTTTTGATTTGCATTTCTCTAATTAATAGTGATTTAGAGTATTTATTCACATGCTTTTAGATATCTTTAATTTCTTCCTCTGAGAACTGTCTGTTGGGGAATGACTTGAATTCTTACAGATTTGACCCAATTCTCTGTATTTTTTAGAAATGAGGCTTTTATCAGAGACATTGGTTATAAAAATTCTTTCCCATTCTCCCTACCTCTTAATCATGGTTACGTTGGCTTTGTTTGTACAGAAGCTTTTCAGTTTCATATAATAAAAGTTATCCATTTTGCATTTTATGATGCTCTCTAATTATTGTTTGGTCATGAAATCTTCCCCTTTCCGTAAATCTGACAGGTAAACTCTCCCATGCTTTCCCAGATTGCTTACAGTATCACCTGTTATACATAGATCATGCTCCCATTTAGATTTAATATTGGTATATGGTGTTAAATAATTGTCTATGCCCAGTTTAGTTTTCCCAGAAGTTTTTGTCAAATGGTGATTTCTTATCCCAAAAACGGGGGTCTTTGGGTTTTTCAAAGTGTATACTATTACTGTCTTTGACTTCAGACACAATCTCTTCCATTGATCCCCTGTTCTATTCCTCAACCAGTACCAAGTAGTTTTGATGACTGCTGCTTTATAATACAGATTAAAATCTGGTATAGCTAGGCCACCTTACCTAACATTTCTTTTCATTAATACCCTTGATATTCTGGACCTTTTGTTCTTCCAAATGAGTGTTGTTACTATTTTTTCTAGGTCTATAAAGTAATTTCTTGGAAAGTTGATTGGAATGGCATTAAACATGTAATTTACTTTATGTAAAATATTCATTTTTACTATATTAGCTTGACCCAGCCATGAACATTTGATGATTTTTCCAGTTAGATAGATCTGACTTTAATTGTGTGGAAAGCATTTTGTAGTTGTGTTCATATAGGTACTGGGTTTGTTATGGCAGGTAGATTCCCTAATATTTTATAATGTCTACAGTAACTATAAATGGGATTATCTTTCTATCAATTACTGTTGGAATTCAATGGAAATATATAGGGATGCCTGGCTATAATATTTCTAGAAGTTTTCTTTTTGGGATCTTTTTCAGGAGGTGATGTGTGGATTCTTCAACCTCTATTTCCCCCTCTGGGTGTAAAACACCAGGGCAATTTCCCTTGAGAATTTCTTGAAGGTTGATTTCTAGTTTCTTTCTTTGATCATGGCATTCAGGTAGTGCAATAATTTTTAAATTATTTCTCCTGGATCTATTTTCCAGGTCAATGGTTTTTCACATAAGATATTTGACATTGCCTTCTATCCTTTCATTTGTATGGATCTGTTTAACAGCATCTTGATTCCTCATAAAGTCACTAGCTTCCATTTGCTCCAGTCTAACTCTGAAGGAATGGATCTCCTCAGTGATCTTTTGAGATTCTTTTTCCGTCTGGCAAATTCGGGTTTTTAAGGCATTCTTCTCTTCATTGCCCTTTTGGGTCTGTGCTCAGCTTCAAGAAAACTGACTGTGCTGTCAGTTCCCAGTGCAATTCAATGGCAGTTCCCTGCCCAGCTGCCAGGCTATCCTCAGTGGGAGGTTAGCTTCTCTGTGTCATTCTGTGGGTGCTGGAGCTCCAGAGGTTATTCCGAGTGCTCATTTTACATGGTTTGGAAGTGGTGTGGGCTGGAAGTGCTGTTTCTACTCTGCCATCTTGGCTCTGTGCCCCCATCACTTAGTTTTATTTATTAATTCAATAGTTTTCTTAATTTCAATTTTATTAATCTCTCCTTTTTGCTTTCAATAATTCTAATTTAGTATTTAATTGCGGATTCTCAATTTGTTCATTTTCTAGCTTTTTCAATTGCATGCTCCATTAATTGAACTTCCTTTTCTCTAATTTATTCATGTATGCATTCAGGGTTCTAAAACTTTTCCTAAAAACCACCTTTGCTGCATCCAACAAATTTTGGTATATTGTCTCATTATTGTCATTCTCTTGAATGAAGTTAATGTTTATATGATTTCCTGTTTGACCCACTCATTCTTTAGGATTAAATTCTTTTCTTTACAAGGAGTTTTTAGTCTTTCTTTACATGGCCCTTTTTTGCATATGATTTTTATTTCATCGTGCTCTGAAAAGAATGCTTTTAATATTTCTGACCCTCTGAACTGAATTGTGAGGTTTTTATGTCCTAGTACATGATTGATTTTTGTCTATGTGCCATGCACCATTGAAGGGAAGGTATATTCCTTTTTACCCCCATTCACTTTTCTCCAGAGATCTATCATACCTACATTTTCTAAAATTTTATTCACCTCATTAACTTCTTTTTGTTTATTTTGAGGTTGGATATATCAAGTTCATAAAGCGGGAGGTTAAATTTCCCCACTACTATAATTTTACTATTGATTTCTTCCTCTAATTCCCTTACCTTCTCCTCTAGGAATCTGGATGTTATACTATTTGGACCATGAATGTTAAGTAATGATATTGCTTCATTCTCGATGGTGCCTTTTAAAAGGGACCCTCCATCCTATTCCCTCCCCTGTTTATTCTTACATATATTATCCCCTTCTCCCTTCCCCTCCTTAAGAGTTTTCCTTTTGTCCACCACCTCCTTCAGTATTCTCTTCTTCTCAGATCGGTTCCCTTTTCCTCCCCTTCTCCCTTACTTCTTTCTTCCCTTCTAACCCCCCCTTTCTTAGGCATTCCTCCCTCCTACTGCCTGTAGGGTATTTCTTCTTCCCACCAAGAGTGACAGGAACAACTCTTATTCAAAGTTCTTCTCCCTCCCATTTTTCCCTCTATTATGATAATGTTTTGTGTCCCTTCTCCATAGTATCCCATGCTTAACTGGCTGTGTTATTCCCTCCTTGCACCAGAACCATTGAGGTAAAAGCTCATATAATACTCATCTCTCTCCCTTCTTTCCTTCTCCTATATTGCTTTTATGCCTCTTTGTGTGGCATAATTTACCTTTTTCCACTTCATTCTTTCCTGTTCTTCCATTGCAGTCCCTTTGCAGCTCTTAATAAGATTTTTATCACCATTTTGTGCAATTTATACTCATACCCTCTACTTGTCTATAAACAGTTTGCTCTTATTAAATCACAAGGTGTCTGTATGTGTGTGTGTGTGTGTGTGTGTGTGTGTGTGTGTTTTCCTTGTTTACCTTTCTATATCTCTCTTGTGTCTCATAATTGAGGGTTGAATTTTCCATTAAGCTCTGGCTTTTTCATCAGGAAGGTCTGGAAATCTATTATATCATTTAATGATGATCTCCTTGCCTGGAAGGCAAGGTTCCCTGGGTAGGTGATTCTTGGTTGTAACCTGAACTCTTTTGCCTTTCAAAAAATTGTATTCCCTAGATGGCGGAGTAGAAACAGCTCATCCAAGCCACTCTGCCCCCACATTCCCCCCAAACGATGTAAAAGGGGACTCTGAACAACTTCTGGAGCCCCAGCACCCACAGAACGACACAGAGAAGCTAAACTCCTGCTGAGGACAGCCCAGCAGCCCTGCAGGAAGGACCAGCACATCGGTCTGGGACCTGGCAGCATGCAGTGCGCAGAGCGCAGGAGCCAAGCCGAGCCGAGCCAAGGTCCACATGAGCCGAGGTTTTAGTCCCAGGGAGTCAGGGCCAGCAGCCAGCTGGAGGAACCCCAGAACACCAGGAGCTGTGGCAACTCCAGAATTATCAACATAGACTTGCCTGGGACAAAGTAAGAGGTTAGTGTCCTATGGACTTTGGGACTGGTATTAGGGAATGCGTCAGCTCCCTCCCCTGGGGGCCAGAAGCCGCTGAAGACAAACGCCATTTTGTAGTTTTCAGAGGCAGCTCCCACTCCCAGCCTGCAAATTTATAGGGAGATCCAGTGATCAGTCTTGGGGGGTAATCGCTCTTGCTTTAACCTCCCTGGATCTGGATTGTGATCTACGGTGGAAGTTGTGGGTGGGTTTACAGCTTGCCAGAAAAGGAAGTTGCCCCCCACACGTTCAGGACGAAAATTCCTCAATCTGGCCTTAAAGCCATAGTGTGGCAACAAGCCCAAAAGTCAAGTAATTAAGTGGCAACATGCCAAGGCAAAGGAAACAGAAAAATGCAACCCTAGACTCCTATTTTGGGGGCATAGAGCAGGAAAAGGACTGTGAGGTCAGAAGTCCTGCTCCAAAAGCCCCAGGGGAAACCATGAGCGGGTTGCAGGCCATAGAGGACCTTAAGAAGGACTTTAAAAATCAAATAAGAGAAGTGGAGGAAAAATTGGAAAGAGAAATGAGAAGGATGCAGGAAAAGTATGAAATGAGGGTCAACAGCCTGACTGAGGAAAACAACACCTTAAAAAATAGACTAACTCAAATGGCAAAGGAGGCCCAAAAGGGCAATGAGGAGAAGAATGCCTTAAAAAGTCGAATTTGCCAGATGGAAAAGAATCTCAAAAGTTCACTGAGGAGATTCATTCCTTCAGAGTTAGACTGGAGCAAATGGAAGCTAATGACTTTATGAGAAATCAAGATGCTGTTAAGCAGATCCAAACAAATGAAAGATTAGAAGGCAATGTGAAATATCTCATGGGAAAAACCACTGACCTGGAGAATAGATCCAGGAGAGACAATTTAAAAATTATTGGACTACCTGAAAGCCATGAACAAGGAAAGAACCTAGAAATCACCCTTCAAGAAATTCTCAAGGAAAACTGCCCTGATGTTTTAGATCCAGAGGGCAAAATAGAGGTTGAAAGAATCCACCGATCACCTCCTGAAAAAGATCCCAAAAAGAAAACTCCCAGGAATATTATAGCCAGGTTCCAGAATCCCCAGATCAAGGAGAAAATACTACAAGCAGCCAGGAAGAAACAATTTCAATATTGTGGAAACACAATCAGAATAGCCCAGGACCTGGCAGCTTCTACACTGAGGGATCGAAGGGCATGGAATATGATATTCCAGAGGGCAAAAGAACTGGGAATGAACCCAAGGGTCACCTACCCAGCAAAACTGAGTATTTTGTTTCAGGGGAAAATATTGTCATTCAGTGGAATAGAGGACTTTCAAGCATTCTTGAGGAAAAAACCAGAATTGAATAGAAAATTTGACACCCAGATACAAGAAGGAAGAGATGCCTGAGAAGGTAATCAGGGAAAAGAAATCAAAAGGAACTTATCAAAGTTGAACTATTTACATTCCTATATGGAAAAGCAATATCTGTGACAGATGATATCTTTCTCACTATGAAAATAATGGAAGAAGGGGGTGTGGTCATATGAATGCACATGTGAATGTGTGTGTATATGGTTACAGTTATATATGGATAGAGGGCATAAGTTGAATTTGTTGGGAAGGGAGAATACTCAAGGGATGAAATTATGAGGTGAGAGAGGAAAGTGGCAAGAGGAGATGGGGAGAGACAGGGTAGTGTAAACTATCCCATGCAGAAGAAGCAAGGGGAAGTGGTTGCAAAAGAGGGGGAGAATAAGGAAAGCTAAAAAGGCAAAACCACATTCACATTGAATTTGGTTCAGGGAGAAAATGACATACATACTAAATGGGATATCTCAACCTGCAGCAGGATAGGGGGAAGGGGGATGAGAGGAGGGATGATGGATGGAAGGGCATCCTTGGGGTGAGGGGAGGTTGGAAGTACCCACTATAAAAGAGGGACAGGATCATGTAGGGAATGGACCAGGTGGGGGGTGGGATGAGTGGGAGGGAATTATAAGCAGCATTGTACAATATATCTACTATGATAATGTTTTGCATAGCTAGACATGTACAACATATACTGAATTACTTATCTCCCCAGAGGGAATGGGTGACAAGGGAGGAAGGAAATGGATCTGAAATTTGAGGTCGTAACATTAAATGTTTCAAATATATATGAATACTATTATTAATACTCTTTTGCTTGTAATAGGGAGATAAGAAGTGCAGACATTGGGATGCAAAGACTCACCTCCCTCTAATGGAAAAGTCGATGGGGGTATGGGAGAAGATATGGGAGAGAGCAGATTGAAGGAAGCGATATCTTGTGGAATTACTGTTCTGGGTGGTTGGGTAGGGGAATAATGGGGGGAAAAATGATTGTAACTCAAAATCTGGCAGAAATGAATGATGTAAAACAGAAGTTAATAAAGAATTTGTTTAAAAAAATTGTACTCCACTTCCTCTGATTTTTCAATATAGAACCTGCTAAATCCTGTGCAATCATCACTGTGGTTCCTTGATATTTGAATTGTTTCTTTCTGGCAGTTTAAGGTATTTTCTACATTACCTTTGTGTTTGGCCACAACATTTTGAGGATTTTTCAATTAGGGATATCTTTCAGGATGTGACCAGTGTATTCTCTCAATTTCTATTTTAACCTCTGGTTCTATTATCTCTGGGAAATTTTCCTTCACGAGCTCTTGGAAAATATTGTCCAGGCTCATTTTTTTCATCATGATTTTCTGGTAGGCCTATGATTCTCAGATTGTCTCTCCAGGATCTCTTTTCCATGTCAGTTATTTTTCCATTGAGACTTTTTGCCTCTTTTTTCTAATTTTTCATTCTTGATGTTTTTTTTTTTTGTTTGTTTTTTTTTTTTTTTACTAAATCCTGGTTCCTCATAGAGTTATTTGCTTCAATGTGGTTGATTCTAGTTTTTAGTGAATTGTTTTGCTCAGTTAGTTTTTGGGGCTCCTTTTCCATATCACACATTTTTTTTTCTTTTTAAGGAGCTGTTTTCTTCATTTTGATATTTTCTAATTTTGCAATTTTGATTTTAAAAGAATTATTCATCTGCTCTTCAATCTCTCTCATTCAGTTTTCAAAGTTTGTTTTGAGCTTATCCAAAAATGCTTTCTATACTTGAGACAAGTTCCCTGTTGAAGCTTCAGCTGTGGTTGTACAGTCAACACTGAATTTGGTTTCTCCCTCTCAAGATAGTAGGACTCCAGAGTCTTTGTCTTTGCAGTGTGCTTTCTACCCATTTTGAGGCAGAGCCCTAGCCATGCCCTTCCTCTAGAGTTCCCAAGCCTTTACTCTTTTAAGATTTTCCTGGGGCAATAATTACCATGTTTTCATCGTCAGAGGAGGGGGTTGGAGCTGTCAGGGTTCACTCTGCCATACTGGTCCCTGGAGATAAAGATAGGGGCTTTTTAAATTTCTGGGCTGTGGGTTGGTAGACCCAAGAGTAGTTGCTTCCCCTGCCAGAAGACCTGCATTTGATCTTTACCCTGCTCAGTCTAGTCCCAGCCCTTCAGTGATAGGCCCAGCAATGACCCTTTTTGTTGGTGGATCAACTTGACCCCATATTGTTCCCACCTTGTCAGGTCCTCCATCTGCCTGACATCATCATCCTGACATCTAAAATTTTTGATAAAAAGTTTCAAGTCAGCTTCTACATCCTCTTCTTTCACCCTCATCAAGGGGTTGTGTCATTTCCTCCAACTTCTGCCTTCAGAGGAATATAATCTGCATTTCTGAGATTGATGATATGTCTCCAGGCAACCTTAATTCTGGTTTTTGATTCATCCAGCCTTGTCATAGTCTTTTTCAGTCTTAAACCGATCCATTTTTACATGTTTAGTTCTACCTTTTTCTTATTGACATAACTGTTGTTTCCTCTGGAGACAAATATGATGATCTGACATTCCTATCTTTTTTTTAAAATTTGACATATTTTTTGTGATCCACACATTAAAAGGTATTAGTGTGGTCAATGAAGCAGAAATGGACATTTTCCTGGAATTCCTTGTTTTCTCCATTAACCAACAAATGTTGGCAATTTGGCCTCCATTTCTTCTGCCTCTTTGAAAACCCATCTGGTCTTCTGATAATTCTCAGTTCACATATTACTGAATCCTAGCTTAAAAAATCTTATACATAACCATGGTGATGTATAAAATAATCAGGAATATTTAATAACTGAACATTTTAGCATTACCTTTCTGGGATGTAAACTGATCTTTTCCAATCCAGTGGCCACTGTGCTAATTTTTTTTTAATTTGCTGGCATATAGAATGCAGCACTTGAACAGCATCATCTTTTAGGATTTAAATAAATAGTTCAGTCAGATTTTATCACATTTACTAGCCCTCTTGTTAGCAGTGCTTCCTAAGGTACACTTGACTTCATTCTCTAAGATGTCTGACTCTGGGTCAGTAACCACACTGCTACGATTATCAGTGATTTTAAGATTTACTTTCATGTACTTCTTTTGTATATACTTGCCACCTCTTCTTAATATCTTCTGCTACTTTTAAATCCCTAAATTTTTGTATTTTATCATGACTATTTATGCATGAAACTTTCCCTTGATAACTCTGATTTTCTTAAGGAGATCACTTCCCCTCCCCCCCCCCCCGCCATTGTATTGTTTTCTTCAATTTCTTTGAATTGCTCATTTAAGAAAATTATATCTCCTTGTAATTCAGTATTCAGTTGGGTATATCCTTCCCTTGTTCCTTTCCTTTTCTCTTTCTTTCTTTCCTCAACTATTTGTAAAGCCTCATCAGACAGTCATTCCCATTTCTTGCTGTTCTATTTCTCTGGAACATTTTTGTTGTTATTGTTGTGGTTGCTACCTCCTGTACAGTATTTTGAATATCTATTGACTGTTCTTTAGGCACTTTATCTAGCAGATCTAATTCATTTAATCAATACATCACGCCCACTTCATATTCATAAGGGGTATTATTTAGATCATATTTATATGGTCTGATGATTTTCACTTCTTTCTTCAATTTAAGTCTGAATTTCACAACAAGAAGTTTATGATCTGAGCAATAGTCAGTTCCAGATTATTTCCTTCTCACAATCATTTGAGATAGCAATGCTGTTTTCATCATCCCATTTATTATTGAGTAGGATTTCTGGAATTTAGATGAAGCACATATGTGAAATGTCCTCGGGGTCTTCAATTTTTCCTCTTCTGATTTTCCTCTTTGACTTCAATTCTTTTTTTTTTTTTTAATAATCTAAGTCAAAAGACTTGGACAGCTATGTAGCACTGTACATAATACTCCAAATGTGGACTCAGGAAGAACTGAGTTTGAATTCTGCTTTGGCATTTGCTAGCTGTGTGACCCTGAGCAAGTTATTCAACATCTGTAAAATGAGCTAGATAAGGAATGACAAACCACTTCAGTACCTTTGTGAAGAAAACACAACATGAGGTTATGAAGAATAGGACAGAAATAAAAACAACAGCAACTAAAAGTCAAAAGACTTAGGGATTACAGAATATTTTAGGGGAGATGAGACTATGCTTTTCAGCAGTTCATTGCTGTGTGACTCAGAGTTAAGAGCACCATTGACAAAAGCAGTGTGAAGTCTTTACCTATAAATTGCGAGATCTGTACCTAACCTTGTCATGTTGTGAGAATGACAATTAATCAAATCATTCATGACTTCATTGCATCTCATATACATTCATGGATTACCTTTCTTACTGGTTAGCACCATCAACACTTACAGAATATGAGATATTGCCATTTTTGATGGGTTCCAATATATCTTGTCTTCTTGTGGCATCATAATGGGAACAAAGCATACTTGCTCTAATGTCTCCCAGTGTGAAGCTCATCATAAACATGATTATGCATAGTGTAAACCTGTAACACAATGTCACCCTGATTATTTCATATACAAAATATATGTTTCATCATATGAGTTGGGTCATTATTGCAGTCAGTAATGCAGACATTTTCTGCTTACACAAGTATACTTTTCTGCACACCTCCCTTCTGTCACCTTCAGAGGTTCTCATGAGTTTGTCTTTTCCCTCTCCACCACCCAGAGTAGCTTCAGTGTCTGGAACAGAGGCCCCCTTACTCTGTTGCAACTGACTGTCAGCCCAAGCTGGGAGAAAGTTGGTCCTGTTGCCCAGCTACTGAAGTATAGTCAAATTTGCATAAGGCAACTTTACAGAAAGAAAAGTGTAATTGGTAAGCTTTCAGGTTTCCTGTCAAATTTTCTTAAGGCATATTGAATACTGTCTTTATATAATCCTAGTTGGCATTTCTTATTTCATGATTTCTAGTGTGCCATGACAATGAATTACTAAAAAAATTCAGGGAATTCATTTTTCCTTCCCGGGACTCACCCCCCTGCCCCGCCTTGCCCCCTGCTTTTCTTCACAGGTAGAGCCATGGATGTTGAGTCAAGAAAATCTGAGTTCAAATCCAGCCTCCAACACTTATTATCTGTGTGACGTTTGGCAAACCAACTGACCTCTCTTTACTTCAGTTTCCTCATCTGTAAAAATAGGGGTAATACTAGTATCTATATTTGAGGGTTGCTGTGAAGACCAAATGAGAGAATAAATGTAAAGCACTTAGCACAGTGCCTAGCAAATAGTAAGCACTATGTAAATTTTATTATTATTTTATTAACTATAATCGACCTTTGGCAAGTAATTTCACCTCTCTACACGTAAGTTTCCTCATCTGAAAAATTAGTATTATAATAATTTCTACCTCTCAGGGTTTTTGTGAGGATAAAATAAGTTAATATATAGAAAATGTTTTGTAAACATTAAAGTGCTCCTTAAATACTAGCTGTTTAAGCATTATTATTATAATGAAGGGGGTAAACTAAATAATCCCTCAAGTTCCATCTACAATAACATTTTGTGAGAAATGGAACATCTCAACCTTAATTGTTTATATACTATTTAAATTAAATATTCCTTACACTATAACAATGCAACTAATCCTTCAATTGTCATCCTAGCCCAAATACTGAAAAAAATAAAACAGCTGAAAAAATTAAATAAACATACAAACACATGCACAAACTGCACCATGGTATAGTAGAATGATCACTGACTCTTGATTCAGCAAACCTAGTTTCATGTCTCACTTCTGCCACTTATTATCTACTAGCCATAAAAATACAATTTAATATCTCTGTCCTTTCATTTCCTAATTCATAAAATTAGAGGATTGGATATGATCTTCTTTATACTCTTATCAGAAGCTCCTCCAAATTTATGCAGAAAGTGTGTTATATATACATACACAGATAGCATATATAAACATGTATGTACATGCATACACATGTGTGCATACATATGTTGTGTTTGCATGTATGTGCATAACACCTATGCATATAATAATATGCATGTGTGTATACAATATCTATGATTTTATATATGAAGCACATATTTTATCATCAGATACCTGAATCACTTCCTACAAAAAAAGTAGCCACACAAAAGAGAACAGAATCATGAAAGTAATAGTTTTGTGTATTAGAAAAAATGGTAGATTTAGAATCATAGAACATGAATTTGCATACTGCTTGTTATTCACTATCTCTATGACTTTGAACAAGCATCCTTAAATTAGTATCCTTAATTCCTAATCTTTAAAAATGAGTGAGTTGGACAAGACTTTCTCTAGCCTCGCATCCACCTCTGTATCCTGAATAAGTTTATTTTAACATGGAGGTGATGAATTTGGAAAAACAAATAGATCTGGAAAGGAGTAGAGACCACCCTAATTACAAAATATGTTGATCGATATCATATAGAAGTAGTATACTGAAGTCAATAGTTGGTCTCAAAGTCAGGAAATACCTGAGTCCAAGTTTCATTTCTGAAGCCATCTGTCTTTACAACTATGTGCAAATTCCTTGTTATCTCAGTGCTCAGGAAACTCTTTACGCCCCGAAATTTCAGAGAGGGTGCTGAGCTGCATTAGTAGAGGGAATTTTCTCACCCAGAAGATCTCTAAACCAAATGAAATCACAAGTCCAATCTCTGTCCCTATTAAGGCATGACACTTTATGAATCCCTAAGTCTGTCAATTCCTACATCAACTTGTGACTTACAGAATCCTCTAAATTTGCTAGCCTATGGCATAAAATGGAGCCAACCCAAATTCTCTCACAAAATGAAAGAGTTGTAAATAGGAATTTTTGTGCCTGGGGCACACATTATATCTTGCCTAGAGCACATGACATGCTGGGAATATGTGGGCAGTAGGAAAAGGGAGCAAGACAAGCAGGAAAGCAGGTTAACTCTAGCACACTGTTTGACAACTTAACATTTCAACTAATGATTTTTGTTTATTGGACGACTAGCTCTCTTGGTTCTATGATCCTGAAACTTGATTTTTTTTTTCTACTCTGAGTGTGGCACTTTAGGATAAAGCATTTATTGCCATACTTTAATTATGGAACTAAATAAAGACAAATGGTAACTCCTTAACTCCTTGTTATAAACTCCTTGTTTTATTATAAATAATGTGTGTGTGTGTGTGTGCATAGGCATCAAGTCACACACTTACTCCTTAATTTCTTCTCTGAAACAAAACAAAGTTTTCTATGACTACACATGAGTCTCAGGAAGACCTCTTTTAGTTTTTGAAGGGTAAATATGTATTTTTTTATTTGAACAAATGCTTTATTAACTCCTGTTTTACATCATTCATTTCCACCAGATTTTGAGTTACAATTTTTTTCCACTTTTTTCCCCTACCCACCCTCCCAGAATAGCAGTCCCACAAGATATCACTTCCTCCATCCTGCTCTCTCCCATATCTTCTCCCTTACCCCCTTTGACTTTTCCATTAGAGCAAGGTGAATCTCTGTGCCCTGATGCCTGTACATCTTATCTCCCAATTACATGCAAAAGAGTATTGATAATAGTGTTTATATGTATTTGAAAAATTTAATTTTAAGACCTAGAATTTCAGATCCATGCTTATAATTCCCTCCCACCCATCCCACCCCCACTTAGTCCATTTCCTACTTGATCCTGTCCCTCTTCTATAGTGGGTACTTCCAACCTCCCCTCCCCACAAAAATGCCCTCTCATCCATCATCCCTCCTCTCATCCCCCTATTCTGCTGCAGGTTGAGATATCACATTTAGTATGTATGTCATTCTCTCCCAGAATCAAATTCATTGAGAATGTGGTTTTGCCTTTTTGCCTTCCTATTCTTCCCCTCCCCTGCAGCCACTTCCCCTTGATTCTTCTACATGAGATAGTTTACCCTACCCTGTCTCTCCCCGTCTCCTCTTGCCACTTTCCTCTCTCACCTCATAATTTACTTTTCAGGATCATAATATGCATAAAATGAGAATATTTGTAGTGTTTCGCAAATTAAAAAAAACTGTATTAATGCTAGTTATAATAATTGCTGTTGTTTTTGCTCTTGTTTTATGTCCCATTCTAGATTGTCCAGAATAGGACAATAGATAAGAATTCATGAAAAATAACTCTGATAACTAAAAACTTAATTTCCATAAAATTTTTATTAAATTTTATCTCTGTGACTTCAGGGAATGCCCTGAGGTTGGCCAAGTAATAAAGATGGAGGGACCCCAATATTTTCCTAAGAAGTTGTGTGAACATTTTAATTTTTTAAATAAACCTTTTTAAAGAAAATATATTACTGTAAATAATATATACACATTACCTTGAATTTTTGCACTTTCTGCAGTTGACTGGTTTGGTATGGGCTTCATTAAAAACATTTTCATTTTTAATGAAAATTATTGTTTTCTTGGGCACATTGGTATTTTTCCCTTCTTTGGTAAAAGAAAGAAAAAGGGTTTTCTGTTGGGTTTTTTTGCTTTTTTTTTTTTTTTGAAGCACATTTCCTACCCTAAATTCAAGAGAGCTGTGAAATCATTATTTCCAGTAAAACTTCATATAATAAGGATTTATACCAGATTTTCTTATTATCTTACATATCTTCTTTTTCTCAAAGTGATACCCTGCAGACTATTATCCCTGGTGTGCCAATCCCCAGGGTGCTAGAAATCATAAATACTCTGCTCACAGAAGTACCAATCATGTTTCAACACTCAGCATAGAACAACTATTCTGTGAATTTTCCAGTTCATGTCAGCCAGCATTTTATTATTGCATGAAATCTTTAATTTGCCATGCTCAAAGATCATCTTTGTGAAAGTTGTGATCAAAGTTTCAGATCAAAGCCCTGCTTTATTGCAAGTCTGTAAATGACCAGAATCCTAATGAGTGTAGATACTATACGTGTATAAAACTTGCTGATAATAATTACAGGTCAGGATTTTTGCCAGTTACTGTAAAATCTGTCATTCTTTGATATATCCCATTGTTCTCACCTGAGCTTTGCTTATCTGCAAGCACCTCTTTAGGAATATCATACTATATTAAATATTTTTGTGGCATGCCAAGTGATGCCAATTTACAATTTAGCAACTATGGGGTAACAGTATTTTACTTAGTGTCTTTTAAAAAAATCTTTCTCTATATTCATATCCATTAAACCAATATCTTCACATATATGTATATATAGATGTACATATATATGTTCACATATATAAATATAGATATGTATATAATATACATGTATAATATATGTGGGTAACAATGTATATATAGGTACATATATGTATGTATATAGAGATGCAATGTGCTTTTTGCAAGAATGTGATAATTATTTCACTCTTTTTTACTTATATCAATAGTGCTTAGCACATAGGTTTTATAAATACTTGTTGATTGATTATGAGCTAAATTGAGATAGTAGCATGAGGCTTTCCTTTAACATTTTCTAATAAGTCTGTGCTGTGTAATTAACCTGACTAACCTAATTTTGCCTAAGTGAATGTTGCAAGGTAGGTTGATCTAAGTGTGTATACTTCACAGTGAATATCATAAAATTAGAGGAGTCATGCAATATAAAGAACAGATAACTGGGGGGGCGGAGCCAAGATGGCGGAGTAGAAACAGCTCGTCCAAGCCTCTCTGCCCCCAGATTCTCCACAAACTATGTAAAAAAGGACTCTGAAAATCTTCTGGAGCCCCAGCACCCACAGAACGACACAGAGAAGCTAACCTCCCGCTGAGGACAGCCCAGCACCCTGCAGGAAGGACCAGCGAAGTGGTCTGGGAGCCGGCAGCGCGCAGAGCACAGGAGCCGAGCCGAGCCCAGGTCCACGTGAGCCGAGGTTTTAGCCCCAGGGCGGCAGGGCGAGCAGCCGGCTGGAGGAACCCCAGAACACCAGGAACTGTGGAGACGCCAGAATTATCAACATAGACTTGCCTAGGACAAAGTAAGAGGTTAGTGTCCTATGGACTTTGGGACCTGTATTTGGGGAATGCGTCAGCTCCCTCCCCTGGGGGCCAGAAGCTGCTGAGGAGACACGCCACTGTGTAGTTTTCAGAGGCATTTCCGGCTCCCAGCCTACAAATCGTGGGGAGATCCAGCGATCAGTCTTGGGGGGTAATCTCTCTTGCTTTAACCTCCCTGGATCTGGATTGTGATCTAGGGTGGAAGTTGTGGGTGGGTTTACAGCTTGCCAGAAACGGAAGTTGCCCCCCACACGTTCGGGGACGAAAATTCCTCTAGCTGGCCTTAAAGCCATAGTGTGGCAACAAGCCCCAAAGTCAAGCAATTAAGTGGCAACATGCCAAGGCAAAGGAAACAGAAAAATGCAACCCTAGACTCCTATTTTGGGGGCATAGAGTGGGAAAAGGACTGTGAGGTCAGAAGTCCTGCTCCAAAAGCCCCAGGGAAAACATGAGCGGGTTGCAGGCCATAGAGGACCTTAAGAAGGACTTTAAAAATCAAATAAGAGAAGTGGAGGAAAATTAGAAAGAGAAATGAGAAGGATGCAGGAAAAGTATGAAATGAGGGTCAACAGCCTGACTGAGGAAAACAACACCTTAAAAAATAGACTAACTCAAATGGCTAAGGAGGCCCAAAAGGGCAATGAGGAGAAGAATGCCTTAAAAAGTCGAATTTGCCAGATGGAAAAGAATCTCAAAAGTTCACTGAGGAGATTCATTCCTTCAGAGTTAGACTGGAGCAAATGGAAGCTAGTGACTTTATGAGAAATCAAGATGCTGTTAAGCAGATCCAAACAAACGAAAGATTAGAAGGCAATGTGAAATATCTCATGGGAAAAAAACCACTGACCTGGAGAATAGATCCAGGAGGGACAATTTAAAAATTATTGGACTACCTGAAAGCCATGATCAAGGAAAGAACCTAGAAATCACCCTTCAAGAAATTCTCAAGGAAAACTGCCCTGATGTTTTAGATTCAGAGGGTAAAATAGAGGTTGAAAGAATCCACCGATCACCTCCTGAAAAAGATCCCAAAAAGAAAACTCCCAGAAATATTATAGCCAGGTTCCAGAATCCCCAGATCAAGGAGAAAAATACTACAAGCAGCCAGGAAGAAACAATTTCAATATTGTGGAAACACAATCAGAATAGCCCAGGACCTGGCAGCTTCTACACTGAGGGATCGAAGGGCATGGAATAGGATATTCCAGAGGGCAAAAGACCTGGGAATGAACCCAAGGGTTACCTACCCAGCAAAACTGAGTATTTTGTTTCAGGGGAAAATATGGTCATTCAGTGGAATAGAGGACTTTCAAGCATTCTTGAGGAAAAAACCAGAATTGAATAGAAAATTTGACATCCAGACGCAAGAAGCAAGAGATGCCTGAGAAGGTAATCAGGGAAAAGAAATCAAAAGGAACTTATCAAAGTTGAACTATTTACATTCCTATATGGAAAAGCAATATCTGTGACTGATGATATCTTTCTCACTATGAAAATAATGGAAGAAGGGGGTGTGGTCATATGAATACATATGTGAATGTGTGTGTATATGGTTACAGTTATATATGGATAGAGGGCATAGGTTGAATTTGTTGGGAAGGGAGAATACTCAAGGGATGAAATTATGAGGTGAGAGAGGAAAGTGGCAAGAGGAGATGGGGAGAGACATGGTAGGGTAAACTATCCCATGTAGGGGAAGTGGGTGCAAAGGAGGGGGAGAATAAGGAAGGCTAAAAAGGCAAAACCACATTCACATTGAATTTGGTTCAGGGAGAAAATGACATACATACTAAATGGGATATCTCAACCTGCAGCAGGATAGGGGGAAGGGGGATGAGAGGAGGGATGATGGATGGGAGGGCATCCTTGGGGGGAGGGGAGGTTGGAATACCCACTATAGAAGAGGGACAGGATCATGTAGGGAATGGACCAGGTGGGGGGTGGGATGAGTGGGAGGGAATTATAAGCAGCCTTGAACAATATATCTACTATGATAATGTTTTGCATAGCTAGACATGTACAACATATACTGAATTACTTATATCCCAAGAAGGAATGGGTGACAAGGGAGGAAGGAAATGGATCTGAAATTCGAGGTCGTAACATTAAATGTTTCAAATATATATATAAATACTATTATTAAAACTCTTTTGCCTATAATTGGGAGATAAGATGTGCAGGCATTGGGACACAAAGATTCATCTTCCTCTAATGGAAAAGTCAATGGGGGTATGGGAGAAGGTATGGGAGAGAGCAGATTGGAGGAAGAGATATCTTGTGGGACTGCTATTCTGGGAGGTTGGGTAGGGGAATAATGGGGGGAAAATGATTGTAACTCAAAATCTGGCGGAAATGAATGATGTAAAACAGAAGTTAATAAAGTATTTGTTTAAAGAAAAAAAAAAAAGAACAGATAACTGACCTCAGAATTAACATAAATGTGGTTCAAATAATCTGCAGCACAGTTCCATATGTTTATTAGTGGAAGAAACTTCCCAGGAGTCCTTTGTACTAATTAGATGATAGTGCTAAATCAATATAAACAAACAAACAAAAAACAAAGACAGATAGACAAAATGTCATCAAATTATGATATGCCTATTAATTAGAATTCATGAAAATTTTTAAATATGATACATTTTAATTTTTCATTTTAATACTTATTTTATGACCATCAACAAACTACTTAACTATACAAGTCATTCTTCCTTACATTTGAAATGCTAATATTGTCCACATTTTACCACTTGGAATTGTGTAAATAGGGCTTTCTGGACTTTAAAGACTTAAAATCATCACTAACATCATCATTACTACTGTATTTAGAGCACTAATGTAGATATGGGGAGAATTACATTTAGATAAGGAGGGTCTCTACCCTCATGGATGTCATAAATTTTAAAATATATGCAGAATAAAAATGACTTCTTAGTTCCTTCTCTGGATTTAGATACCATTTTACATCTTTTGGAATTATCTTAGACAATTGCATTTCTGAAAAGATCTATGCCTATTAAATCTGGTCATTGCTGTTCCTGTGTACAATGTTCTCTTGATTTTGCTCACTTCACTCATCATCAGTTCATGTAAGACTTTACAGGTTTTTCTGAAGTGTGTTTGTTCATCGTTTCTTAAGGAACAATAATATTCAATTGCATTCATTTACCACAAATTGTTCAACCATTGCCCCATTGATAGGCAGCCCCTCACTTTCCAATCATTTGCCACTGCAAAAAGAGCTGCCACAAATATTTTTGTACATGTGGGTTATTTTACATTATTTTATCATCTTTTTTGTATATAAACAAAGTAGTGGTATTGTGGTTTAAACCCAGGGATGCCAAAAACTGTTGAGGTGGGGGCTTTGCCCACCCTTAAACTGCTTCCTATTCATGATGTGTTGTGTAGGAACTGTCTCAAAACAACTCAGAGTCAGACCACCTCTAAAGCAAGTATACACATATATTGAGATTGACACCTCTCATTAGGTGGGCTAAGTTCCAAGAAGAACCAGTAGCTTTAGAGAAAGCAAAATGGATTTTTATAGGGTAAAGATGCAATTACACAACAGAAATTTCCATAGAATAGGGGGGCAGAGCCAAGATGGCAGAGTAGAAACAGCACTTCCTTAGCGCTCCAGCCCACACCACTTCAAAATCATGTAAATGGGGACGTTAAACAACCTCTGGAGCTTCAGAACCCACAGAACAACACAGAGAAGCTAAAATCCCTCTGAGGACAGCCCAGCATCCCGGCAGGGAGCAGACAGCACGGCACTCTGGGAGCCAAGCCCAGGACCACTTGAGTTGGAGGTTTTAATCCCAAGGTGGCCAGAGAAGCAGCGGGCTGGACGGACCCCAGAACACCAGCTGCTGTGGCTTTTCCAGAATTATGAACACATATATGATTAGAAAAAAGTGAGAGGTTAGGGCCTATGGACTTTGGGACCAGTATTTGGGAAAGCATCAGCTTCTTCCCCTGGAGGTGAGAATATGCTGAGGAGCAGTGGCACAGCCACCATTTTGCAGCTTCAGTTGCATCTTCAGGTCTTGTCCTACGGAATGCAGGGGGATCCAGTGATCAGTCTTGGGAGGTAATCGCTCTTGCTTTAACCTGTTTGGATGTGGATTGCAGTCTGGGGTGGAGGTCCTGGGGTGGGTATCCAGCTTGTCAGAGGGTGTGGCAGCTTCACAGAGGCCACCCAACTAATACCTCCAGCAGTTGTGAAGACCCCACCCTTTGGGATGGAAGCTCTCCTGTCTGGTGGCAGAGTCCTACTGTGGCAACAAGCCCAAAAGTCAAGTAATTAAAAGTGGCAATATGCCTAGGCAAAGGAAACAAAATAAACAGAAAAATGCAACATTAGTATCCTACTTTGGGGGCAAATAGGATCAAAGGATGGAACAGGAGGAGGAAAGGCCTAAATGAAAATATGTGCTGGTTACAGGCCATAGAGGATCTTAAGAAGGATTTTAAAAGCCAAAAAAAGAGAAGTGGAGGAAAAATTGGGAAGAGATATGAGAGGGATGTAGGAAAATTATGAAATAAGTGTCAACAGCCTGACTGAGAAAAATAACAATTTAAAAAATATATTAACTCAAGTGGCAAAAGAGGATCAAAAATGCAATAAGGAGAATGCCTTAAAATCCCGAATTTGCCAGATGAAAAAAGAATCTCAAAAGCTCACTGAGAAAATTCATTCCTTCACAATTAGACTGGAGCAAATGGTAGTTAGTGACTTTATGAGAAATCAAGGTGTCGTTAGACAGATCCAAGCAACTGAAAGAATAGAAGGCAATGTGAAATACCTCATGGGAAAAACCACTGACCTGGAAAATAGATCCAGGAGAGATAATTTAAAAATTATTGGACTACCTGAAATCCATGATCAAAGAAAGAACCTAGAAATCATCCTTTAAGAAATTCTCAAGGAAAATTGCCTTCATGTTTTAGACCCAAAGGCCGAAATAGAGATTGAAAAATCCATTGATCACCTCCTGAAAAAGATCCCCAAAAGAAAACTCCTAGGAATATTATAGCCAGGTTCCAGAATTCCCAGGTCAAGGAGAAAGTACAACAAGCAGCCAGGAAGAAACAATTTCAATACTGTGGAAACACAATCAGAATAGCACAGGACCTGGCAGATTCTACATTGAGAGATCAAAGGGCATGGAATATGATATTCCAGAGGCCAAACGACCTGGGATTAAAACCAAGAATTACCTACCCAGCAAAACTGAGTATCTTGTGTCAGGGGGAAATATGGTTATTCAGTGGAATAGAGGACTTTCAAGCATTTTTGAGGAAATAGAAAATTTGACATTCAGACACAAGAAGCACGAGATGCTTGAGAAGGTAAACAGGGAAAAGAAATCAAAAGAAACTTATCAAAGTTGAACTATTTATATTCCTACATGCAAAAATAATAACTGTGACTGATGAAACCTTTTTCAGTATGGAAATAGTTTTAGAAGGGTATATGGGCATATGAATACATATGTGAATGTGTGTATATATTTTTCCAGGTATACATGGATAGAGGGCACAGGTTGAATTTGCTGGGAAGGGATGATACTTAAAGGGTGAAGGTAAGAGGTGAGAGAGGAATGTGGTGAATAGATCGGGAGAGACGGGGCAGGGTTAAACTCTCTCATGTAGAAGAGGCAAGGGAAAGTAGTGGCAGGGGAGGGGAAGAACAGGAAGGCAAGAAGGAAAAAAACATATTCTCATTGAATTTGGCTCAGAGAGAGAATGTCATATATACTAAATGGGATATTTCACCCTGTAGGAAAGTAGGGGGGAGGGGGATGAGAGGGGCGATGATGGAAGGGAGGGCATTCTGGGGGGAGGGGAAGTTGGAGGCACCCATTTTTGAAGAGGGACAGGATCAAAGTAGGAGATGGACCAAGTGAGAGATGGGATGGGTGGGAGGGAAATATAGCCAGTCTTTTACAATATATCTTCTATGGTAATGTTTTGCATAGCTAGACAGGCACAACATATACTGAACTTCTTCCCAGCGGGAGTGCGTGACAAGGGAATGGTTCTGGAATTTGAAGTTTTAAAGTTATATCTTTCAAATATATATAAATACTCTTATTCATACTATTTTGTATGTAACTGGGAGATAAGATGTGCAGGCATTGGGGCACAGAATGTCACCTTGCCCTAATTGAAACGTTGAAGGTGGTATGGAAGAAGATCTGGGAGAGAACAGATTGGATGAGGGGATATCCTGTGGGACTGCTATTCTGGTGTGGTGCGTAGGGGAAAAATGGGGAAAAATTGTAACTTAAAATCTGGTGGAAATGAATGATGTAATCCATAATTTATTAAAGCATTTGGGAAAAAAAGAAATTTACATAGAATAGAGGAATATTATTAATATTAAAAAGGCAGGAGGAATTATTTTAAATGGACTAGGTAATGGAGGAGGGGTCCCATCTATGGTTCAGTTGTTAAACATTCTGGTCATTCTGCCCTCCCACTGGTTATCTATTGTGGTCCTGTCTTGGGCTAGATGGATGATGTTATTGTAATTGATTATAATAACACACCTGTTTCTGTGGGAATGGTACTGGGGGCAGTGACCAGGCAGAGGCAGTAGCTAGGGTCCCATCCCACAACTGCTGTTTCTGTGGGAACTAACAGTTCAGGGAGACACATATTGTTCCAGTGAACAATGAGGCATATATAAAAAGTTAGGACATTGGGGAGGGGGCCTGGGGTGCAGTGGGTCTGCTCTTTAGTAGGGCCAGTCCTATAATTAAGTCTGAATATTGGGACTGGTAGCAGCTTTATTAGGATTCCATCAGTGGTATTATTGAATCAAAGGTTATGCACAGTTTGTTTGCCTTCTGGGCATAGTTCCAAATTGCTCTCTCAGTTCACAACTGCAACAACAAAGCATTAGTGTTCCAATCTCCCAATATCTTCTCCAGCTTTTATCATTATCTTACTTTGTCATACTAGCCAATCTGATAGATGTGAGGTGGTACCTCAGAGCTGTTTCTATTTTCATTTTTCTAATTAATAGTTACTTTGAGCATTTTTTCATATGACTATAGACAGTTTTAATTTCTTCCTTTGAAAATTGTCTGTTCATATCTTTTGAACATTTATCAAATTGAGAATGACTTGTATTCTTATAAAGTTGATTCAGTTCTCTATACATTTTTGAAATGAGGCCTTTATCAGGGACTAGCTGTAAAAATTGTCTCCAAGTTTTCAGATTTCCTTCAAATCTAGGTTGCACTGACTTTGTCAAAAAACTTTTTAATTTAATATAAGCAAAATTATTCATTTTACATTTTACAATGTTCTCTCACTTATTTGGTCATAAAACTTCCCCACAGATCTGAGAGGTAAACTATTCCTTGATCTCCTAATTTATTCATGGCACTTTTAAGTCTAAATTGTGTACCTTTTTGACATTAACTTAGAATGTGGTGTTAGTTTATGTCTAGTTTCTGCCATACTCTTTTCTGCTTTTCCCAGAAGTTTTTGTCAAATCGTGAGGTCTTATTCCAAAAGTTGAAGTCTTTGGGTTTATCTAACAGCAGATTACTGTAATTCTTGACTACTGTGTCTTGTATGCCTGACCTTTTCCACTTGATCTACCACTGTGGTACCAAGAAGTTTTGATTATTGCTGCTTTATAATACAGTTTTACATCTGGTATACCTAGGCCACTTCCCCCTCCCCCCGATGCCCCATGTTTTTTTTTTTTTCATTAGTACCCTAGATATTCTGGACTTTATTCTTTAAAGATGAATTTTGTTAGTTTTTTCTAGTTCTTTAAAGTAATTTTTGGTATTTTTATTGGAGAGAGAGAGAGAGAGAGAGAGAGAGAGAGAGAGAGAGAGAGAGAGAGAGAGATTTACAAGTAGTCTTGATTTTAAGAAATCTGATAAATGTTTCAAAAGGTATGAAGCAAATTTTTTTGACATCCAAGGTTGAAGTTAAGGATTGACTAATTAAGGATTATAGGAAACTAATCTCCAATTAAGAAGAAAGAAGACTTTTTGATTGAAGAGATTAAGACAATGTGACCTAGGGGTTGAAAACTTTTGACCTCTGTACTTTGTGTCAGTTAAGGAGACTTGCCCCCTCAAGAAGGAATGAGTTACTAAATGAATGTACAATTTTAAAAAAAATATTTGACCACTTTGGTGAAAATTACTTACCCATTTTAGTGATAAGTTGTTATGCCATAACATGATGAAATCTATATTTGATTTTCTGGGAATATTTTGTCTTAGGTTTTTACTGAATAGAGAGTTCACTATACTGTTTATTCAGAACCTTAAAGCTGTTTACAGCGGCAGTCCTCAGGAAAGTTGCTCAAGCTTTGTTTTACTGGAAAGAGTAATATTAACTGCAAAAGGGAGAGTAACAATTACCAGGCAATGGATTTTTAATTTCACTTAGAAGGCAACAAGGAGTTTTGAAGTTTTTTTAAAGATTAGAGTGACATGTCTATCACTGGGATCTACAAATGAGAAAGATCTTTCTGGCAGTGCTATGAAGGATAATTTTAGTGGAATTGAAAGTATTCAGGTAGTATCAGTATGAAGTCTCATACAATGATGCAGAAAAAAAGTTAATGAAATCCTTTACTAAAATGATGTTTGTGGCAACAGAAATTCCTATTTAAAAATTGTTGCATAAATATCCACTGGATCTAGCAACTAACTGGTGTCCTCCTTTCTTTCAGTAGAAAGCATACTAGGGTGGCTAGGTGGCACAGTGAATAGAGCCTTGGCCCTGGAGTCAGAAGGACCTGAGTTCAGAACCAGCCTCAAGACATTTAAGGCACACACAAACAAAAACCTAGCCATGTGACCTTGGGCAAATTACTTAACCCCAATAGCCCTCCAAAAGAAAAAAAGCATACTAGAAGAGGAGTGACAGGAAACTGATTTCAGGCTTTTGTCTGCCACCAAAGTGTTATAAAACCTGAGACAAATCATTCCACCTTTCTGAGTCTTTTTCCTCTTAATACAATGGGATTATATTAGAAGAATGAGATTCTAGGATATAGGAAATCCTAAGAGCTTTGTGTGTGTGTATACATACATATATATGTATGTATGTATGTATGTATATAGTCATATATGTACATATACACGTGTGTGAGTGTATACATGTGTTGTGCATATATGTTACTTATGCATTGTGCATATATGTTACATATGCATTGTGCATATATGTATGTGCATAGTGTGTGTATATAACATGTATATGTGTGTTTATGTATATGCAATCATATTTATCTTTTTCTTTGTATCTTTCTTTTAGTAATATTGTAAGAATGTAGGCACTCTTAAATGAATATACCCAATGACTTCAGACACTATGATTTTATTAGGCAAAAAGTAACATCAATGAAGCTCTTTCACTAGAAATTTGCTCTGTTAATTGTGAAGAAGTATGGATGAATGAGATTTTTACATAGGACCCACAATTTGTTTCAGTCTAACTTTGTTAATTCTAGGTATTTTTATTTTTGAATAGAAACCATAGGAAAGCAACTAAATGGATTTATCTTACCTTTCATATTCTTTGATAGAAGTATGAATAAACAGTGACGGAGTAAAAATGTATATAGCCTATTCTTGGATTCTACCTTCCTTACCTCTCATCATGGCCAAAAGGTAATTATATTTTAGAGTGGGGGAAGACAAGGCAATTGGGGGTTAAGTGACTTGCCCTAAATTGCATAGCAAGTTAAGTGTCAAGTGTCTGAGACTGGATTTGAACTCAGGTCCTCCCAACTTCAGGGCTGGTGCTGTATTAATTGTGCCACTTGGCTGCCCCCAAGGAATAATTATGTTCTAAGTTATGTATTGTGGGAGGGTGGAGGTTAGATGGGAAAGAAGCTTGCAGAGTTTGAGAATAGGTGAATAAGCAGTTTCACCTAGTGTGGGGCTAGTAATGAGAATAGGTAGCTAATAGTTTTAAATGATGTTAATAATTTCCTCCTAGATCTCCTAGAGAAGGAATGAAGCTTAGGAAAATGACAAGACAAACCAAGGCACCTAGCATTTATTAAGTTCCTATTATGGCAAGAACTGTGGTAAATTCTGCATACAAAGTGAAAAATAAACAAACTAAAAATATCCCCCAAAACAGTTCCTTATCTTAAGGAATTCACAGATTGATGGAGACAGTATACAACTGTGTTTGTATGTCCGTGTGTGTATACACACAAATGTGCATGCATTCATATACACATCTAATATACGCATATATATTTGTATATGTGTGTATGTATGTATGTAAGTCTCGTTTTTCATTGACATCCATCTACTCTAAATACATTTATTTATTTATTTAATTTTTATTTTTATTTTTTGCTTTTTGGAGGGCCATTGGGGTTAAGTAACTTGCCCAAGGTCACACGCCTAGGTTTTTGTTTGTGTGTGTTAAGTGTCTGAGGCCAGAACCGAACTCAGGTCCTTCTGACTCCAGGGCCAACGCTCTACTCACTGTGCCACCTAGCCGCCCCTAAATATATTTATTTTAAAGAGATACATTTACAAGTAATCAAAATAAAAAAAAAATCTGACAAGTGTGTCAATAAACATGAGATGAAATTAAAAAAATCCAATGGAGATGTTCATTCCTAACAAGAAAAATTTGGGAAGAGTAGACCAAATGATATTTGAATAAAAAATGAAAAGCAATTCATGAAATGCAGAGGAGGAAGGAGACATTATACTGAATTGGTAGTGTGTGTGTGTGTGTGTGTGTAATATTATATACATGTAGAAACAACATATATACAAGATAGTATCTGAACAGTAGAGAACCACAGATAATGCTATTGTAGAGGTGAAAATAATGCTCTATAATAGCCAGGACCCTAGAATGAGAGAAATCATCATATTGTGAAATAAAATATTGTTGGAAGTAGGAAAATATACCTGGCAGGGACTATTGAAAAATTGAAATAATTCATATTTCTATATTAGCAATATGATAGTATTTATTTACAAAGAATAAAAGCCATTAAATTGAAAATGGAAATTTATTCAGTGGCTCACTTAGTTTTCATTAGAGCTAAGCAAATTTATTTTCAGATTTTTTTTCTAAAATTGTTTATATATTTGTATACATTTTATGTGTAAATATATACATATATCTACAATAAATATGTATTTGGATATTTGCTATGTATGTTGTATATGTATGTATATAGTTATATTTCATGTGTAATAAACACTATATAATAACATAATAAGCAATAATAATTTGGAACTAGACAATAGCATTCATCTTGTCCACCTCTTTCATTTTGCAGATCAAGAAATAGAGGCCATGAGAGATAGCAAAATTTTTTAAAGGTTATGCAAGTTTTGGCAACATCAAGGATTAGGACACTTTAGTTAAGTTAAATTAAACAATTAGGCCATTGCACTGTATAACGACACAATATGAAAAAATACACTTAGACAAGAAGTAAAAAGTGTGAAATTATACAGATTTGTCTTCAGCTTCTTCCTCATGAGATATCCATCCAAAATGCCTTTTTGGTGGCCTTGTCCAGGGCCTGCTACAACCCCAACTATGATTTCTAGGTTATACATTGAAAATACATTTCATTGACATTAGGCGTTATAAGAATCTAATTGGGTGGAAGAAGGAAAATGAAGTTAAAAAATAGAGGATGTAAGGAGAGTCAGAAAACAAATTCTTAAAATGGAAACTAGATATACCTCAAGTATTTAATCCTAATTTGACAACTACCCATGCAACGGCTAATGTGACATTGAGTATTTGGGGGAAAAAAGCAAATGCAAGGAAGGTTGTCACTGTCCTTCTGACCTTCAAAGTATAATGGAAGACCATCAGCTGAGTGCATCATGTATCCTTGCCCTGTGTTTGACAATTAAATACAGGTTTGTATATTTTTGCGTGTATTGGGGGAGTTATTTTCATTTTCTGAATGCCTCCTGGAATAGTCACATTTCTCTAGGCATTCCTTCTTCTTTCCTATCCCTCCCAGTCCCTAGAGTCTATCCACTAACACTGAAAGCTACTCAATGCCCCTGTGAACTACCTGTGTCATCCCAATGCGTGCTGAATATCAAATATCTAAATTGATAAATTTACACACACATACACACATATGAAATTCAACATGTTCTAAAATGAGCTTATTAAATTTCGACCAAACCTTCCCCTCTTTAACATTTTCTATTGGTACCATACAAGACTCACAACCTAGAGGTAATTTCTAACACTTCACTCTCTCACACCCATACTCAATCAGCTTCCAAGATTTGTCATTTCTACCTTACTACCATCTCTAATATATACCCCTTTCTCTTCTCTGGCACCACTGGCATAGGTCTCACCATCTGGACTAGTAAAATAACCTATCATTTGGTCTCCTGGCCTGTGTTCAATGTACTTCTAGCTTTCTTAAGGTATTTTTCTTTACATCTAAGTCATATATTCATTTTGAGCTTATCTTGGTAAATAGGATAAGATATTTATCTATGCCAAATTTTTGCCAGACTTGTTCTAGTTTTCAACAATGTTTACCAAATAGTTTATTTTTATCTCAAAAGGTTAAACTTTACATTTCTCATATGTCTACTCTGTTCTACATCTCTACCTTTCCATTTTTTTACCCAGCACCATATAGTTTTAATAATTACTGCCTTATAATATTGTTTAGGTTCTTGGTGCTGGTAAATCTCCTTCCTTTATATTTTTTCATTAAATTACTTCACATTCTCAATCTTTTGTTCTTCCAAATGAATTTAATTTTATTTTTTTCTAGTTCAGTTTAAAAAAAAATTCTTTATAGTTTAATTGGAATGACAATGAATAAGGAGATTAGTTTAGGTAGAATTGTCATTTTTATTATATTTAGCACTGCCCACCAATGACCAGTTATTACTTCTCCAAGTATTTAAATCTGAATTAATTTATATAAAATGTTTTTTATAATTATGTTCACATATTTCTTTGGTGTGTCTTCACAGTACTTAACTTTGATAACTTCCTTCTGAGGTTATCTCCAATTTATCCTCTATATACTTTTTTATATACAGAATTTTTTTGCAATTATTCTTCCACATTAAACTGTGAGCTCCTTTAGAGCAAGGACTGCATTTTTGTTGTTATTTTTATCTTTTGCCTTTTAAAAAACCCTTAATGTTTCACACAGTGTACTACCCATGGTAGATAAGTCTGCATTAAAGAGAGAACTTATGAGGTTTACTCCTAATAGTTACATATTTGCATAATTAAAGTTTCTCAGCAAATTTAATGCCACTTTGGTATCGACTAATCCAGAGAGATGACACTAATAATAGCAAGTTCACTACAGGTATTATTTTTTCCTTTTGTTTTTTTCATTATTCTACCAATTGAAATGCAGAGCCTTGATCAAGTCCATTCTGTTTACACCAGGAATAATTTAAGAATTAAGTAGTATATGGGTATTACATAGTTGACCATATATCAAGACTCTAAAACACTGAGATAATATCCCTGGCACAGCAGAACCCACAAACAGGATAAAATAAAATCCCCAAATAAGAAAACTTATTACTAGGTCTGTATCCCAAAAGAGATTAAAAAATAAAAAGTTCATACATACATACATATATATCAACTCATTTCTGTGGCAAAGAATTAGAAATTAAGGTGATGCCTGTCAATTGACTGAACAAGTTATAGTATGTGATTATGATGAAATACTATCACACTTTAAAAAATAATTAACAGTATGCTCTTAGAAAAACTTGGAAAGACATATAGGAGCTGATGCAAAGAAATTTGTGCTGTGTGCAAAGTAACAAAGCTTTTTTGTAATATGATCAGCTATGAAAGATGATGATAATGATGAATCAAACATTCTTGATCGAAAGACCAGAGCTAAACAGAAATTTTAACTATAATAATCAAGACTCAAGAGAATCATAGAAAGGTAAAGAGGAAAGCAAAATCATAAGAAACTTAATAAGGTTAAACTATTTACATTACTACATTGGATGATGACACATGTAATTCATAAGAACTTTATCATTATTAGGACAGTTAGAAGGATTACATTTAGGTAGAAGGCACAGATATAAGTTCAATATGAAGAGATTTTATCTAAAATAAATAAAATTAAGAGGTGAGAGAAATGTACTAGGAAAAAAAGAAAGGAAGAAATAGAATGGGGTAAATTATTTCACATAAAAGAGGCAAGGAAAAATATTCATATTGGAAGAGAAGAGACTGAAAATGAGGGGGACTGAGTGAACCATACTATCATCAGGATTGACTCAAAGATAGAAAAATATACACATTCGATTGGGTGTAGACATCTATCTTACCCTGAAAGAAAGTAGCAGGAGACAGGGAAAAAAAGAAGAAAGGTAACAGAGGGGTGGGCTTAATTGAGGAGGGGGCAGTCAGAAGTAAAACACTTTTGTGTCAGAACAGAGTGAGAGCAGTAAAAGGATAGAACAAATTGTTGAGGTGGGATAGGATGGAGGATACTGCAGTTAATAATAGCAACAGTGAAAAAATGTGAAGCAAGTTTCTTTAAGGCATACTTTCTCAAACATATAGAGAACTGAGCCAATATTTAGAAAAAATTAAACCCATTGCCCAATTGATAAAAAAATATAAACAGATGGTGAAAACAAAACTATTTGTAGCCATATAAAATAGGATCTAAATCATTATTGATTGGAAAAATGCAAATTAAAACAATTATTAGATATTCCCTCATACCTATTAGATCGGCTAATTGTACAGAAAAGTTAAATGACAACCACTGGAGGGGATGTGGGGAAATTAGATAGTAATGCATTGTCATTTTAGTTGTGAATTGATTCAACCATTCTGTAGAGCAATTTGGAACTACACTCAAATGCCTATAAAAGCCATGCCCACCCTTTTTTCTAGCAATACCTCTACTAGGTCTGGATCTCAAGAGAGACAAAAAAAGAGGAAAGTGACCTATATGTACAAAAATATTGATTATAGTCAAATTGTGTCAAAGAATTGGTAATTGAGGGAATGTCCATCAATTGGGGAGTGTCTGAACAATTTGTGATTTTTGTTTATTTATTTTTTTTTTGAGGGCAATTGGGGTTAATAACTTGCCCAAGGTCACACGGCTAGGTTTTTGTTTGTGTGTGCGTTGTCTTAGGCCGGATCCGAACTCAGGTCCCTGGGGCCGACGCTCTACTCACTGCGCCACCTAGCTGCCCCTGTGATTTTTGTTTATGAAGGAATATTATGGTGCTATAAGAAATTATGAGCAGAATGTTCTGAGTAAAACCTGGTAAGACTTATGAGCTGATACAAAGTAAAATTTACCCTTTACAAAGTAACAACCACATAGTAAGATGATCAGCTGTGAATGGCTTAGTTATTCTCATTAATACAATGATCAAAGACAACTCTGAACTACTTATTATGAACAATGTTCTCCATCCCCAGAGAATTTATCTTGTCAGAATACAGATTGACGAGTACTTTTTTACTTTCTTTGTTTCTCTTGAGGTTTGTTTTTTTTTTTTTTTGTGGGGGGGGTGATCTATGTTTCTTTCACAAGGGAACTATGAACATTCTTTATCAAATTGCTTTCCTTCTCAATGGTTGAGGGCTATAGGGAAGGAGTGAAATAATTTGATACCTTGAAGTTTCAAAAATGAATTAAAATATTTTAAATGTAATTGGGAAAAACAAAATACTATATACTTTAGAAAAAACTCATAGTTTAGGCAAGTGGCCAAAGAACAATCAGTCTTGACACTGTTGATCTCACTTATGCCCCTGTTAAAAGTGATTGAAAGTGTTTATTTCATGGAAGCAACTAAATTGTAATTGTGAAGTAGTTTGATCATGCACGTCAGGTTTTGTTTGACAAATGTAAAAACTTTGATCATATCCTATTTCTGCCTTTTTTAATCAGAAGGATCAAAATTTCAGTAATGTGAATATTAAAATACTTTAGGTGGTTTGCTTAAGTATTCCACCAATAAATATGGCCAAAAAAATTAGTTGGTAAACCTTGTACTGGTAAATCTCCTTGAACATAGCTAGATTGATCCTCAGATAATAGGCACCATCAGAGATAATAATTGAAGCCCTGGATCTTTGATAGTACCTAACAGAATTTGAATTAGATTACCATAACTTTTAATGAACTACTCTACCCACCAAGACTCAAGGAGGATTTCTTATATTAGAATTTTAAATATCATATAGAGAAGTAAAATTTTTGTGATTATGCTTTCTTTGTGATCTCTCTCTCTCTCTCTCCCTCTGCCTCTTTGCTAATTGATCCAGAGTTCATTTAGTCCTGGGAAACAAACCAAAACAGCTTCCTTGATGATAGGAATCAGCTTCCAAAAAATTAATTTACTCATATTCAAATTTTCCAGCCCTTTTCAATCCTATAAAAATGTAAGATAATGTTGATAGTGTCAAGGACAGACTAACTATTTTTATTTCAGTCAGCCTCAGAGGGTCAACTTCTGAACTCATTATAGAATAAAAATTTCATGTAATAACAATACAATACAAATAAGAATAACAATCTCTCAGAGGAGGAGCCAAGATGGCTGAGTAGAAACAGCGCATCCAAGCCACTCTGCCCCCAGATCACCTCCAAAATATGTAAAAGGGGACTCTGAACAACTTCTGGAGCCCCAACACCCACAGAACAACACAGAGAATCTAACCTTCTGCTGAGGACATCCCAGCAGCCCTGCAGGAAGGACCAGCACAGAGCTCTGGGAGTGGGCGGCAATCTGGGACCAAGCAGCAAGCAGAGCGCAGTGCATGGAGATCCGAGCCCAGGTCCTCCTGAGCGGTTTAAACCCCAGGGGGGCCAGGCCAGCAGCTGGCTGGAGGGACCCCAGAACACCAGCAGCTGATAATTCCAGAATTATCAACATAGACATGCCAAGAACAAAGTGAAAGGTTAGTGCCCCATGGATTTTGGGACCAGTATTTGGGGAACAAGTCAGCTTCCTGCCCTGGGGGCTAGAAGCTGCTGAGGAGACATGCCATTTAGTAGTTTTCAGAAGCAGCTCCAGCTCCTGGCCTTCGAACTGTAGGGAGATCCAGCAATCAGTTTTGGGGGGTAATTGTTCTTGCTTTAACCTCCCGGGATCTGGATTGTGATCTGGGGTGGAGGTCGTGGGTGGGTTTCCAGCTTGCCAGAAACGGAAGTTGTCCCCTAAACATTCGGGATGAAAATTCCCCTGTCTGGCGGCAGAGCCATAGTGTTGCAACAAGCCCAAAAGTCAAGTAATTATGTGGCAACATGCCAAAACAAAGGAAAAAAAATAAACAAAAAAATGCAACCTTAGACTCCTGATTTGGGGGCAAAGAGGATCGAAGCATGGAACAGTCAGAGGACTGTGAGGTCAGAAATCTTGCTCCAAAAGCCCAAAAGGAAAATATGAGAGGGTTACAGGCCATAGAGGACCTTAAGAAGGACTTTAAAAATCAAATAAGAGAAGTGGCAGCTTCTACACTGAGGGATCAAAGGGCATGGAATATGATATACCAGAGGGCAAAAGATCTGGGAATGAATCCAGGTGTCACCTACCCAGCAAAACTGAGTATTTTGTTTCAGGGGAAAATATGGTCATTCAGTGGAATAGAAGACTTTCAAACATTATTGAGAAAAAAAACCAGAGTTGAATAGAAAATTTGACATCCAGACACAAGAAGCAAGAGATGCCTGAGAAGTTAATCCAGGAAAAGCAAGTAAAAGGAACTTATCAAAGTTGAACTATTTACATTCCTATATGGAAAAGCAATAACTGTGACTGATGATATCTTTCTCACTATGAAAATAATGGAAGAAGTGGGTGTGGTCATATGAATACATATGTGAATGTGTGTGTAGATGGTTACAGTTATATATGGATAGAGGGCATAGGTTGAATTTGTTGGGAAGGGAGGATACTCAAGGGGTGAAATTATGAGGTGAGAGAGGAAAGTGGCAAGAGGAGATGGGGAGAGACTGGGTAGGGTAAACTATCTCATGTAGAAGAAGCAAGGGGAAGTGGTTGCAAGGGAGGGGGAGAATAGGAAGGCAAAAAGGCAAAACCACATTCTCATTGAATTTGGTTCAGGGAGAGAATGACATACATACTAACTGGGATATCTCAACCTGCAGCAGAATAGGGGGAAGGGGGATGAGAGGAGCGATGATGGATGGGAAGGCATCCTTGGGGGGAGGGGAGGTTGAAGTACCCACTATAGAAAAGGGACAGGATCAAGTAGGGAATGGACCAGGTGGGCGTTGGGATGAGTGGGAGGGAATTTTGGGCAGCCTTGTACAATATATCTACTACGGTAATGTTTTGCATAGTTAGACATGTACAACATATACTGAATTACTTATCTTCCCAGAGGGAATAGGTGACAAGGGAGGAAGGGAATGGATCTGAAATTCTAGGTCTTATAATTAAATGTTTAAAATATATATAAATACTATTATTAATACTCTTTTGCTTGTAATTGGGAGATAATATGTGCAGGCATTGGAACACAGATTAACCTTCCTCTAATGGAAAAGTCAAAGGGGGTATGGGAGAAGATATGGGAGAGAGCAGATTGGAGGAAGTGATATCTTGTGGGACTGCTATTCTGAGAGAGTGGGTAGGGGAAAAACGGTGGGGGGGGAATTGTAACTCAAAATCTGGCGGAAATGGATGATGTAAAACAGAAGTTAATAAAGCATTTGTTTAAAAAAAAAAGAATAACAATCTCTTTACATCAATCCTTTCATAATTAAATTATTTTGATTATAACATCTTAGATGTCTGAAAACATTTTGATTATCTTTCAAAATATTATACTCTTTAAACACCTGATAATATAAATTAGGAATACTTGTGAATACCAAAATTATAAATGGTAATGCCAGTGCTTCATTCAATACATGGATGGATAATCAAAAGAAAAATATATCCCAGAAGAAACTGAAGAAACAAAAGCTTATGTTTATGGAGTAAATGTGACATTATAATGCAAACAAAAGTGGAATGAAAACAAAAAGAAATAATCCTTCAATATGCCATTTATAAGAAAAATATTGGAAGCAGAGGGATACACACAGAATAAAGGTAAAAGGCCAGAGCAGAATGTACTATGCTTCAGATGAAGTTAAAAAAAAGATCAGGTGTAGCAATCCTAATCTCAGATAAAGCAAAAGCAAAAATAGATCTAATTAAAAGAGATAAAGAAGGCAAGTACATCATGCTACAAAGTACTATAGACAATGAAGTAATGTCATTGCTAAGCATATAGGCCACAATTGGTATATCATCTAAATTCTTAGAGGAGAATTTAAGTGAGTTACAGGAAGAAATAGACAGCAAAGTTATACTAACAGAGGACCCCAACATCCCCCTCTCAGAACTAGATAAATTTAACCACAAATTAAGCAAGAAAGAAGTTAAAGAGGTTAATAGAATTCTGGAAAAGTTAGAGATGATGGCTCTCTGGGACAAAAATCAAAAGCATTACAAAGTAACATATCTTTTTCTCAGTGGTACATGGCATCTACACAAAAATTGACCTGTTCTAGGACATAAAATCCTCACAATCTAAAGCAAAAAGGCAGAATTATCACATGCATCATTTTCATATCATGATGCAATAAAAATTATATGTAATAAAGAACCATGGAAAAATGAACAGGAAACTATAGAATCTCATCCTAAAGAATGAGTGGGTCAAACAACAAATAACAAAAATAATCAATAACTTCATTCAAGAGAATGACAATAATGAAACTACATAACTAACCATGTTGAATGCAGGACAATTGGTTCTTAGGAAAAAGTGTAAGAAATAAATCACAAATCCTGAAACCCAAAGGAGAGGTTAAGTTAAAATTAAAAAAAACTATTTGGTAAATAAAATTATGACCTGATTTTATGAAAAAATAAATTGCATAAGCTATCAATGAAATCTCTCTATTATTGTTGCTATTCCAAATATTATTAGCTTTTATTTTTAATTCATTACTTTAGTTTCATTTTGCCACATTCATTTTGTGAGTTTTAAAATTTCTCCACCTAACTTCTCCCTTCCTCCCCAAAATGGCATTTAATATGATATGATACTATCAATACAATACATTCCTTACAACACATTTTACATTAATCATGTTACATGGAAGAATTATAAGGAATGGGAAGGAACATGAGAAAACAAAAGAAAAACAAAACAAAACAAACAAATAAAATAATCTGTTTAGCTACATATTATTACTCCATAGCTCTTATTCTGGTTGCAGATGGCATTTAGTATCATGATTCTTTTGGAATTGTTTTAGGTCCTTTCATTTCTGAGAAGGGCAAAGTATCAAAATGAGTCATCACACACTGGGGCTGTTAAGGTGAACAATATTCTCCTGGCTCTGCTCAATTCACTCAGCATCAGTACATATAAGTCTTTCCAGGATTCTCTGAAGGCCAGTTGTTCATCATTTCTAGCACAATAATATTCCATTATATTCATATATCACAGCTTATTCAACCATTCCCCAATAGATGGGGATGCCTTCAATTTACAGTTCTTGGTTATCAAAAAAAAATTTCCTATCCATTTCATGGTCTTTTGGGGGTATACCCCTAGAAGCAATATTGCTGGGTCAAAATATATGCAAATTATTATAGCTCTTTGGGCATAGTTCCAAATTGCTCTCCAGAATGGTTGGATATGCTTGACCCACAATGTGTCAGTGTTTCAACTTTCTGAAATCCACTCAAACATTGATCATTTTCCTGTTTTGTCAGGTTAGCCAATCTGATACAGGTAGTGTGGTATGTATGCATTGTTTTGATTTGTATATCTCTAATCAATAGCTATTTAGAGTATGTTTTTTTTTTACCTTTTTACTTATTTATTAGTTTTCAACATTCATTTCCACAAGAATGAATTACAAATTTTCTCTTCTCTCCCCTAAACCCCACACCAAGATAGCACTACTACTAAACACCCCATCACCCAATCTGCTCAATCTTATGTCCTCCCCCATCCCACTATAACTTTCTAGTAGGGCAAGATGGATTTCTATACCCCAGTACCTGAGATAATTTACCATTTTCTATATTCTGCTTTGTCCTCCCAGTATATTCCTCTCTCACCTTTAATTTTATTTTTTAGAAATTATTGCTTCATATTCAACTCATCCTTTGCCCTCTGTCTATGTATATGTGTACACTCATAAACACATATACACACATGTAACCTCCTATGCATACATACATACATATTCCCCTCAATTATTCTCATACTGAAAAAAGTCTCATTAATTCAAATTAGTGTTTTTCCGTGTAGCAATGAAAATAGTTCAACCTTAATAAGTCCCTTATGTTTTTTTTTCCTGTTTACCTTTTCATGTTTCTTTTGCTTCTTGTATTTGAGGGTGAAAATTTCTGATCAGCTCTGTTCTTTTCATCAAGAATGCTTGAAATTCCTCTATTTCTTTCCACCATATATCCACACTTTCCACTAGAGTACTATACTCAGTTTTTTTTTTTTTTTTCTGGCTATGTGATTCTTGGTTTCAATCCTAGCTCCTTTGACCTCTGGAATGTCACATTCCAAGCCTTTTAATCCCTTAATATATGATCTTGTGCTATCCTGATTATGTTACCACAGTACTCAAATTGTTTCTTCCTGACAGGTTGTAATATTGTAATAATCCTAGGAGGCTTTTTTGTTATCTTTTTCAAGAGGCAATTAGTGAATTCTTTCAATTTCTATTTTACCCACTGGTTCTAAAATATCAGGGCAATTTTGCTTAATAATTTCTTGAAAGATGATGTCCAACCTGGTTGTTTTGTTTTTTTTTAGCATGGCTTTCAGATAGTCCAATGATTTTAAAATTATCTCTCATGGATCTATTTTCCAGATCAGTAGTTTTTCCATGATATATTTCATACTGCATTCTATTTTTCCTTCATTTGGATATGTTTTATGGTATCTTGATTTCTCATAAAGCTATTAGATTCCATTTACTCCAATCTAATTTTAATGGAATTATTCTCTCTAGTGAGTTTTTGAAATTCTTCTTCCATCTGACCAATTCTGCTTTTTAAAGCATTCTTCTCCTCATTGGTATTTGGGGCCTCTTTTGCCACTTGAGTTAATCTATTTTTTAAGGATTTATTTTATTCAGCCAGGCTATTGGCTTGTTTTTCATGATTTTCTTGCATCATTCTCATTTTCCTTCTCAATTTTGCCTCTACTTCTCTTGCTTGATTTTCAGAATCATTCTTGAGCTCCTCCATGGCCTCCTACTGGTTCATATTTTTTCTTGGAGCCTTTTGATGCACGAGTTTAGACTTTGTTACCCTTTCCTTGTTCTATGTTTTGATCCTCTTTGTCCCCAAAAGAGGATTCTATAGTCTGATTGTGCTTCCTCTCTTTGCTCATCTTGCTTGTCAATTACTTAACGTTTGAGCTCTTTACCATAGTAGAACTCTCCTTGCAGAGTGGAGAGTGCTGTGTCCCAAATTTCTGGGGGGGCTGTGCAGCTGATGTCAGAGCTGTTGTCACAGGTATGAGGAGCGTGCCCTCTTCACAGTTCCCACAAGCTCTGCATGCTGGTGCTCCTCACCCCAAGGCCACCACCAAGACTGTGAGCCAGATCCAAGCAGGTCCAAGAAAGAGCAATTTCCTTCTGAATGGTTCCTTGGTGTGTCTATGGACTGCAAGCATGGAGCCATAAGCAGCTACATGTCAACTGTAACCATGGCCACTTCTGCCATCCCAGAGGAAGGGGCCAGGCCACACTTTTCTTTCACCCAGGATAAACAGGGTTTCCCATTGAGCTCTTACTTTCTCCTTGGCGGTTAAGGGTTGAGAATTCTGGAAACTGCCATACCTGCCAGTCATTCGCTCTCCTAAAGTTGCCTGTGGCATGTCTTTGCCATGGGTCTATGCCAGTGGTGTTCATGGGGGCTATGCTTTGCTCCCACCTTGATGCTCTAAACCACTCCTGTTGTCCTTCCAGGCTGCCTACACCAGGAGATTTGTTTCTTTCTGTCACTTTGTGGGTTCCATAGTTCTAAAATTTGTATAGCATATTTTTTACAGTTATTAGAGGTGGTTGGAGTGGGAGTTCAAGCAAGTTCCTGCTTTTATTTCACCATCTTGGCTCTGCCCTAGAACATTTTTTTTCATATGATTAAGAATAGCTTGAAATTCTTCTTCTTAAAATTGCCTCTTCGTATCGTTTGAGCATTTATCAATTGGTGAATTATTTTTATTCCTGTAAATTTGATTCATTTCTCTACATATTTTGGAAATGAGGCCTTTATTGGGAAAGTTGTAAAAATTCTTTCCCAGTTTTCTGCTTCCCTCCTAATGCTGGTTGCATTGGTTTTGCTTGTGTAAAACCTTTTCAATTTAATATAATCAGATTATTTGTTTTGCATTTCTTAATGCTCTCTATCTCTTATTAGGTCATAAATTCTGCCATTCTCCATAAGTCTGAGAGACAAACTATTCCTTGCTCCCCTATTTTGTTCATAGTATCAGCCTTCATGCCTAGATTATGCACCAATTTTGTCATTATTTTGGTACACTTTGTCAGATACATATACCCAGTTTCTGCCATAGTATTTTCCAGTTTTCCCAGCAGTTTTTGTCATTATTGAGTTATTATTCCAAAAGCTGCGGTCTTTGGGTTTATCAGACAATTTATTGCTATAATCATTAATAACTGTGTCTTGTGTACCTAATCAATTCCACTGATCTATCCCCTTATTTCTTACCAAGTTCTAAACAGTTTGAGGATTGCTGATTCACAATACAATATGAGATTTCGTATGGCTAAGTTATCTTCCTTAGCATTTTTTTCATTAGTTTTGTTGATATTCTGTACCTTTTGTTCTTCAAAAAAAAATACTTTCTAACCCTATAAAATAACTTTTGAGTCATTTGATTGGAATGGCACTTAATAAGTACAGCAGAATTGTCATCTTTTATTATATTAGCTTGACCTACCCATGAGCAACTTATGTTTTTCCAGTTATTTAGATATGACTTTATTTGCATGAAAAGTATTTTGTAAATCGTGTTCATGTAGTTGCTACATGTGTTAAGGTAGGCAGACTCACAAATATTTTATAATGCCGACAGTAACTTTAAATGGAATTTCTCCACCTCTTGCTGATTTTTTAATAATATAGAAATGATGAGGATTTTGTGTATTTATTTTACATCCTGCAATTTTGCTAAAGTTTTTTTTTATTATTTCAGTAGTTTTTTACTTCATTTGAATTGAAGCTCAGAACTCTATGATGCAGCAAGAGTCAATCAAACAAAACAAGATGATCGAAAAATTGCAAGAAAATGTAAAATATCTCACTGGAAAAAGAACTGACCTAGAGAACAGATCCAGGAGAGACAACATAAGAATTATTGGTCTACCAGAAAGCCATGATGAAAAAAGCAGCCTAGACAGCATCCTCCAAGAGATTGTCAAAGAAAACTGTCCTGAGGTCCTGGAATCAGAAGATAAAATAACTATCGACAGACCCATATGTACAAACATATTTTTAACAGCCCTTTTTGTGGTTGCAAAGAATTGGAAACTAAAGAGGTGCCCATCAATTGGGGAATGGCTAAACAAGTTGTGGTATATGAATGTAATGGAATATTATTTTGCTATAAGAAATGAAGAGGTGACGGATTTCATAATTACCTGGAGATACTTATACAGACTGGTGCTGAGCAAGAAGAGTAGAATCAGAAGAAATTTGTATACAATCACAGACATACCATATCTGTGATGACCAACTATGACAGACTGGACTCTTTTCGGCAATGCAGTGATATAAGTTAATCCCGAAAGGCTCAAGAAAATGAGAAATGCGCCATCCAGAGATATAACTAGAAAGAACTGAGCCTGAATCCTGTTGGAAGCAAAGTAAATGATCTTGTTCTTTTCATTGTTTGGTTTTATTTCTTCCTTACCATCTTTCATCCCACCTAGTACAATATGCCTTTGTGATTGGAATGATGTCTAATATGGATGCATTTGCAGATCCTATACTGGACTATATGCTGTCGTGTGGGGAGGGGGGAGGGAAGTAAAGGACATTTGAAAATCAAGGAACTATGGAATTGAATCTTGTTAACTGAAACTAAACTAATAAATTAATTAAAAAAAAAGAAATATATTCTATTATAGTTTTGCTTTCTATTTCTTCCTATAACTCCTTTAACTTTTCCTCTAAGAATTTGCTTGCTATAGCATACAGTGCATATATGTTTATTAATGATATTATTGCATTTTTAGGGTGCCTTTTAGCAGGATATAGATTCCTCCTCTCTTTTGATTAGATCTAAATTTTCTTTTGATTTTCTGATATTAGAATTGCTACCACTGATTTTTTTTTACTTCAGCTAAAACACAATATATTCTACTCCAGCATTTTACTCTGTGTGTCCCTGTGTCAAATGTATTTCTTGTAAACAGGGTAATGTAGGGTTATGGCTTTTATTTTTTTTTGTCTTTATTAATTTGTTTGTTTACTTTTAGTTTGCAGGATTTATTCCACAATTCCTTCAGTTTCACCACCCCCCCATATCAACATACAATGAAGTATAGGGTCTGCAAATAGTTTCACATTAGACATTAGTCAAGTTATAAAGAAGGATTTTATCTGACAGAATGAACAACGGGAAAGAGGAAACAAAACCAAACAAGAAAAAGACAGAGAGCAGGTAGTTTTCTTCAATCTGCATTCAAACTCTATTCTTTCTTGTTCTTTCTCTGAATGTAGATATCTCTCTACATCATGAGTCTTTTGGAGTTGACTTATAACCCTACATTTCTGAGAAAAGAATCCAGTCTATCAAATTTGGTCATCACACATATGTTGTGTCTGAAATTGAGTACAAATTTCTCTGGTTCTATTCTTCTCACTCAGCATAAGTTCATATCATCTTCTCCAGGTAAATATGAAGTCCATCTGCTTCTCTTTTCTTATAGCACAAGAGTATGGCATTACATTCATATACGACAACTTGTTTAGCCATTCCCCAATTGATGGGCGTCCCCTTAATTTCCAATTCTTTGCCACCACAAAAAGAGCTGCTATAAATATTATTGTATATATGGGTCTTCCTCCCACTTCTATGATCTCATTTGGATACAATACTAGAAGTGGTATTGCTGGGTTAAAGGGTATGGAATTACTTATAGACCTTTGGTCATAGTCCCAGATTGATCTCCAGAATGTTTCAATCAGTTAACAAATCCACTAACAATGCATTAGTGTTCCAGTTTTTCCACATCCTCTCCAGCATTTGCCATTTTCCTGTTTTGTCATCTTAGCCAATGTGACTGGTGAGATATGGTCCCTCAGAATTCTTTTGATTTTCATTTCTCTAATCTATAGTGATGTAGAGCAATTTTTCATATGCCTATTGATACATCTAATTTCTTTCTCCTAAAATTGCCTGTTAATATCTTTTGAACATTTTTTCAGTTGGGGAATCAGTAGTATTCTTATAGATGTGACTTAATTCTCTGTTTCTTTCAGAAATGAGGCTTTTGTCAGCAACATTGGCTGTAAAAATTCTTTTCCAATTTTCCACTTGCCTCTTAATCTTGTTTACATTGGCTTTATTTGTACAGAAGCTTTTCAATTTAATGTAATCATAATTACTTATTTTGTTTTTATAATTCTATGTAATTCTTGTTTGGCCATAAAGTCTTGCCCTCTCCATAATCTGACAGGTAAATTATTCCTTGCTTTCCCAGCTTGCTTACAGCATCAGCCTTTAAACCAAGCCCTGCACCCATTTAGACTTGATTTTGGTATATGATGTTTGATAATGGTTTTTGCCCAGTTTCTGCCATACTATATTCAAGTGTTGCCAGAAGTTTGTGTCAAATAGAGAACGCTTTTCCCCAAAACTGGGATCTTTGGGTTTATCAAACAGTAGGTTACTGTAATCATTGACTACTGATTCTTGTGTTCCCATTCTATTCAATTGATCCACTGCTGTATTCTTCAGCCAGTACCAAGTAGTAATGATGACTGCTACTTTATAATAGATATCAAAATCTTCCTAGGCCACCTTCCCTAGCATTTCTTTTCATGAATTCCATTGGTATTCTCTACCTTTTGTTTTTCCAAATTAATTTTGTTACTACTTTTTCTAGTTCTATAATTTTTGGTAAATTGATTGGTATGGTACTAAATAGGTAATTTAATTTAGATAAAATGTTCATTTTTATTATATTTGCTCCACCCAACTATGAGGAATTGATATTTTTCCAATTAGATGGATCTGACTTTATTTGTGTGAAAAATGTTTTGTAGGTGTGTTTGTATAAATCTTGAGTTTGTTTTAGCAGGTAAATTATCAAATATCTCATAATGTCTTCAGTAACTTTAAATTAGATTTCTCCTTCTATCTCTTGCTGTTATATTTCATTAGAAATATGTAGGAATGCTAAAGATTTATGTGGGTTTATTTTATATCCTGAAACTTTGCTGAATTTGTTTACTATTTTAAGTATTTTTACTTGATTCTTTAATATTCCCTAAATATATCATTATATCATCTTCAAAGAGTGATACCTTGGTCTTTTTTTTACCTTATTTGATTCCTTTGATTTCCTTTTCTTCTCCAGTTGCTACTGCTAACATTTCAAGTACCATATTGGATAAGAGGGGTGATAGTAGACAAGCTTGTTTCACCCTGATCTTATTGGAAATGTTCTAACTTATACAAATTACATATAATACTTCCTGATGGCTTTAAGTAGCTACTACTTATTATTTTAAAGAAGGCTCCATTTATTCCTACACTTTCTAGTGTTTTTAATAGGAATTGTTATTGTATTTTATCAAAAGACTTTTATGCATCTACTTAGATGATCATGTGGTTTCTGCTAGTTTTATCATTGAAATGATCAATTATAATGATGGTCTTCCAAATATTAAACCATCTTTGCATTCCTGGAATAAATCCCATGTGATCAAAGTGTATTATTCTTGTGATTAGTTGTTGTAGTCTTTTTGCTAATATTTCCTTTAAAATTTTTGCATATATATTCATGAGGGAAAGCAGTCTATAATTTTCTTTCTACATTTTTCCCTTCCTAATTTGGGTATAAGTGTCATATTTGTGTCATAAAAAGAATTTTGTAGGACTCCACTAATTTTCTCAAATAGTTTGTAGAGTATTGGAATCAATTATTCTTTAAATGTTTGATAGAATTTGCTACTAAATCTATCTGGCCTTGGAGATTTTTTCCTAGGGAGTTCACTGATGGTTTGTTCATTTTATTTTTTTGAGATGGGGTTATTTAAGTAATTTACTTCCTCTTCAGCTAATCTTGGCAGCTTATATTCTTTTTATTAATTAATTTATCAGTTTAGTTTCAGTTAACAAGATTCAATTCCATAGTTCCTTGATTTTCAAATTTCCTTTGCTTGCCGCCCCTTCCCCCACAACTGCATATAGTCCAGTATAGGATGTGCAAATACATTCATATTAGACATTATTCCAATCACAAAGGCGTGTTGTACTAGGTGGGATGAAAGATGGTAAAAAAAGAAATAAAAACAAACAATGAAAAGAAAAAGATCACTTAGTTTGCTTCCATCAGGATTCAGACTCAGTTCTTTCTAGTTATATCTCTGGATGGCGCATTTCTCTCTTTCTTGAGTCTTTTGGGATTGACTTATATCACTGCATTGCTGAAAAGAGTCCAGGCTCTCATAATTGGTCATCACAGATATGGTATGTCTGTGATTGTATACAGATTCCTTCTGATTCTACTCTTCTTGCTCAGCATCAGTTTGTATAAGTCTCTCCAGGTAATTATGAAATCTGTCACCTCTCCATTTCTTATATCATAATAATATTCCATTACATTCATATACCACAACGTGTTTAGCCATTCCCCAATTGATGGGCACCCCTTTAGTTTCCAATTCTTTGCAACCACAAAACAGGCTGCTATAAATATTTCTGTACATATGGGTCTTTCTCCCACTTCTGTGATCTCTGTAGTATATAACCAGTGGTATTGTTGGGTCAAAGGGTATGAAATTATTTATAATCCTGTGGGCATCATTCCAGATTGCTCTCCAGAATGGTTGGATAAGTTCACAACTCCACCAGCAATGTATTAGTGTTCCAATTTGTCCACATCCTCTCCAGCCTTTTTCACTTTCTTGTTTTTTTCATCTTAGCCAATCTGACTGGAGAGATGTGGTATCTCAGAATTGTTTTGATTTGCATTTGTCTAATCAATAGTGTTTTAGAGCATTTCTTCATATGTTTATATATATCTTTAATTTGTTTCTATGAAAACTGCCTGTTCATATCCTTTAAACATTTATCAATTGGGGAATGACTTGTATTCATATAGATTTGGCTCAATTCTCTATAAATTTTAGAAATGAGTCCTTTATCAGAGACACAAGTTGTAAAAATTCGCTCCCAATTCCCCACCTCCCTCTTGATCTTGGTTACACTGGCTTTGTCAGTACAGAAGCTTTTCAATTTAATGTAATCAAAATTATCCATTTTGCATTTTATAATGCTCTCTAATTCTTGTTGGGTCCTAAAGTCTTCCCCTCTCCACAAATCTGTCAGATAAACTATTCTTTGCTTTCCCAAATTGCCTACAGTATCGTCCTTTACACTTAGATCATGCACCCATTTACACTTGATTTTGGTTTATCATGTTAGATAATGGTCTATGCCCAGTTTCTGCCATACTGTATTCCAGTTTTCCCAGCAGTTTTTGTCAAATAATGCATTCTTATCCCCAAAACTGCGGTCTTTGGGTTTATCGAACAATTGATTTTTATATTCATTAACTGCTGGGTCTCCTGTGCCTAATGTATTCCATTGATCCACTACACTACACCTCTGCCAGCACCAAGCAGTTTTCATGACTGCTGCTGAATAATACAGATTATGATCTGGCATAGCCAGTCCACCTTCCCTAGCATTTCTTTTCATTAATTCCCTAGATATTCTAGACCGTTTGTATTTCCAAATAAATTTTGTTATTATTTTGTCTAACTCTAGAAAGTAGTTCTTTGGTAAATTGATTGGTATGGCACTAAACATATAATTTAATTTGGGTAAAATTGTAATTTTTATTATTTAGCTCGACCCAGCCATGAGCAATTTATATTTTTCCAACTATTTAGATAAGATTTTATTTGTGTGAGAAATGTTTTGTAATTGTGATCATATAGATTCTGGGTTTGTTTTGGCAAGTAGATTCCCAAATATTTTATAATGTCTACGGTGACTTTAAATGGGATTTCTCTTTCTATCTCTTGCTGTTGAGTTTCTTTAGAGATATACAGGAATCCTGAGGATTTATGCGGGTTTATTTTGTATCCTGCCACTTTGCCAAATTTATTTATTGTCTCAAGTAGTTTTTAACTTGATTCTCTAGGATTCTCTAAGTATAACATCATATCATCTGCAGAGAGTGATAGCTTGGTCACTTCTTTGCCTAATTTGATTCCTTTGATTTCTTTTTCTTCTCTAATTGCTACTGCTAGTGTTTCTAGTACCAGATTGAATAAGAGGGGTGATAGTGGACACTGTTGTTTCACTCCTGATCTTATTGGAAAGGCTTCTAGTTTATCCCCATTGCATATAATACTTGCTGATGATTTTAAATAGATGCTATCAAGTATTTTAAGGAAGGCTCCATTTATTCCTATACTTTCTAGTGTTTTTAATAGGAATGGATGTTGTACTTTGTCAAAAGCCTTTTCTGCATCTATTGAGATGATCATGTGGTTTCTGCTAGTTTTCTTGTTGATATGCTCAATTATACTGATGGTTTTCCTAATATTGAACCATCCTTGCCTTCCTGGAATGAATCCTACCTGATCAGGGTGTATTATTTTTGTGATAAGTTGTTGGAGTCTTTTGGCTAATATTTTATTTAGAATTTTTGCATCTAAATTCATGAGAGAAATTGGTCTATAATTTTCTTTTTCTGTTTTATCTGTTCCTGATTTAGGAATCAATACCATATTTGTGTCATAGAAAGAGTTTGGTAGGACTCCTTCACTAATTTTCCCAAATAGTTTGTACAGTATTGGAATCAATTGTTCTTTAAATGTTTGATAGAATTCACTCGTAAACCCATCTGGCCCTGGGGATTTTTTCCTAGGGAGTTCATTGGTGGATTGTTTGATTTCTTTTTCTGAGATGGCATTATTTAGGTAATTCACTTCCTCTTCAGTTAATCTGGGCAATTTGTGATTTTGTAAATATTCATCCATTTCACTAAGATTGTCATATTTATGTACATACAATTGGGAAAAATAATTCTTCATTATTTTTTGATTTCCTCTTCATTGGAGGTAGATTCACCATTTTTATTTTTGATACTCATAATTTGGTTTTCTTCCATCTTTTTTTTATCACATTGACTAAGGGTCTATCAATTTTGTTGATTTTTTTCATGAAACTAGCTCTTAGTTTTATTTATTAATTCAATCGTTTTATTAATTTCAATTTTATTAATCTCACCTTTGGTTTTCAATATTTCTAATTTAGTGCTAAATTGTGGATTTTCAATTTGTTCTTTTTCTAGCTTTTTCAATTGCATGTCCAATTCATTGACCTCCCTTCTCTCTGCTTTAATTAAATATGCACTCAGGGATATAAAACTTCCCCTGAGAACTGCCTTTAGTGCAGACCACAAATTTTGGTATATTGTCTCATTATTATCATTCTCTTGAATGAAATTATTGATTGTTTCTATAATTTCTTGTTTGACCCATCTTTTCTTTAGGATTAAATTGTTTAATTTCCAATTAGTTTTTTAGTCTATCTTTCCATGGCCCTTTTTTGCATATAATTTTTATTGCATCATGATCTGAGAATGATGCGCTTAATATTTCTGCCTTTCTGCACTGGATTGTGAGGTTTTTATGCCCTAGTAAATGGTCTATTTTTGAGTATGTACCATGAACTGCTGAAAAGAAAGTAAATTCCTTTTTATCCCCATTCAGTTTTCTCCAGAGATACATCATATCTAGTTTCTCTAAGATTCTATTCACCTACTTAACTTCTTTCTTATTTATTTTGAGGTTAGATTTATTGAGTTCAGAGAGGGGGAGATTAAGGTCTCCCACTAGTATAGTTTTGCTATCTATTTCTTCCTCTAATTCCTTTAACTTCTCCTCTAGGGATTTGGATGCTATACCACTTGGTGCATATATATTAAGTAGTGATATTGCTTCATTCCTGATGGTGCCTTTTAGTAGGATATAATTTCCTTCCTTAACTCTTTTAATTAGATCTATTTTTGCTTTTGCTTTATCTGAGATAAGTATTGCTACCCCTGCTTTTTTTCACTTTAGCTAAGGCATAATAAATTTTACTCCACCCTTTTACCTTTACCCTGTGGGTATCCTTTTGTTTCAAATGTGTTTCTTGTAGACAGCATATTGTAGGATTATGGTTTTTAATCCATTCTGCTATCTGTCTCTGTTTTATGGGAGAGTTCATCCCATTCACATTCACAGTAATGATGACTATCTTTCTCTTCCCCTCCATCCTATTCCCTCCCCTGTTTATGTTTTTGTTTCTTTCTTCTCCCTTCCCTTCCTTGAAGTTTTCCCTTTTGACCACCCCCTCCCTCAGTGTTCCCACCCAGTGATCCCCCTTCTTAACCTAACCTCTCCCCTTACTACTGTTTCCCTCCCTTCTAATCCCCCCTTTCAGTCTCCTCCTTTTCACCCCCCCCCCCGGTTAATTCAATCGATATCTATTTTATCTTCTGTTTCCAGGACCTCAGGACAGTTTTCTTTGACAATATCTTGGAGGATGTTGTCTCGGCTTGTTTTTTTCATCGTGGCTTTCTGCTAGACCAATAATTCTTAGGTTGTCTCTCCCGGATCTGTTCTCTAGGTCAGTTATTTTTCCAGTAAGATATTTTACATTTTCGTCCAATTTTTCAATTGTCTTGTTTTGTTTTGTTGACTCTTGGTGCATCATAGAGTTCGGTGAATTCTATCAATAGCTATTTTATCTTCTGATTCCAGGACCTCAGGACAATTTTCTTTGACAATCTCTTGGAGGATGTTGTCTAGACTGCTTTTCTCATCATGGCTTTCTGGTAGACCAATAATTCTTAGGTTGTCTCTCCTGGATCTGTTCTCTAGGTCAGTTAATTTTCCAGTGAGATATTTTACATTTTCTTGCAATTTTTCGATCATCTTGTTTTTTTCGATTGACTCCTGCTGTATCATAGAGTTCTGAGTTTCAGTTTGATTGTATCTAATTTTTAGTGAATTATGGTCTTCAGTTAGTTTTTGAAGTTCCTTTTTTAGGGAGGTATTTTCTCCAATTACTTCACTGAGACGTTTTTCCAAGTTGGTCACTGCCTCCCTGATTTGGTCTTTAAAATTTTTCTTAAGCTCCTCCAGGAATGCTATTTGGGCTTGAGACAAGATCATGTTTCCTTCTGTGGTCTCAGGTGTGGGTAGAGAGTCTATATTGTCATGTGTATTTGGTTGTTCTTGCCCTGCATAGTATGCTCGAATAGACTTTCTTGTCTTCCCCTTCTCCTTCTCAGCTTCTTTTTTTCCCATTGTGACTTCCTGTTTCTTAGTTTCTCAGGCTATGAGTTTAGGGCCTGATTCTTGTCTTTGAATACTTCTGGATGGCTAATTTATGGCTAAGTCAGTAAGGAATACAGATGTGTAGGTGGGGGTGAGTCTGACCACTTCAGATTTCTGCCTCTATACCCCTGCGCTATAAATAGGCTTTTGTTGGTGAGGTGAGGTGGGGCTTGTTGGGACCCCTCCCTCTCTTCTCTTAAGACTCCTGGCTGTCTCAGTTACACCAATTCTTGGAGACTCTCAAGCCTGGAGCTATTTCCATTAACTTGGGATTTCAATCTGGGTGATAGACTTATCTTTGTATTTTCTGCTTCATGAAGGAGGGACAGGAGTATCGGAGTAGCTAGAATTTACTTTGCCATTCCAGCCCCTGTATTATACAGGCAGGTAGTCTCCAACCTTCCAGGTTGGGGGCCAAATGCAGCCAGAGAAGCCACTCTTTCCCCTGGGGACCTGACTCTCCTATCTGTCTCTTTCCCTCCATCCTACTCCCTCCCCTGTTTATGTTTTTGTTTCTTCCTTCTCCCTTCCCTTCCTTACAGGTTTTCCTTTTGACCACCACCTCCCTCAGTATTCCTTCCCTGTGACCCCCCGGTTTTAGCCTATCCTTTCCTCTTGCAATGATTTCCCTCACTTCTAGTCCCCCCTCCTTAAACCTCCTTACCTATCCTACTGCCTATAAAACATAATGGAGTTTTTTACTTATCAGAATATATTATTACCTCTTTGACACCAAGCCAAAAGTAAACTACATACATTGCCCCTCTCCCTCCCTCCTTTCCCTCTATCATAATGATTTTTTTCTATCTTTTCACATTAGTATGTCAAGCTTAATTGACTATGTTGATCCCCTTTGAACCAGATCCCATGAGAATAATGTTCAAGTGATGTTCATCTCCCTCTTTCCTTTACTACAGTTTATCTTTATCCCTCTTTGTATTTCATAATTTACCCTTGTCTGCCTCATCCTTTCCTTTTATCCCATTACCATACCTTTTAACCCCTTAATAAGGTTTTTTTTTATCATCATATTAATTCATTTATACCCACACCCTCTATGTATATTTCTTTTAAAGGTTGTGCTAATCATGTAATTGCAGTATTGACAACTATCAGCTTCTCAAATAGGGACATAAGTGACTTGTTCTTCTTGCATCCCAAGATATGTTCATTTTTGCATGAGTTTGTATTTGTGCATGTGTATATGTGTGAGTGTGTGTTTTCCTCATCTCCCTTTTTATGTCTTTCTCGAGCCTTGTAGTTGGACATCAGTTTTTCCATTGAGCTCCGGCTTTTATATCAGGAAATTCTGGAAGTTCCTTATTTTGTTAAATGACCATCTCCTTGCCTGAAAGATTATGCTCAGTTTTACTATGTATTTGATCCTTGTTTGCAGTCCTAGCTCTTTTGCCTTAAAATGTGAAATTCTAATCCCTCTTTTCTTTTAATGTAGAAGCTTTTAGGTCCTTGTAATCCTGATTGCAGTTTAACTATATTTGAATTGTTTCTTTTTGGCTGCTTGCAGTATTTTCTCCTTTACAATGTAATTCTGGAATTTGGCTAGGATATTTCTTGGAGTTTTCAATTTGGGATAACTTTCAGGAGGAGTCTGGTGAATTCTTTAGATAACTATTTTACCTTTGGATTCCAGGACTTCAGGAAAATTTCTCTTGGAACATGTGGTTCAGGCTGTTTTTTTTTTTTTTTTCATCATGGTTTTCCAGTAGACAAATAATTCCTAGGTTATCTCTCCTGAATCTGTTCTCCAGGTAAGTTGTTTTTCCAGTGAGATATTTTACACTTTCTTCTATTTTTTCAGTCTTCCTGTTTTTCTTGATTGACACTTTTTGCATCATGTATTCCGGAGCTTTGATTTGACAGATTCTAATTTTTAATGAATTATTTGGTTACTTTTTGAAGGTCTTTTTAGGTATATATTTTCTCCAGTGAGGACACTTACTTGTTATGGATTTCTTTTCTTCAGGAAGACTTTTTTTTTTTCAATTTGGTCACTATAGATTTAATTTTATCTTCTATCTCTCTAATTTTGCTTTGAAAATCTTTCTGGAGCTTCTCCAAGAATGCTTTTTTGCCTTGAGACCAGATAATATTTCCTTCTGCAGTCTCAGGTATAAGTATAGAGTCCATGTTGTCCTCTGTATTTGGTTTTTCTTGCTAGCTATAATAAACTCAGATTGATTTTCTTGCCTTACCCTTCTCCTCAACTTCCTTCCATCCCATTGTATTTTCCTGTTTCCAATCTCAGGCTGGGAGCTAATGGCCAGGTTGTTGACTTTGTATGCTGTAGCCTCTGGTTGTCTTGTCTGAGACCAAGGCCAGGATTCTAAGTGTTTCTTCTGGGTCACCCATAGTCTCACAGAGCAACATTTGGGGGAGGGGTGGCCTGGCTGCTTCAGATTTCCACCTCTGTGCCCCTGGCTACAGTTCAGGCAAGATCATCAGGTGTCTGCTGGTATCTTCAGATTACCCTGGTACTACTGACTTCCACCTGTGCTTCTGTTAGCCCTTGCTGGCTCCAACCCCCGGACATTAGGAGCTCTTGCTGGTCAGGTCAAGTGGTGCTTGTTGGGACTGCTCCTGCCCTTCCCTTCAGGCTCCTTCTCTAGTCCAGGCTGGTGCAGCTAGCTGTGCTCCATGCTCCCCCTGCCCAGACACATGTGGGTACTTTTCTTGGGATGGATTTTGCCACCTGCTGTCTCCTAGTGGATTCTGACACTCTAAAATCTGTTCAGATACACTTTTTTTTTTACAGATTAGTGACAAGATTCTTAGAGGAGCTTAGAAAATTTACTGTTTCCATTCTGTCATCTTGGCTACACCTGAGGATTATGGTTTTTAATCCATTCAGATATCTGCTTCTATTTTATGGGAGAGTTTATCTCATTCACATCCACAGTTATGATTGCTATCAGTGTTTTTCTTCCCCTCCTATTCCAACTCCCCACACCTCCCCAATTTATTCTTTTATTTCTCCTTTCTCTCTCTCTTTAATCATGTTCTCTCTCTCCTTTCTCCTCCTCAAAGCAGTTTTGCTTTTTGCCACTGCCTCCCTCAGTATTCTCTCCTTTCTTTTACTCCCCCTTCCTTTTCTATCCCTTTTCCCTCACTGTTTCTTCCTTTCCTTCTAAACACCCCTCCTTTTTCTTTCTCCTTTTCCTACTACTCCAGGGAGGGCCCATTAGACTTCTATATTTAACTGAGTATATTATTCCATCCTTGAATCAAATCTGATCAGGCTAAAGCTCAAACAATGCTCATCTCCCTCTCTTTCTTTCCTCTACTATAGTATATTTTTGTTCCATTCATGTGGTGTAATGTACCCTTTTCTACCTCTTCCTCTCATCTTCTCCCATTACAATCATTTTGCACCCCTTAATTGCATTTTTAATCATGTTAGTTAATTTATACACACACAATCTCTCTATCATTTTAAAATGTTTTAATAAAGATATAAATCTCAAGATTTACAAAAACCATCCTCCCATGTAGGGTTGTAAACAGTTTGCTCTTATTGAATAGTATGTTTTTTATTTTTCTGTTTACCTTTTTATACCTCTCTTGAGTCTTATATTTGAAGATCAAATTTTCCTTTGATCTCTGGTCATTTCTTCAGGAGGTCTCCTTGTTTGAAAGTTTATGCTCAGTTTTGATGGGTGGTTGATTCTTGGTTATAGATAGTTGAGAAGTGTAGATAGTGGATAGTTTATATAGTGGATACTAGAAGTGCAGATAGTGGATAGTGTAGATAAGTGTAGATAGTTGTAGGTAGTGGCCCCACTATCCTAGTTGTAGATCCCATGCTCCTTTGCCTTATGGAATATCATATTCCAATACCTCTGATCTTTTAATGTGGAACCTACATGTTTCTTTGTGATCCTGACTGTAGTTCCATGAAATCTGACTTGTTTCTTTCTGGCTGCTTGCAGTATTTTCTCCTGGACCAAATAATTCTGGAATTTGGCAACAATATTCCTTGACATTTTCCATCTGGGATCTTTTTCAGTAGGTAATCAATGGATTCTTTCAGTGACTATATTACTCTCTGCTTTTAGGATGTTGGGGCAGTATTCCTTGATGATTTCTTGGAAGATACTGTCCAGGCTCTTTTTTTCATCATGACTTTCTGGCAGGCAAGTAATTCCTAGGTTATCCATCCTGCAACTATTTTTGAGTTCAGTTGTTTTTCCAATGAGACAGTCTATGTTTTTTTTTTTCTATTTCTTCTTTCTTTACTTTTGTTTGACTCATTCTCAATGCCTCATAGAGTCATTACCTTCTACTTGCCCAATTCTAATTTTTTTAATTAATTAAACAAATGCTTTATTAACTTTTGGTTTACATCATTCATTTCCACCAGATTATGAGTTACATTGTCCCCCCATTTTTTTCCCTACCCACCACCCCAGAATAGCAGTCCCACCAGATATCCCCTCATCCAATCTGCTCTCTCCCATATCTTCTCCCATACCCCCTTCAACTTTGCCATTAGGGCAAGGTGAATCTCTGAGCCCCACTGCCGGGACATCTTATGAAACATTTAATTTTAAAACTTCGATTTTCAGATCCATTCCCTTTCTCCCCACTCCCTCTGAGAAGATAAGCAATTCAGTATGTGTTGTACATGTATATCTATGCAAAACATTACCATAGTAGATATATTGTAAAAGACTGCTTATATTTCCCTCCCACCTGTCTCACCTCCCACCTGGTCCATTCCCTACTTTGATCCTGTCCCTCTTTGATAGTGGGTACTTCTAACCTCCCCTCTCACCAGAATGCTCTCCCCTCCATCATCCCCCCATCTCATCCCCCTTTCCCCTACTCAGGAGAGTGAGTGAGGGTAAGATATTCCATTTAGTATGTATGTGATTCTCTCTGAAATGGAGCCAAATATGAAATAGGGCCAAACCTCAGATTATAGAATAACCTTGTTTTTTCTTGAAGAATACATGCTTTCCCAACCCTAACCACAATGTCATGTTGACCTACAAGATTCGGGAACTGAGTCAACTGCCTCAACTGCTATCCACGCTTCACCTGTTTGCTCTCACCCCTCCCCTATAGCCCATGAAGTTGGCATCAAGCCTCTATCTCCAAGACTCAACTAAGTCTGCTAGCCAATCATTTCCCGCCAACTCCTTGTCTCTAAGAGTTAGCTGAGTCTCACTAAGCCAATCAGTAAGCTCAATATTTCCTACTTTCCCCTCATAATTGTATACAAAAGCACCCGAGGAGACACTCGGGGTCCTCCATCTAAAATGTATGGTGGGACCCGGGTTCGAGCTCGTAATAAATTTTTTCTTTTTCTTGCCTCAGTGGTCTCAGTTTGTCTATTATTCCACTCCACGTTTCACTCTCCTTGAGCCAAATTCAGTGAGAATATGCTTTTGCCTTTTTGCCTTCCTGTTCTTCCCCTCCCCTGCAATTACTTCCCCTTGCCTCTTTTACATGAGATAGTTTGCCCTACCCTGTCTCTCTCCATCTCCTCTTGCCACTTTCCTCTTTCACCTCTTGACTTTACCCCTTAAGAATCATCCCTTCCTTGGGGTGACTAGGTGGTGCAGTGAGCAGAGAGGCAGCCCTGGAGCCAGAAGGACCCGAGCTCGAATCCGGCCCCAGACACACAACACACAAACAAAAACCCAGCCACGTAAACCTGGGCAAGTCACCCAACCCCAATTGCCCTCCAAAATAATAATAATAATAATCATCCCTTCCCATCAAATTAAATCTGTGACCTCTATCCATGTATACCTGTGAACATATGCCATGTACCCTTCTTCGATTATTTTCATAATGAGAAAGGGTTCATCAAACACAGTTATTGTTTTTCCATGGAGGACTGTAAATAGTCCAATTTTGATAAGTTCCTTTTGATTTCTTTTCCTTGATTACCTTCTCAAGCATCTCTTGCTTCTTGTGTCTGGATGTCAAATTTTCTATTCAGCTCTGGTTTTTTCATCAAGAATGCTTGAAAGTCCTCTATTCCACTGAATGACCATATTTTCCCCTGAAACAAGATACTCAGTTTTGCTGGGTAGGTGACCCTTGGGTTCATTCCCAGCTCTTTTGCCCTCTGGAATATCATATTCCATGCCCTTCAATCCCTCAGTGTAGAAGCTGCCAAGTCCTGTGCTATTCTGATTGTGTTTCCACAATATTGAAATTGTTTCTTCCTGGCTGTTTGTAGTATTTTCTCCTTGATCTGGGGATTCTGGAACCTGGCTATAATATTCCTGGGAGTTTTCTTTTGGGGATCTTTTTCAGGGGGTGATCTGTGGATTCTTTCAACCTCTATTTTGCCCTCTGGGTCTAAAACATCAGGGCAATTTTCCTTGAGAATTTCTTTAAGGATGATTTCTAGGTTCTTTCTTTGATCATGGCTTTCATGTAGTCCAATAATTTTTAAATTGTCTCTCCTGGATCTATTTTCCAGGACAGTGGTTTTTCCCAGGAGATATTTCACGTTGCCTTCTATTCTTTCATTTGTTTGGATCTGTTTAATAGTATCTTGATTTCTCATAAAGTCACTAGCTTCCATTTGATCCAGTCTAACTCTGAAGGAATGAATCTCCTCATTGAGCTTTTGAGATTCTTTTTCCATTTGGCAAATTCGACTTTTTAAGGCATTCTTCTCCTCATTGCCTTTCTGAGCCTCTTTTGCCATTTGAGTTAGTCTATTTTGTAAGGTGTTATTTTCCTCAGCCAAGCTGTTGACTGTCATTTCATACTTTTCTTGCATCTTTTTCATTTCTCTTCCCAAATTTTCCCCCTCTTCTCTTATCTGCTTCTTAAGGTCCTCTGTGGCCTGTAGCCAGCTTGTATTTTCATTTGGGGCTTTTGGTGCAGGAGTTCTGACCTCACAGTCCTCCTCCATGCTTTGAGCCTCTTTGCCCCTAAAATAGGAGTCCAATGTTGAGCTTTTCTGTTTATTTTGTTTCGTTTGCCTAGGCATATTGCCACTTAATCATTTGATTTTGGGGCTTGTTGCCACAGTAGGACTCTGCCACCAGACAGGGGAGCTTCCCCACAAACGTGGGGTCTTCACAACTTCTGACAGTTGGGTGGGCTCTGAAAGCCTCCACCCACTCTGGCAAGTTGGATACCCATCCCAAACTTCCCCCCAGACCACAATCCAGATCCAGGCAATTTAAAGCAAAAGCGATTAACCCCCAGACTGATTGCTGGATCTTCCTACAGTTTGCAGACCAGGAGCTAGAGCCACTACTGAAGCTGCAAAATGGCTTCTGTGCAGCTGTTTCTTCAGCAGCTTTTTGCCCCCCAGGGGAGGAAGCCACGTGTTCCCCAAATACTGGTCCCAAAGTCCATAGGGCACTAACCTCTCACTTTTTCCTAGGCATATCTGTGCTGATAATTCTGGAATCGCCACAGTTGCTGGTGTTCTGGGGTTCCACCAGCCGGCTGAAGGCCCGGTCGCCCTGGGTCTAAAACCGAGGACCTGGGCTCAGCTCTGAGGGCCGAGCTGGCGGTTCCCAGTGTGCTGTGCTGCCTGCTCTCAGAGTGCTGCGCTGGCCATTCCCTGCAGGGCTGCTGGGCTGTCCTCAGCAGGAGGTTATCTTCTCTTTGCCGTTCTGTGGGTGCTGTGGCTCCAGAAGTTGTTCGGAGCTCCCTTTCACATTGTTTGAGATTTGTGTGGGGCAGAGCACATTGGAAATGCTGTTTCTACTCCGCGATCTTGGCTCTGCCCCCCCCCCCATTCTAATTGTTAATGAATTGTTTTCTTCAGTTGAGCTTTTGTACCTCCGTTATTATTTAGTCAGTTGTACTTTTTTTATTCCCCAATGCTTTATTAAATTGTGGTTTACATCATTCATTTCTGCCAGATATTGAGTTACAGCTTTTTCCCCCATTTTTCCCTATCCCCCACCCCAGAATAGTGGTCCCACAGGGTAACCCCTGATCAAATCTGCTCTCTCCCATATCTTCTCCCATACCCCAGTTGACTCTCCCAGTAGGGCAAGGTGAATCTCCATGCCCCAATGCTTGTACAAATTATTTCCCTATTATATGCAAAATAGTATTAATAATAATATTTATACAATTTTACATATTTTATTTTAAAACTTTGAATTCCAGATTCATTCCTTTCCTCTCTTGTCACCCATCCTTACTGGGAAGATAGGCAGGTCAGTATATGTTGTGCATGTGTAGCTATGCAAACATTACCATAGTAACTATATTGTAAAAGACTAACTATATTTCCCTACCTCCCATCCCACCTCCCACTTGGTCTATTCCCTACTTTGATCCTCTCCCTTTTCAAAAGTGGGTGGTTCCAACTTCCCTCCCCCACTTCCCTCCCATTCTCCTTTCCATTGATCTCCCTATCATACCCTTCCCCCCTATACTCCTGTAGGGTGTGAAACTCTATTTAGTATGTATGTCCTTCTCTCCCTGATACAAATTCAATGAGGATAAGGTTTTGCCTTTTTTGCCTTCTGTACTACCCCTCCCTTGTAACCATTTTCCCTTGCCTCTTCTATATGAGATAGTTCACCCCATTCTGTCTCTCCCCATCTCCTCTCATTGTATTACTCTCTCACCTCTCAATTTCACCCCTTAAGTATCATCCCTTCCCACCAAATTCTACATGTACCCTCTATCCATGTATACCTGTAAACATATACACACACACATTCACATATGTATTCATATGCCCATATTCCCTTCTTCAACAATTTTCATACCGAGAAAAGTTTCATCAGTTACAGTTATGGTTTTTCCATGTAGGAATGTAAACAGTTCAACTTTGATAAGTTCATGATGATTTCTTTTCCCTGTTTACCTACTCAAGCATCTCTTGCTTCTTATATCTGAATGTCAAATTTTTTTATTCAATTCTATTTTTTTTCGTCAAGAATGCTTAAAAGTCCTCTAATTTCACTGAATGACCATATTTTCCAATGAAAGAGGATACTCAGCTTTGCTGGGTAGGTGATTCTTTGTTTGAATCCCAGCTCCTTTGCCCTGAAGAATATCGTATCCCAAGCCCTTTGATGCCTCAGTGTAGAAGCTGCTAGATCCTGTACTATCCTGATTGCATTTCCACAGTATTCAAATTGTTTCTTCCTGGCTGCTTATAATATTCTCTCCTTGATCTAGGAATTCTGGAACCTGGATATAATATGCCTAGGAGTTTTCCTTTTGGGATCTTTTTCAGGAGGTGATCAGTGGATTCTTTCAACCTCTATTTTGCCCTCTGGATCTAGATTCTTTCTTTGATCATGGTTTTCAGGTAGTCCAATAATTTTTAGATTGTCTCTCCTGGATCTATTTTCCACTACAGTGATTTTTCCGATGATATATTTCATATTGCCTTCTATTCTTTCCTTTGTTTGGATCTGCTTAATAGCATCTTGATTTCTCATAAAGTCACTAGCTTGCATTTGCTCCAGTGTAATTCTGAAGGAATTATTCTCTTCAGTGAGCTTTTGAGATTCTTTTTCTGTCTGGTGAAGTCAGCTTTTTAAGGCATTCTTCTTTTCATTGTCTTTTTGAGCCTTTTTTGCCATTTGGGTTAGTTTATTTTTAAGGTGTTGTTTTCCTCAGTCAGGCTGTTGACTCTCATTTTATACTTTCCTTGCATATTTCTCATTTCTCTGCCCAAATTTCCCCCCACTTCTCTTATCTCCTTCTCAAGGTCCTCTATGACCTGTAAGCAGCTCGTATTTTCATTTGGTGCTTTTTGTGGAGGGTTTCTGATCTCACGGTCCTCCTCCTATTCCATTCTTTGATCCTCTTTGTCCCCACATAGTAGTCTAATGTTGATTTCTTCTGTTTATTTTGTTTCCTTTGCTTAGGCCTATTGCCACTCAATTACTTGGCTTTTGTTCTTGTTGTCACAGTAGGACTCTGCCACCAGCCAGGGGAGCTTCCATCCCAAATGCTGGGGTTTTCCCAATTGCCAGAGGTATTAGTTGTGTGGCCTTTGTGAAGCCTTCACAGATTCTGGCAAGCTGGTCACACACCCCAAGACCTCCACCACAGACCACAAGTCAGATTCAAGATGGGTGAAGCAAGAGCAATTACCCCCCAGGTTCATTGCCAGATCCCCCTACAGTTTGCTGGCCCGTGTCTGAAGCTGCAACATGCAATGTGGTGCAAGGTTTGCCAGCTCCTCAACAGTTTCTGGTTTTAACACTTTGTTAAAGGGCAAAGAGGCCACACGTGCTCCCAAACAGTCCCAGGGAAAAGAGGCCATAAGGTCTCCCAACCAGTCCCAAAGTCCATAGGCTACTGACCTCTCGCTTTGTTCTAGACATCTATGTGTTGATAATTCTGGAAAGGTCACAGCTGCTGGTGTTCTGTGGTCCCTCCAGCTGGCTGCTGGTCCAGCCATCCTGGGGCTAAAACCGATGACTAATTTGGATCTTGCATTGGCTACCAGAGTGCTGTGCTGGCTGATCCCTGCTGGGCTGCCAGACTGTCCTCAATGGGATGTTAGCTTCTCTGTGTCATTTTTTGTGCTCTGGAGCCCCAGTGGTGATACAGAAACTCCTTTTACATAATTTTGAAGTCGTGTTGGTGAGAGCTTCTCAGAAGTGCTGTTTCTACTCTGCAATCTTGACTCTGCCTCCGTGGTTAACTCTTTGTTAACTTTGATTGACATGAATTAAGATCTGTGACATTATGAATAATGTGTGGCAACAGTGTGGCAACTCCCTCCACCTATATAGGTCAGTGGCTAACCTCTAACTAATCATTTTGCCTAGTCCACAGAGAGATCAATTAATATACCCAAGGTCCTACAGCTAGGATACAGCAGGGGCACAGTTTATACCTAGGGTTTCCTTGCTTGGAGGCTGACTCTCTGCCTCCTAAGGCTGACCTGCTTCTCTCCCTTCCTGTGTAAGCAGTCAACAGATTGTCTGAATTCAAAGATTCATATTAATTTCCATTTTACTCTGAATGATGAAAATTTAAGGGAGTGACAACAGTTTGAATCCTTTACATTTTGTAGTCAGTGAAAGGGTTTTTTAAATGATCTAATGAATAATAGACATACCGAAAAGTTGAATCTTGTATATTTACTTCAAAAGTATGGACAAGGAGAGAAGGGAAATATAATTCTTTTCACTGAACGTTTTCCTGGCTAGTACCAATTTATTACCGACAATGTAATGTTAAACAAATATAAACCAATTTTAGGGAAACCTACATCCTTCATGCTTCTTTTTATTTGAATGATATCTATGTTCCAAAACTGTTCTAAGGTACTATCAATAGCCCATTTTGGACAAGGATGAGAGAGTTCACCTTCTAAGTATTTCAAATCAAAATTCTAATTCAATATTTTTCTCCTGTATGTCTGTACTGATTAGGGAGTGACCAGTCACTGTAGCCAGTGCACAGTTAAACTTATTTACATCTCCCCTACTCCTGACTCAAGGAACATTATATTCTGGTAGTAATATGTATATGATCATAGAATTTGGAGCTAAATGAGATCTTAGAGATTATTTAACCTAGTACTACTGTTTGATACAAGAGAAACCTGATGATTAGTGGAGTTAAGTGACTTGCCCAAGGTTACATGGGAATAAGGAAAGAAGGAAATTAGCATTTATAGAGTGCCTACTCTGTCCTAAGAATGGAAATTCACATTTTAGAGATATTATCTCAATAGACAAAAAATAAAAAGGATCTTTCATGATAACCAACAGGTTCAATGAATCATAAAGAGGGATGATGAGAATTATATTTCCAGATGATTCAGTTGCTGAACAAAAGGGAATGAAAAACTAGTATAAGACATAATTTGTATATCTTGGCTTTTGGGAGTCATTCCCCAAAATACTAATAGGATGGGAGAAAGGTAGTTTGAGAAATAGGTGCATAAATATTGACAATCCCAACTTCTGTTAATTATGAAACTGAGCTCTCACAAACTAATTCTACCTGGCCCTTTGTATCAAAAGTTATGGCTGACTTAGAAGTCTTATAAACTAACAAACTTATTGCACATGGGAAATAAATAAAATCTCCAAAACTTCAAATTGAATGTTTTTACATAGAGCACAACTGTTGTTGAGAAATACCAAATAAAGAGGGATTGACATATTTTAATTAATGTTTCTACATATATTGATTAAACTACAATTCTGGTGCCTTAACACTGATTGAATTAGAGAAGCCTTTGAGTCCACTTCAAGCTAAATATATAACCTTAATTCAGGGTTGCTATTATTTTTTTTTATTTTGTTACAAAAAAGGATGTTATGCAACTCCTTACCTTATAAGCTCATAGAAAATATTCTTTGATAATGAAACTGGAGAGCTTGTGTAAAATGAATGTAGTTCAAATAGAATGAGTATCACGGTAAACTAAAAAAGCAATTTCCAGGACTTGAGGGGCAGAAATCCTACATGCTAATCCAAATTAGCATTATGACATTGGAAAGATCACTTCATCTTTCTGGGTCTCAGTTTCCTTATTCGTATAATCATAGGTCCTTCTCATTGCTTAAATAGGACTAAATGTTTCCTGAAGTAACTGGGTCACACAAATTAGGATTCTTCCCACTCCAATACCTAGAAAAACATTTCTTGAAGGCCTAAATAAGATCTTGATTAACTCCCATTTGGGCTGCTGCAATCACTTTTTTAAGGCTTCAATTATTCAATCCCTCTAATTCAATTCAGCCTCCTCATATCTGTCAAAGTACGAGATTTGACCATGTCATTCCTATGTTATAAAAGCTCCAATGTTTCACTCTTTGCCTCTAGGGTAAAATAAAAAACAAACAAACAAACAAACAAAAAAAACTTCTTCCTTAAGACTCTCCAAAACCTTCCTCTTACTTAACATTCCAGGATGATTAGGTATCACTCCTCCTCCCATATTATGATCTGGACCCACACTGGCCTGTTCATTGAATATTCCTTTGGAATCCTTGCTGAGTCTCTCCCCCATATCTGGAAGGGTTCATATCTTCATGCTGGATCCACTAGTACTCTCAATGGCTTAACCTAAATGCTACCTCTCTCAAGAACTCCTTTCCTGATTTCCTCAGTTATTAGTGTCACCCATTTCCCACCAAAAAACATCCCTTTACATTTATATTGTATATATTGTGTATATCATATGTTTACTTATTTGTAAGTAATATATATCCTTATATATGATGAAAACTCATTGAGGCCTGGGACTTTATTTATATTTGTATTCCCAATGATAATCAGAACCTAATACATAGTAGATACTTACTAAATGCTAATTATTTGACTGATTGTCCTAGAGAAAAGCTCATTGCAAAACTCTGTAATACTAGAATTTAAATACACTTTTGGACTATGTAATGGAACAGACCCAAATTCCTTCTCTTGTGGAACCCTCTTATGGGAAAGAACACTTGAAGAACCTTAGGATAACCTAAATGATAAATAGAAAAATTAGAGACAAAAGAATAAATTGTAAAGGTGACAGATTCTCCTGTCCAAGAAAAAAAATGTTACTTAGTGTAATGGGATCATATATGGAAGACTAGGAAGAGGAACAAGGAAATGAACTCTTTTTTGAAAAGCTAGAAAGGGCACTGTAGTTTTTCCATTAGAAGTCTATAGAAGGAACTATGTGAGAACTATGGCTTTGATCTCATTTTTGAACAGTAAGAGATATTCTTAGACATCCCATAGGGGTTTCATGTCTAGATTGGTGAAGGTTGATGAGACATTGCTATTCAGGCTTTTGGAGAGGTCTAATGGATCAACTTTCTGAAAAGGTTTGGACACATTTCCATAAAACCTCCCCAGAATGTGGCTCTGTTGTGATAGTTGTTTGTAAATCACTTTGAACATGAAAAGTACTATAAAGGTCCTAAGTATTATAATTATCACTGTGCTAGTAAACCCATACTTTAGATGCTTTTCAACTTTGCCTCCTGTAAATCTCCTGAGGGCTGCTGCCTTTTGAAGTCTTTGAAAAAAATGACTATTATGGCTTAAAGGAGAAGAGCAGGTATCTTTTTTTTTTCCTCCCCTATGTCATTATTATAAAACTCGTACTAATATTTTCTTGGTCAATTCAGATTTGACAGATAACCAGCCTCTAACCTATGGGTGGCAACAGCTGAACAGAGCAGGCTAGAAGAAGCAGGGGAAAGAATCAAATGGGAGCTTAATTTCAAAGTAAGAAAAATGATGGGCAAGCAAGGATATATGTGCCAGAACCACACTCATAGTGGGAGAACCCTAATCAGTGTGGGAAGATCTCAACTCCTTGTACCAATGACTACAGAGTGAGGTGTAGCACTGACAATGAGAGGTAACACAAAAAAATGCTACATGTTTGATTCACACGGCTTCATGATCAGAACATGAATGCAGCAGGTGCTTGTATGAACTTAAAAGAACAGCTGGTGCTATTCAAAGCAGTACAATTAATTATATGAAATACTTTTGGGGTTTTGCTGTGGTTGAGATCATCAGACAGTGAGCACAAAGGACTGTTGTTATGCCAAGCTCAGGGCTACAGCTTGCTGCTGGACCTTAGCTATGGAAAACAGGTTGTCTCCTGATATCTTGATAAAACTAACAATGGCTTGTGGGGTTAGAAAAGGACATGAATCTTTTTTCCTTTTGTGTTGTTGTAATTATTGGTCATTCAAAGGTCCCTAGAAGGCAGGGATCTTTTTTTATCTTTGTTACTTTTTTTAAATTGATACTTAATGATAGCTTATTGATGGGGATAATATGGAGTGGCTAAGCAATTCGATTTTGTTTTTTGTTTAAAGTGGAAACTTGCTCAGAGTCATAAGTAAGAATTTTCATCCACAGGACAAATTTTTTTGATGAAGCTCTACAGTTAGAGCTAAAGAGAGACCTTGAAACCAGGGAATATGAAGCCTCATGAGGGAAGGCAGAAACCTTAGGAATGAATGTCTTTGGGGGTAGTCACTCAAGGATTCCATTGATTAGGGTGGCACCAGTGGAGGGTGCAGACAGGTTTAGCCTGTGGAAGACTTACCTAAAGTACATGAAATCCTTAAGTTATTACCTTCATCAGCACAACAAAGAATTTGCCCCAGATTCTAGATATCATTTTTCTTTCCAGAGTAAGGTAGAAAATGATATGGGGAAGATGGCAGGCATCTAGGGAAGAATGGGCCTCAAGAGAACAAGACAACCAAAAAAGAACCTTGGGGTTGGAAGCTCTGGGGCTAGTGAGGTAGCATAGGTGATCCTATAGCACGAGCTAGTAGAAGAATGAAGGATAGGAAGGATGAGCCAGAATCATATGTACCTTGGTGTCATGTCTCTGGGACAAAGCATTCATCACACTGCCCTAGTTATAACCCTGCCATTTGCTTAAGGTTGCTGAGAAGATTTCAGTACCATATAATACAAAAGGTAGCATAAAGCTAAATTGCTGGCCAGATTTATATTCATATATCTTATTATTAGTATAAAGGACATAATTCTAATTACAAGACTAGTGAAATTATTTGTGGTGCTTAAAACAGAAAACTTCAAGGATTTGTAAAGTCAATAAAATATCTTAAAAGTTTTTGCCTTATAACAAGACAAGAGGAGGAGGGAAAATTTGAAATTTAAAATCTGAGATAAAATTTAAATCCTTATAAATTCGGATAACTATGTGTTTATAATTCACTAAGTTTTAAGCATTTAACTCTACTGAAACAAATACTTTATTTTAATAGTAAATAATATTAACATTAAGATTTTATTAAGAATTATAATGATAATGATAATAGCTAGCATATATATAGTAAAGTTTGCAATACACTTTCCATATGAAATCTCATTTCTTCCTTACAACAGCCCTGTAAACTATGTGCTATTATCATCCATGTTTTACAGGTGAAGAAATTTAATGTAGAAATTGTAAGTGATTTACATAGGGTCACACAATTAATAAGTATGCAAGGCAGAATTTAAACTCAGGTTTTCTTAACTCCAAGTTCAATGTTTATCAACTGCACCACCCAGCTGCCATGTATTCTTTCCTTTTTTTAGTCATTTATATTCCATTTGCAAAAAATGTATTTTGTCCATTGTAACAAATCTTAAAATATTGCAAAACCTTCTTAATTGGATCCTTATTTATTCAGAATTTAGCCTAACTTTCCACGGAGGAAAAATCAAGTCGATGAAAGCCTATATGTCCAGATAAATTTGGATGACCAAAAAATATGGCTGTCTCATCAATCTATCTATCTATCTATCTCTCCCTCTCACTATATATACACTCCCTCTCACTATATATATATACATATATATGTATATACACACATACATACACACATATGCATATGTGTCAATAAATATATACACATGTATACATATATACATATGTACATGCATGTATACATGTATGTATGTATATACATATTTCAGATATTTCAGATGACTGATGGACTGGATGCAGAACAAAAAGGAAGAAGAGGGCAGCATGGATTGCATTTAGTCAGTTCCACAGAATTTTACCCAAGTTCCTTCTAAAACTACTAATTTGTCTGTTTACTTTCAGTTTACAAGATTCAGTTCCACAATCCCCTGAGTTCTAAACCTCCCCAACCACCCCACCATGGCAGCATGAGATCCAGTATAGGATCTGCATATACTTTTACATTAGACATTAGTCAGGTCACATTACAAGGATTATAATCAAAGTAATTAACAATGTGGGGGGTGGAGCTAAGATGGCAGAGTAGAAACAGCTCCTCCAAGCCACTCTGCCTCCAGATTCCCCCTAAACCATGTAAAAGGGGACTCTGAACAACTTCTGGAGGCCCAGCACCCACAGAATGACACAGAGAAGCTATCCTCCTGTTGAGGACAGCCCAACAGCCCTGCAGGAAGGACCAGTGCAGTGGTCTGGGAGCCAGCAGCGTGCAGCACGCAGAGTGTGGGGAGCCGAGCCAAGCCCAGGTCCCCATGAGCCGAGGTTTTTGCCCCAGGGCGGCAGGGCTAGCAGTGGGCTAGAGAGACCCAGGAACACCAGCAGATGTGGCGACTCCAGAATTATCAACATAGACATGCCTAGGAAAAAGTAAGAGGTTAGTGTCCTATGGACTTTGGGACCAGTATTTGGGGAATGCGTCGGCTCCCTCCCCTGGGGGCTAGAAGCCGCTGAGGAGACACGCCATTTTGTAGTTTTCAGCGGCAGCTCCAGCTCCTGGCCTGCGAATTGTAGGGAGATCCAGCAATCAGTCTTGGGGGATAATCGCTCTTGCTTTAACCTCCCTGGATCTGGATTGTGATCTAGGGTGGAAGTCGTGGGTGGGTTTACAGCTTGCCAGAAACGGAAGTTGCCCCCCACACATTCGGGACGAAAATTCCTCTATCTGGCCTTAAAGCCATAGTGTGGCAACAAGCCCAAAAGTCAAGTAATTAAGTGGTAACATGCCAAGGCAAAGGAAATAGAAAAATGCAACCATAGACTCCTATTTTGGGGGCATAGAGGGGAAAAAGGACTGTGAGGTCAGAAGTCCTGCTCCAAAAGCCCCAGGGGAAAACATGAGCGGGTTGCAGGCCATAGAGGACCTATAGAAGGACTTTAAAAATCAAATAAGAGAAGTGGAGGAAAAATTGGAAAGAGAAATGAGAAGGATGCAGGAAAAGTATGAAACGAGGGTCAACAGGCTGACTGAGGAAAACAACACCTTAAAAAATAGACTAACTCAAATGGCAAAGGAGGCCCAAAAGGGCAATGAGGAGAAGAATGCCTTAAAAAGTTGAATTTGCCAGATGGAAAAAGGATCTCAAAAGTTCACTGAGGAGATTCATTCCTTCAGAGTTAGACTGGAGCAAATGGAAGCTAATGACTTTATGAGAAATCAAGATGCTGTTAAGCAGATCCAAACAAATGAAAGATTAGAAAGCAATGTGAAATATCTCATGGGAAAAACCACTGACCTGGAAAATAGATCCAGGAGAGACAATTTAAAAATTATTGGACTACCTGAAAGCCAGGATCAAAGAAAGAACATAGAAATCACCCATCAAGAAATTCTAAAGGAAAATTGCCCTGATGTTTTAGATCCAGAGGGCAAAATAGAGGTTGAAAGAATCCACTGATGACCTCCTGAAAAAGATCCCAAAAAGAAAACTCCCAGGAATATTATAGCCAGGTTCCAGAATCCCCAGATCAAGGAGAAAATACTACAAACAGCCAGGAAGAAACAATTTCAATACTGTGGAAACACAATTAGAATAGCCCAGGACCTGGCAGCTTCTACACTGAGAGATCAGAGGGCATGGATTATGATATTCCAGAGGGCAAAAGAACTGGGAATGGACCCAAGGGTCACCTACCCAGCAAAACTGAGTATTTTGTTTCAGGGGAAAATATGGTCATTCAGTGGAATAGAGGACTTTCAATCATTCTTGAGGCAAAAACCAGAATTAAATAGAACATTTGACATCCAGACACAAGAAGCAAGAGATGCCTGAGAAGGTACTTAGGGAAAAGAAATCAAAAGGAACTTATCAAAGTTGAACTATTTACATTCCTATATGGAAAATCAATAACTGTGTATGATGATATCTTTCTCACTATGAAAATAATGGAAGAAGGGTGTGTGGTCATATGAATACATATGTGAATGTGTGTGTAGATGGTTACAGTTATATATGGATAGAGGGCATAGGTTGAATTTGTTGGGAAGGGAGAATACTCAAGGGATGAAATTATGAAGTGAGAGAGGAAAGTGGCAAGAGAAGATGGGGAGAGACCAGGTAGGGTAAACTATCTTATGTAGAAGAAGCAAGGGGAAGTGGTTGCAATGGAGGGGGAGTATAGGAAGGCAAAAAAGGCAAAATCACATTCTCATTGAATTTGGTTCAGGGAGAGAATGACATACATACTAAATGGGATATCTCAACCTGCAGTAGAAAAGGTTGAAGGGGGATGAGAGGAGGGATTATGGATGGGAGGGCATCCTGGGGGGAGGGGTGGTTGGAAGTATCCATTATAGAAGAGGATCATGTAGGGAATGGACCAGGTGGGGGGTGGGATGAGTGGGAGGGAATTATAAGCAGCCTTGTACAATATATCTACTATGATAATGTTTTGCATAGCTAGACATGTACAATACATACTGAATTACTTATCTCCCCAGAGGGAATGGATGACAAGGGAGGAAGGAAATGGATCTGAAATTCGAGGTCTTAAGATTAAATGTTTCAAATATATATAAATACTATTATTAATACTCTTTTGCTTATAATTGGGAGATAAGATGTGCAGGCATTGGGACACAAAGATTCACCTTCCTCTGATGGAAAAGTCGAAGGGGGTATGGGAGAAGGTATGTTAGAGAGCAGATTGGAGGAAGCGATATCTTGTGGGACTGCTATTCTGGGAGGTTGGGTAGGGGAATAACGGGGGCAAAACGTTTGTAACTCAAAATCTGGCGGAAATGAATGATGTAAAACAGAAGTTAATAAAGTATTTATTTAAAAAAAAATCAATGTGAAAGAGAAAAGAAAACCAAACACAGAAATGAAAGAGAGCAAATAGTTTACTTCAATCTGCATTCAAACTCTTTAGTTTTTTTTTTCTCTTTAAGGTAGACATGTTTTTCCATCATGAGTATTTTTGAGTTGTCTTATAACCTTGTATTGCTGAGAAGAGCTCAGTCTACCAAAGTTGGTCATCACACATATGTTGTATCTGTAATTGTGTACAAATTCCTCCTGGTTCTGCTCTTCTCACTTAGCATCAGTTTGTGTAACTCTCTCCAGGTAAATATGAAGTCTGTTCCTCATTTCTTGTAGCACAATAGGATTCAAATACTTTCAAAAACCACAACTTGTTTAGACATTCTCCAATTGATGGGCATCTGCTTGATTTCCTATTCTTTGCCACCACAAAAAGAGCTGCTATAAATATTTTTGTACATACTGGTCTTCAGACTACTTCTATGACCTCTTTGGGTTAAAACCCTAGAAGTGGTATTGCTGGGTCAAAGGGTAGGGTCTTATTTATGACCCGTTGGGCTTAATTCCAGATTGCTCTGCAGAATGGTTGAATCAGTTCACATCAACAATGCATTAGTGTTCCAACATTTCTACCTCCTCTCTAACATTTATCAATTTCCTGCTTTGTCGTAGGTGAGATGTTGTACCTCAGAGTTGGGTTTTTTTGTCTTTATTAACATGTTTGTTTACTTTTAGTTTGCAAGATTCAATTCCACAAGTCCTTGAGTTTCAAATTTTCTCTCCCTTCCTCTGCAACCCCGCCCCCATGATAACATAGAATAAAGTATAGGTTCTGTAAATACTTTCATATTAGGCATTAGTTAGATTATAAAGATGGGTAATATAAGGGGCGGCTAGGTGGCACAGTGAGTAGAGCGCCGACCCTGGAGTCAGAAGGACCTGAGTTCGGATCCGGCCTCAGACACTTAACCCACACAAACAAAAACCTAGCCGTGTGACCTTGGGCAAGTTACTTAACCCCAATTGCCCTAAAAGGGGTGGCTAGGCGGTGCAGTGAGTAAGAGCGCCGGCCTCGGAGTTGGGATGACCCGAGATCAGATCTGGCCTCAGAAAATGAGCACCCACGCATAAATAATGACTAGCCATGTAACCTTGAGCAAGTTACTTAACCCCAATTGCTTAAAAAAAAAAGATGGGTAATATCAAATGGAAGGAAAAATTGGTAAGAGGAAACAAAACCAAACAAGAAGAAGAAAAAGATCAGGTGGTTTGCTTCAATCTGGATTCAAAGCTCTGTCCGTTTTAGTTCTTTCTCTTGATGTAGACATTTCTCTCCATCAAGAGTCTTTTGGGATTGACCTATATCACTGCATTGCTGAGAAGAGTCCTGTCTATCAAAGTTTGGTCATCACTCATGTGTTTTGTCTGTAATTGTGTACAAATTTCTCCTGGTTCTACTCTTCTCAGTCATCATCAGTTCATATAAGCCTCTCTAGGCAAATATAAAGTGCATCTGCTCCTCGTTTCTTATAGCACAATATTATTCAATTATATGCCATTCCCATTAAACTGGTCTTGTGCCCTCTATCTATGTATACCTGTACACATATATACACACATTCACATATGTATTAACATGCCCATATAACCTCCTATATAGACACATAAATGTTGTATACATATATAGATATATACATTACTATTCCCTTCAGCTATTCTCATACTGAGAAAATTTTTATGTTACAATTATCTTTTTTTCTATGTAGGAATGTAAATAGTTCAACTTTGGTAAGTTCCTTATGATTTATTTTCCCTGATTACCTTCTGATACTACTCTTGCTTCTTATATATAAATGTCAAATTTTCTATTTAACTCTGTTTTTATTATTTCATCAAAAATGCTTGAAAGTCCTCTATTACACTGAATGACCATATTTTGCCTGTAACATGATATTCAGTTTTGCTGTGTAGGTGATTCTTGGTATTAATCACAGATCATTTGAACTCTGGAATATCATATTCCAAGCCCTTTGATCCCTCACTGTAGAAAAGGCCAGATCCGGGGTGCATAGCCAAGATGGCGGAGTAGAAACAGCACTTCCAAGGTGCTCTGCCCCCAGATTACCTCCAAACCATGTAAAAGGGGACTCTGAACAACTTCTGGAGCCCCAGCACGCACAGAATGGCACAGAGAAGCTAACCTCCTGCTGAGGACAGCCCAGCAGCCCTGCAGGGAGGGGCCAGTGCTGAGCTCTGAGTGCAGGCAGCACAGCTTGCTGGGAACTGACAGTCTAGCCCTCTGAGAGCTGAGCCCAGGCCCATGTGAGCCGAGGTTTTCGCCCTAGGGTGGCTGGGCCAGCAGCCGGCTGGAGGGACCCCAGAACACCAGCAGCTGTGTCGATTCCAGAATTATCAGCACAGATATGCCTAGGACAAAGTGAGAGGTTAGTGCCCTATGGACTTTGGGACCAGTATTTTGGGAACATGTCGGCTTCCTCCCCCGGGGGCAAAAATATGCTGAAGAAATGTGGCACAGAAGCCATTTTGAAGTGTCTGTGGCAGCTCTAGCTCCTCGTCTGCAAACTGTATGGAGATCCAGTGATCAGTCTTGGGGATAATTGCTCTTGCTTTAAACTGCCTAGATCTGGATTGTGGTCTGAGGTGGAGGTTTGAGGTGGGTATCCAGCTTGCCGGAGTGTGTGGAGGCTTCACATAGGCCACACAACCTGCAGAAGCTGTGAAGACCCCATGTTTGGGCAGAAGCTCTCCTGTCTGGTGGCACAGTCCTACTGATTGATTCCAATATTGTGGAAACACAATCAGAATAACCCAGGACCTGGCAGCTTCTACACTGAGGGACTGAAGGGCATGGAACATGATATTCCAGAGGGCAAAAGAGCTGGGATTGAAGCCAAGGGTCACCTACCCAGCAAAACTGAAGATTCTTTTTTTTTCAGGGAAAAATATGGTCATTCAGTGGAATAGAGGACTTTCAAGCATTCTTGAGGAAAAAAACAGAGTTGAATAGAAAATTTGACATCCAGACACAAGAATCAAGAGATGCTTGAGAAGGTGAATAGGGAAAAGAAATCAAAAGGAACTTATCAAATTTGTACTATTTACATTCCTACATGGAAAAACAATAACTGTTTCTGATGAAACCTTTCTTGTTATGAAAATAATTGAAGAAGGGTATATGGACATATGAATACATATGTGAATGTGTGTATATATGTTTACAGGTATACATGGATAGAGGGCACAGGTTGAATTTGGTGGGAAGGGATGATACTTAAGGTGTGAAGTTAAGAGGTGAGAGAGCAAAGTGCCAAGAGTAGATGGGGAGAGACAGGGTAGGGTAAACTATCTTACGTAGAAGAGGCAAGGAGAAGTAGTTGCCGGGGAGGGAAAGAACAGGAAGGAAAAAAGCCAAAATCCTATTCTCATTGAATTTGGTTCAGGGAGAGAATGACATACACAATAAATGGGATATCTTACCCTTCAGGAGAGTAGGGGGAAGGGGGATGAGAAGGGGCATGATCGAGGAGAGGGCATTCAAGGGGGAGGGAAAGGTGGAAGTACCCACTATAAAAGAGCAACAGTATCAAAGTAGGGAATGGACCAGGTTGGGGGTGGAATGGGTGGGAGGGAAATAGAAGCAGTCTTTTACAATATATCTTCTATGGTAATGTTTTGCATATCTATACATGTACAACACATACTGAATTGCTTATGTTCTCAGAGGGAGTGTGTGACAAGGGAGGAAGGGAATGGATTTGAAATTCGAAATCTTAAAATTAAATGTTTCAAATGTATATAAATACTATTTTTAATATTTTTTGCATGTAATTGGGCGATAAGATATTCAGGCATTGGAGCTCAGAGACTCACCTTGCCCTAATGTCAAAGTCTAAGGTGGTATGGTAGAAGATATGGGAGAGAGCAGATTGGATGAGGGGATATCTTATGGGACTGCTATTCTGGGGTGGTGGGTAGGGAAAAATGGTGGGAAAATTCTAACTCAAAATCTGGTGGAAATGAATGATGTAAACGAGAAGTTAATAAAGCATTTGTTAAAAAAAAAAGAATTCAATAAGGGAGAAAGAGAGGGACTTACTGTTTCCTACACCATTTTAGTTTATCAGGTCCTTAAGGGAGTCTCAGAAGAGAAGACTGAGAGGAAAAGGCAGAGATGGAGGTACTAAATAGGATCAGCCTAATCTCTGTAGCTTATGGTAAAAATATCTGTAGTTCCCTTCTACAGGGTCGTGAGTAATGCTATTCAAATAACATGGATGTGTGTAATGGTTTTTCTATTTTTGGTAAGACTCTGATAGCCAGAAGCTGAGAAAAAAAAAACAGACAAAAGGAAACTTAGTACATCACTCTATTACTTTTCAAAAATTGTCTTAAAGACTGAATTTGACTATGTAATCTTATTTGCATAAATACCTCTTGTTGACATTGACTTTAAGGTCTGGCCTTAAGTCCTATTTTTAATTGATTGGCATCCTCTTTTCCCAGCAGGAGAATATAGGACAACTCTGGGAGTAACATTGGAGGAAAAATCGTAGGGCAGGACTGGACTCTTGATACCCAGCCTGTGGTTAGAGATTTCTACTCTCTAATTAGCAACATAATCTTGAGCCATTTCATAGCCACATTTTATTTTTTTCCTATTAATATATTTTGTTTTCAACATTCACTTTCACAAGAATTTGTTCCCAATTTTCTCCCATCTCTCAACTTCCCTTACCACATGACAACATGTATTCTGATTACTCCTTTTGCCAATTAACCCTCCATTCTATGACTTTCCCTTCTTCTCTTATCACATTTATCTCTTTTCTTGTAGAGCAAGATAGATTTCTATACCCCATTGACTGTATGTCTCATTTCCCAGTAGCATGCAAAAACAACTTTTAACAGCCTTTTAAAAAACTTTTGAGTTCCATATTGTCACCCATTCTCCCTTGCCACCCAGTCTTATTGAGAAAGCAAGGAATTCAAAATACATTAAAGTGTAGTCATTCAAAACACTTCCATAACACTTACATTGTGAGAGACAGCATATATTTCCTTCCATCCTGTCCTGCCCCCCATTGATTCTTTTCTCTCCTTTGACCCTGTCCCTCCTTAAAAGTGATTGCTTTTGATTATTCCTCTTCCCATTTACCCTCCCTTCCCTCATATATCCCTCTTATCCCCTTTTCCTCCTATGAGAGTAAGATTCACTCGTTGACTCACATCTCCCCTCTTCTGCTCCACAGCAAAAGCTTTTTCTTGTCTCTTTTATGCGAGATAATTTATCTAATTCTACCTCTTCTTTTCTCCTACTCCCAATATACTCCTTAGTTTTATTTATTGATTCAATACATTTTATTTCAATTTTATTAATTGCTCCTTTGGTTTTCAATATTTCTAATTTAGCATTTAACTGGGGATTTTCAGTTTGTTATTTTACTAGCTTTTTCATTTGCATGCCCAATTTATTCAGCTCAATTTTCTTGTTTTTATTCATTTCTGCATTCCGAGATAAAAAAAACTTCCTCTAAGAAGTGCTTTTGCTGTATCCCACAAGTTTTGGTAAGTTGCCGTATTATTGTCAGTCTCTTAAATGAAGTTACTGATTGTTTCTATAATTTCTTTTTTGACCCACTCATTTTTATGATTAAATTATTTAGTTTCCAATTAGTTTTTAGTCTCTCTTTCCATAGGCCCTTATTACATTTAATTTTTATTGCATTATGCTCTGAGAAGGATGCACTTAATATTTCTACCTTTCTACACTGAATTGTGAGTTTTTTATGCCATAGTAAATGGTCAATTTTTGCGTATGCTCCATATACCACTGAGAATAAGATATATTTCATTTTACACCCATTACTTTTTCTCTAGATGTCAACCATATCTTCCCTCTCTAAAATTCTTTTCACCTCCTTAACTTTTTTTCTTGTTTATTTTGAGGTTAGATTTATCAAATTCAGGGAGGGGGAAATTGAAGTCCCCCACTAGTATAGTCTTACTATCTATTTCTTCCTCTAATTCCCTTAACTTCTCCTCTATGAATTTGGATGCTATACTGCTTGATGCATATATATTAAGTAATGATATTGCATATATGTTAAGTAATGATATTGCTTCATTGTCTATGGGCCTTTTAGCAGGATAGTTTCCTTCCTTATTGGTTTTAATTAGATCTATTTTTGGTTTTGCTTTATTTGAGATATGGATTGCTACACCTCCTTTTTTTTACTTTAGCTCAAGCATAATATAGTCTACTCTAGCCTTTTCCCTTTACACTGTGTGCATAACCCTGTTTCAAATGTGTTTCTTGTAGAAATATTTTCCCCATTTTAACCCTACTCACCACCCCAGAATAGCAGTCCCACAAGATATCCCCTCGTCCAATCTGCTCTCTCCCATATCTTCTCTCATATCACCTTCGACTTTGCCATTAGGACAAGGTGAAACTCTGTGCCCTAATGCCTGCACATCTTATCTCCCACTGACAAGCAAAATAGCATTAATAATAATTTAATTTTAAAACTTCTAATTTCAGACCCGTTCCCTTCCTCCCTTGTCACCCACTCCCTCTGGGAAGATAAGCAATTCAGTATGTGTTGTACATGTATAGCTATGCAAAACATTACCATAGTAGATACATGTAAAAGACTGCTTAAATTTCCCACCCACGCATCCCACCGTGGCAAGCTGGATAGCCACCCTAGACCTCCCCCCACCCAGACCACAATCCAGATCCAAGCAAGTTAAAGCAAGAGAGATTAGCCCCCAGACTGATTGCTGGATCTCCCTACAGTTTGCAGACCAGGAGCTGAAGCTGCCACTGAAGCTACAAAATGGCTTCTGGGCCGAGGCTCCTCAGCTGCTTCTTGCACCCAGGGGAATTCTGGAATGTAAAAGGTAGATTCTGAACAACTTCTGGACCTCCAGCACCCACAGAATAACACAGAGAAGCTAACCTCCCTCTGAGGACAGACCAGCAAGCCTGCAAGGAGCAGCCAGCACGGCACAGAGCAAAGATCTGTGAGCTGAGCGCAATGCTCTGGCAGCTGAGCCCAGGCACCCGTGAGCAGCGGTTTTAGCCCCAGGGCAGCCGGGCCAGCAGCCGGCTGGAGGGACCCCAGAACACCAGCAGCTGTGGTGATTCCAGAATTATCAACACAGATATGCCTATGACAAAATGAGAGGTTAGTGCCCTATGGACTTTGGGACCAGTATTTGGGGAACACATCAGGCTTCTTCCCCTGGATTTGTTTTTTCAGTAAGATATATTTTTTTCCATTTTGGCAAATGTAATTTGAAAATAATTGGTCAATTTATCTTTTTCCACTCTAATTTGGTTTTTGAAATCTTTCTTGATCTCTTCAAGAATGCTTTTTGGGCTTTAGACCAGTTCATGTGATCTCAAGCATGGATATAGAGTAGATAGTTTCACCTGAAAGTACTTCTTATGGGTCACAATAATAGGATTCAGTTGTCTTTGGTTGCTTCTGGCTCATTGTCATTGCCTATTCCCTAGCTTTAAAAACAGATTTCTGCTTTTGGGGTTGACCCATGTTTCTAAACCTGGCAACTAGGGGCCTGGTTATTGACTTTGGGTACTGTAGTCTCTGCGTGTCTAGACTGAGCCAATGCCAGGACTCACAGTGTTTCCACTGGGTGAACCTGAGGCACACAGAGTAGGGTGTGTGGGATGGATGATCTGGCCTCTTCAGGTTTCAGCCACTGTGCCTCTAGGCTAGATTGTGGGCAGGCTCAGCAGCTGGCAGCTGGCCATACTGGTGTGTGCAGATTTCATTGATTGTTAAGAGGGACACCTCGGCTTCTGGTGTTAAAATTTGCTGGCTCTACCCTTCCTGGGCTTTGAGATCTCCTACTGCTCAGCTGAGATGGGGTTTGTTGGGACACCTCTCGGCCTTCACTTTAGGCTCAGGACAGCTTTAGTCCTATAGGACTCCCAATCATGCTGCTCCTTGCACTATTTCAGTATTTCACACTGAGAAAATAATCTCTGGGTTGTCAGGGTCCGGGAGGGTGATTAAAGCAGTAGGTCAACTCTGCCATCTTGGTGCCTCGAAATTCAGGTGGGTGATTTTTAAACATCTAGGCTGTAGGCTGATAGCCTTAGGATAAGCTGCTCTGGCAGCCAAGGGCCCTGCACTTTCTCTTACCCATCTCCAAGCAATCCTCCATCCCATCTTGAGAGGTCTGTAATGCCAGGCCTTGCTTTCCTCCACTATGGTCTGGTCTCAGGTCTGTGCTGGTGTAGGACACATACTCCTGACTGCCCCTACCAAGTACCACATGCTTACTTTCCTGGACAGGGAATAAGACCCACTCCATCCCACAATGGGTTCTGTTACTTTAGAACCTGTTCAGAATAACTTTTTAGAAGTTATTGACAGAATTCATGAAGGAATTCAGATAAGGTTCTACTTTAACTCCACCATCCTGGCTCGGCCTCCTGGCTTCCATATTTCAGGGAATTTTCCTTTTAGGACCTCTTTCAGGAGGTGATTGTGGCTTTCCTTCAATGTCTAATTTATCGACTAGGTCTAGAATGTCAAGGTAGTTTTCCTTGATAATTTCATGAAAAATAATGTCTAAGATTTTTGATGATGGCTTTCAGGCAGTCCAATAGTTTTTAAATGAGCTCTTCTGGACCTCTTTTCCAAGTCAGTGATCTTTCCAATGAGATATTTTATATTGCCATATATATTTTTTTTCATTTTTGGTTCTGTTTTATAATTTCTTCCTTTCTCATAAAGTCATTAGCTTCCATTTGCTCCATTCTAATTTTGAAAGAATTATTTTCTTACATAACCTTTTGGGCCTCATTTTCTATTTGGCCAATTCTGCCTTTTTTTTTTTAACAAATGCATTATTAACTTCTGGTTTACATCTTTCGTTTCTGCCAGATTTTGAGTTACAATTTTTTCCCCATTTTCCCCTAACCACCACCCCAGAACAGCAGTCCCACAAGATATCCCCTCTTCCAATCTGCTCTCATCTATATCTTCTCCCATACCTCCTTCGACTTTATAATTAGGGCAAGGTGAATCTCTGTGGCCGAATGCTTGCACATCTTATGTCCAAATTACATGGAAAATAGTATTAATAATAGTATTTATATATATTGGAAACGTTTAATTTTAAGACTTCAAATTTTGGATCCATTCCCTTCCTCTCTTGTCACCCACTCCCTCTGGGAGGATAAGCAATTCAGTATGTGTTGTACATGTATAAATAGGCAAAGCATTACCATAGTAAATATATTGTGAAAGACTGCTTATATTTCCCTCCCACACATCCCACCCACCATACTGTCCTTCTTCAAAAGTGGGTCCCTCCAACCACCCCTACTTTTAATATGCCCTCCCCTCCATCACCCCCCCCCCCCATCCTTCCTCCTACTCTCCAGCAGGGCGAGATATCCCATTCAGTATGTATGTCATTATCTTCCTGAGCCAATGAGAATATGGTTTTGCCTTTCCCCTTTCCTGTTCTTCTTCTGGCCTGCAACCACTTCCCCTTGCTTCTTCTACATGAGATAGTTTACCCCACCCTGTCTCTCCCCATCTCCTCTTGCCACATTTCTCTCTCATCTCTTAAATTCACCCCTTAAGTATCATCCCTTTCCACCAAATTCAAGCTGTTCCCTCTATCCATCTATACCTGTAAACATGTATACACACATTCACATATGTATTCATATGCCCATATACCCTTCTTCAATTATTTTCATAGTGAGAAAGGGAAAGGTTTTATCAGTTACAGAATTTGTTTTCCCATGTAGGAATGTAAATAGTTCAATTTTGATAAGTTCCTTTTGATTTCTTTTCCCTGATTACCTTCTCAAGCATTTCTTGCATCTTAGGTCTGATTATTAAATTTTCTATTCAACTATGTTTCTTTTTTCCCTCAAGTATGCTTGAATGTCCTCTATTCCACCGAATGACCATATTTTCCCCTGAAACAAAATCCTCAGTTTTTCTGGGTAGTTGATTCTTGGTTTTAATCCCCAGTCCTTTGCCTTGCAGAATATCATATTCCATGCCCTTCAATCCCTCAGTGTAGATGCTGCCAAGTCCTGTGCTATTCTGATTGTATTTCCACAATATTGAAATTGTTTCTTCCTGGCTGTTTGTAATATTTTCTCCTTGATCTGGGAATTCTGGAACTTGGCTATAATATTCCTAGGAGTTTTCTTATTGGGATCCTTTTCAGGAGGTAATCTGTGGATTCTTTCAACCTTTATTTTGCCCTTTGGGTCTAAAACATCAGGGCGATTTTCCTTGAGAATTTCATGAAGAATGATTTCTAGGTTCTTTCTTTGATCATGGTTTTCAGGTAGTCCAATAATTTTTAAATTATCTCTCCGGGATATGTTTTCCAGTTCAGGGGTTTTTCCCACAAAATATTTCACATTACCTTCTATTCTTTCATTTGTTTGTATCTATTTAACAGCATCTTGATTTTTGATAATGGCATTAGCTTCCATTTGCTCCAGTCTAACTCTGAAGGAATGAATCTCCTCAGTGAGCTTTTAAGGTACTTTTTCCATCCAGCAAATTTGGCTTTTCAAGGCATTTTTCTGCTCATTGCCCTTTTGAGCCTCTTTGCCACTTGAGTTAGTCTATTTTTAAGGTGTTATTTTTCTCAGTCAGGCTGTTGACCCTCATTTTATCCTTTTCCTGCGTCCTTCTCATTTCTCTTCCCAATTTTTCCTCCACTTCTCTTATTTGGTTTTTAAAATCCTTCTTAATGTTATCTATGGCCTGTAACCTGCTCATATTTTCATTTGGAGCTTTTGGCACAGGATTTCTTACCTCATAGTCATCCTCCTGTTCCATGCTTCAATCCTCTTTGCCCCCAAAATTGGAGTCTAATATTGCATTTTTCTCTTGATTTTGTTTCCTTTACCTAGGCATGTTGCCACTTAATTACTTGACTTTGGGCTTGTTGCCACAGTAGGACTCTGCCACCAGACAGGGGACCTTCCATCCCAAGTGTTCTGGTCTTCTCAACTTCCAAAAGTTTTAGTTGGGTGGCCTCTGTGAAGCCTCCACATGCTCTGGTAAGCTGGATACACATTCCAAAACCTCCACCCCAGAGTGCAATCCAGATCTAGACATGTTAAAGCAAGAGCAATTATCCCCCCAGACTGATTTCTGGATCCCCCTACAAGTTTCCAAGCCAGGAGCTGAAGCTGTAACTGAAGCTGCAAAACAGCAGCTTTGCAATGTCTCCTCAGCTGCTTCTAGCCCCCAGGGCAAGAAGCCCACACGCTCCCAAATTCTGGTCCCACAGTCCATAGGGCACTAACCTCTTACTTTGTCCTAGGCATATCTGTGTTGATAATTCTGGATTCACCACAGCTGCTGGTGTTCTGGGGTCCCTCCAGCCGGCTACTGTCTTGGCCACCCTGGGGCTAAACCTGTGACTCATATGGCCTGGGCTCTGCTCCCAGAGTGCTGCATTGTCACCTCCCTCCATGGCTGTGCTGGCTGCTCCCTGCAGGGCTGCCTGGCTCTCCTCAGTGGGAGGTTAGCTTCTTTGTTTCGTTCTTTGGGTGCTGGAGGTCCAGAACTTGTTCAGAGTCCCCTTTTACATGACTTTTGATATGGTGTGGGCTGGAGTGCTGTGGAAGAACTGTTCCTACTCAGCCATCTTGGCTCTGCCCTGCCCCCTCCATTCTTCTTTTTAATGTATTCTCTTCCTTATTGGCTTTTTGGACTTCTTCTGATATGTGGGTTAATCTATTTTTAAAGTTTCATTTTCTTCAGAATTTTTGGGTCTCCCTTAATTAATTTGTTGACTGGTTTTTCATGATTTTCTTGCATCACTGTCATTTCTCTTTCCAATGTTTTCCTGTACTTCTCTTATTTGATTTTCAAAATCATTTTGATCTCTTCCATGTTCAGTGACAAATTCATATTTTTCTTGATGAATTTTCATGCTTGAGCTTTGACTTTGTTGTCTTCTTCTGGTTTCATAATTTGATCTTCTCTTTTACCAATGTTAGATTCCACTGTCTGCTTTTCCCCCACTGTTTGCTTATTTTTCCAGCAAATTTCTTGACTTTTTATCTGTTTCTCAAGGTATGACTCTATTTTCAGGGGTTGATTAAGGGGATAGTGTACTATGCCATGCTTCAAGAGTTTAGCATAGTTGTTTTCAGAGAATACTTTTAGGGACTTGTAAATTTTCAGATCATAGAACAGGGTTTTACTCTTCTCTTGGCTTCTCTGTTCTGTGAGTTACTTTATGCACTCATTTCTACATTGTAGCTGTGGGGAAGATTCCCTCTCTAATGCCACCACAAGTTCTGCCACATCAGAACTCCTCCTCACCCCAGGACCACCACCTAGAACTGTGAAACAAATCAAACCTGACAAAGCAAGGGAATTCTTCCACTGCACCAGTGAAGGGATCCCTGCAATCTCCCGAGGAGAACCCACTTGATTCACCCCAGCACTTATTGACTGAGAACTCTGGAAGCAACCACTACTGTAGCTGCCATCACTGTCCCAAGGCTGGGACTGGACCATGTTCCTCTCTCACCCTGGTATGACAGAATTTTGCTACTGATCTTCTAAATTGTCTTAGGTGTTTTGCAGTAAAGAAATATGGAAACATAACTGCAAGTCATTCTGTCACCCTGAAACTTGCTCTTGTCCCTCTGTGCCAGAGCAGGCCATGCTGAACTGAATTCTTTAAACATACTGGTGCAACAGAAATTTTCTCTTTACCTTCCACGTTGTCTTGGGCTGGAAATTTGCTGCAGTCTTTTATTTCGTGGGTTGTGTTCCTCTAGAATTTATTTAGAGTCATTTTTACAGGTGTTTGGAAGGGTTTGGGGGAGAACTCTAGAAAGTCGCTGATTTTACTCTGTCATCTTGGTAGATGGTAGATGGATGCCCCTGATAACTAATTTTTTAAAAGATGAGTACTGCCAGTGTGGGTCTTTAAAACTTTAAACATTTTACAGGGATTTAACCAAGATTCAGAAAGTTGTTATATAAATATATGTAGATGTATATTATATGTATATGTATTTGTATATGTATATGCATATTTTAGAGGTATGTGCATAGTTCTCATTCCTCCTTTCCGCACCCTCTAACAGAAAAGAAAAGATGGGAGAGAAAAGAAGAAAAAGAATGGATGAGAAGTGAAGTAGAGGACAGAGGAAGAGAGTAAAGGAGAGGAGAGGACCAGCATGGAGAGGATAGAACAGGAAAATTACCTCACAACTAACCTGGGGATTGCTTGAAGGCTACCATTCAAATTTTTCAATAATTCAATATGATCTGTTTCAAATTAATTGGAAATAAGTTTTCCTTGTGCTTTCAATCATATACTATTTATCACAGGGAAAGATGTTCTTCATGTAAAGTGCTTAAAGTTCAGGATAACATAGTAATAAATAAGTAATAAACATGTTCTTCTCAGTCTGGTTCCATGATAACACAAGTGACCTGTGTCAATTCGGTTTCTTTAATCTTTTCTATTCTATAAGTATGCAGATCAAATTCTTATCAGTAATACAATAAATATGAAACAGTCACAATATTGATTCCGGGACATTTTTCAACTCTGAAAATGGGATTGTAAAAATACTTAGTGTTATTCCCTCTGCATATGTTTATAGTGAAATGAATTCAAAATGTTAGAAAACATAAGAATTGTCAAATCATGTTTGCTCTCTGGTACACTTCATCCCTCACTGTTCACTTGAATCACGTAATGTAGATGTGCCCTTTGTGAGAGATATATAATCTGTTTACTGCTCTGTCCAGGGATGCTTTCAAATGATATTTCATAGGCTTGCAAATACTTCAATATTGCTCGTACTGCTCTTTGCTTTATCCTGTTGTCTGTAAAATGTCATTAAAGTCAGGGTGAGGATAAGGTCTTTTACCTACATCACCTTTTTAACAGTCTTGCATTTGATCTTTTGTTGACCTTTTGGGATGCATTCTGCCAACTCATTATCTCCTTTGAAATTTCAGGAGCTTCAAATTTATATTAAGTTTTGTATGCTGAATTTACCTTTTAAAAATGATACAATTACAAAATGTATATAAGCAGAATGTACTCCCTTTTTTTCTTCTGAGAGGTAATATAAAGTTTAAATGAAGAACCCTGGAGTCTTCTTTTTTTCTTTTTTATGCCTTTTATCAATTAAAATATTTTTTTTCTTTTAAACAAATGCTTTATTAACTTCTGGTTTACATAATTCATTTCCGCCAGATTTTGAGTTACAATTTTTCCCCATTTTTCCCGTACCCACCATCCTAGAATAGGAGTCTCACAAGATATCCCCTCATCCAATCTGCTCTCTCCCATATCTTCTCCCATACCCCCTTCAACTTTTCCATTAGAGCAAGCTGAGTCTCTGTGCCCCAATGTCTGTACATCTTATCTCCCAATTACATTCAAAATAGTATTAATAATAGTATTTATATATATTTGAAACATTTAATTTTAAAACTTCAAATTTCTGATCCATTCCCTTCCTTCCTTGTCACTCGTTTCCTCTGGGAAGGTAAGTAATTCAGTATGTGTTGTACATGTATAGCTATGAAAAACTTTACCATAGTAGATATGTTGTAAAAGGTTGCTTATAATTCCCTCCCACCCATCTGACCCCCCACGTGGTCCTTTCCCTACTTTGATCGTGTCCCTCTTATATAGTAGGTACTTCCAACCTTCCCTACCTTCATAATGCCCTCCCCTCCATCACACCCTATCTCATCCCCCTTCCCCATACTCTTCTGCAGAGTGAGATATCCCATTTAGTATGTATGCCATTCTCTCCCTAAGCCAAATTCAATGAGAATATGGCTTTGCCTTTTTGCCTTCCTGTTCTACCCCTCCCCTGCAGCCACTTCCCCTTGCTTGTTCTACATGAGATAGAGAGAGAGACAGAGACAGAGAGACAGAGACAGAGACAGAGAGACAGAGACAAGATAGAGAGATAGAGACAGAGAAAGAGGCACAGACATGGGGGCGGAAGGGAGAGATTTTTTTTCTGTATAATTCAATGATAAAAAGAAAGAAGTTAAATGTCATTACAGAAACAAAAGTAGGGACCACTTTCAGCATAAACAAAGAGAGATATTTGATATTATGCCCTGAGGTCACTCATTGGGGGGATATCACTTGGACGCCTGAGTGGGAGAAGGGATAGGGGAAAGGGAATTTCAGATTCATCATATTATTCACAACATACCCCATGCTCTGTCTGTCATTTGCATTTCTCACTGATCTTATCTAGCCTAATGTTTGGCAAAAGTGTTTATCTTCTTTAGTTGAGGTTATGGTGGAGATAGAAAACAGTCATATAGTCATTCATTCAACAAATTAATCTGATGCAACAATGGCAACTATCAGTTTTTCATCAGAGTTCTCTTTTGTGTTTTTAAAATACTCATTGTTTGAATGAAAATATTAAAATTGAAATGGTATATTTTTTGGAGGGAGGAACAAAAGGCACCTTAGGTTAAGTGACCCAAGGTCACACAGCAAGTAACTGTGTCAAATGTCTGTGGCCAGATTTGAACTCAGGTCCTCCTGACTCCAGGGTCAGTGCTCTATTCACTGGGCCACCTACTTGGCCCAAAATGGTATATTTTAATGACCTTCAAATAAAAAGTATTTCTACTGAGTATGAGCTTGGGGTCTAGCTTCAATTGCATTTCATTTTATTTTTATCTGATAAAGAAAAATCTATTAGGAATTTTTAAAATGTGTCCTTCCTACAACTTATGATCCAATTCAATTTTTAAAATTTATTAGAAACTTACTATGTGCAAAGGCACTGGGCTAGAAACTTGGGAAAGTAAAGGGTTTTTTTGTTTTGCTTTGTTTTTTTGCGGGGAGGGGAACTAGCATAGTACATTAGTGCTTCATTTTCCCTCACTTCGGCTATTTTAAACTTCCTAAATATTCTACCTGCTCTTAAGCCTGCTAGATACAAATTCATTTTGGTAAGGTAAATATGTTTTATGCTATTCAAAAAAGCTTTCAGTGACCATCAACTTAAATAGGTAAAATGTAGATTTCTATGTCTTCCAATGGGAGGCCTTTCATATTCTAAATCCAGTCTAATTTTCTAGCCTTGTTTTCTTTCTTTTCATGAACTCTACTTCCTTGCCAAATTGATCCTCTAGCTATTTCCAACTCTTATCCTGACTATTTTTTATAGCTAAGGATTTCAATATGCTATCCCCAATGCTTAGAATGGATTTCCTCCCCATCTCTATCTATTGAAATCATTTCCTTCTTTCAACATCCATATCAGGTGCTACTTCCTCCATGAAGCCTTTCTTTATCTTCCCAGCTAGAAAAGATCTCTGTTATCGAGTATCTCATGCCTCTCTTTTGATTTCCAGTCATTTATTACACTCTAGTTTTTAGCTACTTGTGGGTGTCTTATTCTTATTCTAGGTTGTTAGCTCCTTTAGGTAAGGACTGTGACCCTTTTTATGTTTTGTATCCTCAATATATAACAAAATACCCTGATTAAAACATGCTTAAGAAATGGTTTCAAATATAACTGAATTAAGCAATCCTTTTTATTTATGTTAGACTGAAGTCCCTCTTTTGTCTTTGGAGATAAAAAGGAAATTGAATTTAGACTAACACTTAAATTTAGAGCTTCAACCATTTTTTCTCTCCCTGCATTCTATGGTTTATTCCTTTATACACCAAACACTGGCTCAGAATGCAATAAAAAAATCAGATTATATTCATCTCGAAACAAAACACTCTATAAAACAAGTAAAGTTTAAGAAAGCAGAAAATTCAATGTCAGTTTAGCAGGAAGTAATGAGGCAAGGGAACAAAAGGAAGTGAAGATACATGAAAATCACCTGGTCCTAGTAACAGTGATGCCAAGGGAAAATGAAAACTTCAGGTAAATCTTTCCTTGAGTGAGTCAGCAAAGACAGACTAAACCTTTTCTCGTCATGATTATAGTCAATCAGTCAGACACTGGCACATGTAATAGCCACGTCCCCTCACTCCTTTATTCTCCATTAAATTAAAAGTATTGGGACATCTTGGAAGGGCTTCTTTCATGAGTGTCCAGTCCTGCCTCAAACAGGGGCATATATACCCTTCCCACCAGCCCTCCTGCTAATAGGGGGGTATAATATGAAGAAAGATTCAGGTAATGGAGCAAACTATCATGACTCACAAGTATCTGCTTGCTTTAATAAGATTACCTAAAGAAAATAATAGCTGCCGTTTATGTAATGTTTTATAGTTATAAAGCACTTTTACATTCAGTATCTTAATTTGATACTCATAATAACTTAATGAAAAGTAGAAAATATTTATTATTCACATTTCCATGTCAAAAATCATAGGTCAGAATGTCAGATTCAGTGCATGGAGCTCAGGTCTTATTATTTCATGTCCTATGCTCATTTCCCTATACTCCATGTATTGCCTGTATATGTACTGCCTGTACTCTAGAATTTTATTTTGCAAAGATTTAGCAACAGTCATTTAGGAAAGACTTAATTCTATAAAAGCCTCACAATTTTCACTTGCTGAACTAATCATCTTCCTTCAAAGCTCTTTCACAAAGTTTTTCCTAATCCCACTAGATCCCACTAGGAAAAAAAAAAACAACTTTCTCTTCAAATTTCTCACACCACTCTCAGTTCTTTGTCTGCTCACTTGTCACATGCAAGCTTATTTGTTATCTGAGAAAATGTATTATCTATTGCCACCACTAGAAGGAAAATTACTTGGGGGCTGAGGATATACTTTATTTTATTTTTGTATCTTTTATGCCTAATACAGTACCTTATCCATTTATTTTTTGACAAGTGAACACGTTGGTATAGATAAATCCCTCAATCAATGCTGGTTAATATTTGCTCTGCAAATGGCAGTCTTAGTTTTCTGGGTGGTATTTTAGGGGTCAAGTGGTTAAATGACTTGCCAAGGATCATACATTCAGTATTTGGCAGAGGAAGCACTTTTCCTACTCTGAGGTTGGTTCTCTATCCAATCAACATGCTGCTTTTCCTACAGCTAGTATTTATAAAAAGTTTGTTGAACTGACTAGACAAATATTAATTGGAAGGGAGCAATCAATGTTTCCCTGCAGATATCATGGATATTAAACCAAGCTGGTAGGGAAGTTATTGACATGATTGTCCACTATACACTTATTTTTGATACAGGTTATATAATGCATTTTACTATTTAAGGACTTTAAAATTGTACGAGATTAGACATTACTCGCTAAGTTTCAGGCGTACCATTTTTTTTTAAATTGGCTAAAATTGTCTTAAAAGTAGGGGGCAGAGACAAGATGGTAGAGTAGTGGCTTTGCAGACACAGCCACCAGGAGTCCTCGTTTTGGCTCTGCCCGCCAGATGCCGATCCCCACTGCAACTTCCTCTGCCGTTGCGCCCAGCCCAGGAATCTGTGGCCATGGCCAACCCCAGTGTGTACTTCGACATCACTGTCGATAATGAGCCCCTGGGCCGGATTACTTTCAAGCTCTTTGCAGACAAGTTTCCAAAGACAGCAGAAAACTTCCATGCTCTGAGCACTGGAGAGAGGGGATTTGGTTACAAGGGATCCTGCTTCCACAGAATCATTCCTGGGTTCATGTGCCAGGGAGGTGATTTCACTCGCCATAATGGCACTAGTGGCAAGTCCATCTATGGGGAGATATTTGCTGATGAGAACTTCATCCTGAAGCATACTGATCCTGGAATCTTGTCCATGGCAAATGCTGGACCCAACACAAATGGTTCCTAGTTTTTCATCTGTACTGCTAAGACTGATTGGTTGGATGGCAAGCATGCTATCTTTGGCCAAGTGAAGGCATGAACATTGTGGAAGCCATCAAGCGTTTCAGTTCTCGGGATGGCAAGACCAGCAACAAGATCACTATTGCTGACTGTGGACAGCTTTCATAAGTTTTTTTTGTTTGTTTGTTTTGTCTTTTGTCTTAACCATCAAACCATTCCTCTATAGCTGGAGAGAGCAACTGCAAAACCCATCTGCTCTTATAGCCTGTAATCCTTGTGCTCTCACTTGCTACAATTCTATTTGGATTTCATTTCCTTTTTCCTTCCACAAGTCTGGCTAGACAACAGAGTGAAGTTTATGATTATGAAATAAAAACTAAACTACAAAAAAAAAGATGGTGGAGTAGATACAGGATTTCCATTGGGCTTCTGCATCTACCTCCCCAAATTTATGGAAAAGTTGAACCTGAATAAACTTTTTAGGTACAGAATCCACAAAATGACACAGAGAAACTAAGCTCCCACTGAGCACAGCCTGGCAGGCTGGCACAAAACAGCCAGCACTACTGTCTGGGAGTTGAGCCCAGCCCCAAGCAACCAGAATGTTTTAAACCCAGGGCAGGCCTGACCAACCAGAAGCTGTAGGGAATTCAGATCACCAGCAGCTGTGGAGGTTTCTAGAATTATCAACACATATATACTGAGGATAAAGTGAGAGGTCATTGCAACGTGGACTTTGGGATCCAGTAGTAGATAGTGTGGTCGGCCCCTGCCCCCAGGGAGAGAAGACACTGAGGTGCCCCGGCCCTGCAGCCTCAGCCACACATCACTGTTTCAGCTCATGGACTGCAGATTGTAGGGGTATTAAGCAACCTGTCTGAGGGGTAATCGCTCTTTACCAGCTTGGATCTGGATTGTGGAATAGGGTGGAAGTCCTGGGGTGTGCGAATAGCTTGCCAGAGTGTGTGGAGGCTTCATAGAGGGCAGCTCAGAAATACCTTCAGCAGCTAAGAAAACCCCAGCAATTGGGACTAAGCTTCCCTCTCTGGTAGCAGAGTCCTATTGTGGCAAAAGTCCTGAAAGTCAAGTAATTGTGTGGCAACATGAGCAGGCAAAAGAAAAAAAAAAGAAACATAGCAATCCAACTTTACACTTCTATTTTGGGGACAAAAAGGATTAAAACACGGTACAGGAGGAAGACAGTGAAGTCAGAATGTTTGCACCAAAAGCATCCAAGTAAAATATGAGCTGGTTACAAGCCATACAGGACCTAAGAAAGGATTTGAAAATGAAATAAGAGAAGTGGAGGAAAAATTGGGAAGAGAGATGAGAATGATGTGAGAAAATTATGAAATGAGAGTCAACAATCTGATGGAAGATAATAACACCTTAAAAATAAGACTAATTCTAGATGGTTAAGTAGAAACAGGACTTTGCAGTGGTTTCAGCATCCACATTCACCAATCCATGTAAAAGGGGATTCTGAACAAACTTTGGAGCTATAGAACCCACAAAATGACACAGAGAAGCTAACCTCCCACTGAGGACGTCCTGGCAGGCTGGCAAGGAGTGGCCAGCACTGCACTCTGAGAGGTGACCCCAGCCCCACATGAGTCAGAGGTTTAGCCCCAGGGAGGCCTAAACAGCAGCTGGCTGGAAGGACTCCAGAACACCAGCAGCTGTGTCATTTCCAGAATTATCAACACATAGCTGTGAAGGACAAAGTGAAAGGTCAGTCCTATGTCAACTTTGGGACCAGTAGTGGGGAGAGTGTCAGCCACAACCCCCCAGGACAAAAAGCAGTTGAGATGCTTAGGCACAATCAGAGCCATGTTAAGGCTTCAGCTCCTGGCCTGCAGAATGTAGGGTGGCCAAGCAGCCAGATGGGGAGGAGGGGTAATCACTCTTCCTTTAACCTGCTTGGATATGGATTGTTTTCTAGGGTGAAGGTCCTGGGGTGTGTGACCAGCTTGACAGAGCCTGTTGAAGCTTCTGAGAGGTCACCCAAGTAATAACTCGAGCATCTGAGAAAACCTCAGTGTTTGCAATGGAAGGAACTTTTCAAAGTTGAACTGTTTACATTCCTATATGGAAAAATGATCATTGTAACTGATGAAGCTTTTCTCAGTATGAAAATAGTTGAAGGGAATAGGGAAAAGAAATATATATATATATATATATATATATATATATATATATATATATATATATATGTATGTATGTATGCATATCGTTATCGGAGGGTATATAAGCATAAGAATACTTATTTGAATGTGTGTGTGTATGTTTACAGGTATACATAGATAGAGGGCACAAGACCAATTTAATAGGAAGGGATGATACTTAAAAGGTGAAATCAAGAGGTGAGAGAGGAATATAATGAAAGGAGAAGGGGAGGGGGCGGAGCCAAGATGGCGGAGTAGAAACAGCTCGTCCAAGCCTCTCTGCCCCCAGATTCTCCACCAACTATGTAAAAAAGGACTCTGAAAAACTTCTGGAGCCCCAGCACCCACAGAACGACACAGAGAAGCTAACCTCCCGCTGAGGACAGCCCATCACCCTGCAGGAAGGACCAGCGCAGCGGTCTGGGAGCCGGCAGCGTGCAGAGCGCAGAGCGCAGGAGCTGAGCCGAGCCGAGCCCAGGTCCACGTGAGCCGAGGTTTTAGCCCCAGGGCGGCAGGGCCAGCAGCCGGCTGGAGGAACCCCAGAACACCAGGAACTGTGGAGACGCCAGAATTATCAACATAGACTTGCCTAGGACAAAGTAAGAGGTTAGTGTCCTATGGACTTTGGGACCTGTATTTGGGAATGCGTCAGCTCCCTCCCCTGGGGGCTAGAAGCTGCTGAGGAGACAAGCCACTGTGTAGTTTTCATAGGCATTTCCGGCTCCCAGCCTACAAATCGTGGGGAGATCCAGCGATCAGTCTTGGGGGGTAATCGCTCATGCTTTAACCTCCCTGGATCTGGATTGTGATCTAGGGTGGAAGTTGTGGGTGGGTTTACAGCTTGCCAGAAACGGAAGTTGCCCCCCACACGTTTGGGACGAAAATTCCTCTATCTGGCCTTAAAGCCATAGTGTGGCAACCAGCCCAAAAGTCAAACAATTAAGTGGCAACATGCCAAGGCAAAGGAAACAGAAAAATGCAACCCTAGACTCCTATTTTAGGGGCATAGAGCGGGAAAAGGACTGTGAGGTCAGAAGTCCTGCTCCAAAAGCCCCAGGGGAAAACATGAGTGGGTTGCAGGCCATAGAGGACCTTAAGAAGGACTTTAAAAATCAAATAAGAGAAGTGGAGGAAAAATTGGGAAGAAAAATGAGAAGGATGCAGGAAAAGTATGAAATGAGGGGTCAACAGCCTGACTGAGGAAAACAACACCTTAAAAAATAGACTAACTCAAATGGCAAAGGAGGCCCAAAAGGGCAATGAGGAGAAGAATGCCTTAAAAAGTCGAATTTGCCAGATGGAAAAAGAATCTCAAAAGTTCACTGAGGAGATTCATTCCTTCAGAGTTAGACTGAGCAAATGGAAGCTAATGACTTTATGAGAAATCAAGATGCTGTTAAGCAGATCCAAACAAATGAAAGATTAGAAGGCAATGTGAAATATCTCATGGGAAAAACCACTGACCTGGAAAATAGATCCAGGAGAGACAATTTAAAATTATTGGACTACCTGAAAGCCATGATCAAAGAAAGAACCCAGAAATCACCCTTCAAGAAATTCTCAAGGAAAATTGCCCTGATGTTTTAGATCCAGAGGGCAAAATAGAGGTTGAAAGAATCCACCGATCACCTCCTGAAAAAGATCCCAAACAGAAAACTCCCAGAAATATTATAGCCAGGTTCCAGAATGCCCAGATCAAGGAGAAAATACTACAAGCGGCCAGGAAGAAACAATTTCAATATTGTGGAAACACAATCAGAATAGCCCAGGACCTGGCAGCTTCTACACTGAGGGATCGAAGGGCATGGAATATGATATTCCAGAGGGCAAAAGAACTGGGAATGAACCCGCGGGTCACCTACCCAGCAAAACTGAGTATTTTGTTTCAGGGGAAAATATGGTCATTCAGTGGAATAGAGGACTTTCAAGCATTCTTGAGGAAAAAACCAGAATTGAATAGAAAATTTGACATCCAGACACAGGAAGGAAGAGATGCCTGAGAAGGTAATCAGGGAAAAGAAATCAAAAGGAACTTATCAAAGTTGAACTATTTACATTCCTATATGGAAAAAGCAATAACTGTGACTGATGATATCTTTCTCACTATGAAAATAATGGAAGAAGGGGGTGTGGTCATATGAATACATATGTGAATGTATGTGTATATGGTTACAGTTATGTATGGATAGAGGGCATAGGTTGAATTTGTTGGGAAGGGAGAATACTCAAGGGATGAAATTATGAGGTGAGAGAGGAAAGTGGCAAGAGGAGATGGGGAGAGACATGGTAGGGTAAACTATCTCATGTAGGGAAGTGGGTGCAAAGGAGGGGGAGAATAAGGAAGGCTAAAAAGGCAAAACCACATTCACATTGAATTTGGTTCAGGGAGAAAATGACATACATACTAAATGGGATATCTCAACCCGCAGCAGGATAGGGGGAAGGGGGATGGGAGGAGAGATGATGGATGGGAGGGCATCCTTGGGGGGAGGGGAGGTTGGAAGTACCCACTATAAAAGAGGGACAGGATCATGTAGGGAATGGACCAGGTGGGGGGTGGGATGAGTGGGAGGGAATTATAAGCAGCCTTATACAATATATCTACTATGATAATGTTTTGCATAGCTAGACATGTACAACATATACCGAATTACTTATATCCCAAGAAGGAATGGGTGACAAGGGAGGAAGGAAATGGATCTGAAATTCAGGGTCGTAACATTAAATGTTTCAAATATATATATAAATACTATTATTAATACTCTTTTGCCTATAATTGGGAGATAAGATGTGCAGGCATTGTGACACAAAGATTCATCTTCCTCTAATGGAAAAGTCGATGGGGGTATGGGAGAAGGTATGGGAGAGAGCAGATTGGAGGAACCGATATCTTGTGGGACTGCTATTATGGGAGGTTGGGTAGGGGAATAATGGGGGGAAAATGATTGTAACTCAAAACCTGGCGGAAATGAATGATGTAAAACAGAAGTTAATAAAGTATTTGTTTAAAAAAAAAAAAGAAAGGAGAAGGGGAGAGACAGAATGGGGCAAACTATCTCATATAGAAGAATTGGAAGGCATAATGTTTCACATAGCTACATATGTACAACCTCTACTGAATTGCTTATCTTTTCAGTAAGGGTGGGTGATAGGGAAGGAAGGGAATGAATCTGGAATTCAATGTTTTAAAGTCAAATGTTTATATATCTATATCCATATCCATATCCATATCTATATCTATATATCTCAATATATATATATATATCACTACCTATCTCTATCTCTGTCTCTATCTATCTATATGTATCTATCTATATAGTCTTATTAATATTATTTTACATGTAACTGGGAAATAAGATATATAGGCACTGGGGCATAGAAATCCACCATGCAATACTGGAAAATCTACGGTTGTATGGGAGAAGATATGGGAGAGACTAGATTGGAGGTGGGGATTTCCAGTGGGATCGCTATTTTGGGGTGGTGGGTATGGGAAAAACAGGGAGAAAATTTTTAACTCAATGTCTTGCAAAAATAAATTATGTAAACCAAAAGTTAATAAAGCATTAAAAAAGTAAAATGAGAAATATTGGCTTTTAGACTGAACTTTTTCTCTAATCGATTTTCTGATTTCAACATTAAAATTAATAAAACTTATGATAACAAGTCCATAGCCATACACCTGGAAGGAATTCAAGACAACATTTAGAACAACCCCTTCATTTTTCAGACAGAGGAGCAGATCTAATGTGATTATGTGATTGCCCAAGTTCACACACTTATTAGTTACCAAGGATATGATATATATCTAGGTTTCCTGAATCCTAAGCCAGTTTTTTTGCTACATACCATGATCGTCATCATAATTTATATTCCAAACGTAACACATGATCATAAGCCTGTGTTTTAAAAGTTATACCTAATATTACTTACATTTGTATAGAAATAATATATTAATGTCCAGCATCTTCTTAAAATATACAAGTTATTTTATTTTTTAAACTTAGATACCAAAACAAAAACAAAATATTAAGAAAAAGAAGCATATTGTAAACTTCAATACTGAAACATATACAAAATAAAAAAGCATTACATGTGCACAGCAGAACATAAGAGGGGATTTAAAATATACAGAAGTATATTTCCCATTGCAAGAAAGCATATATAATAAATAGTATGCATTGTGTTTAGAGTTGCCCATCTCTTCTTTGCTTCCTTTTAAGTTTTCTTTTGTTCTCTGTTGCCTAATTTTCACTTTGTTTTTTTATCCCCTTTCTATGCCCGCAAAGAAGGGTAAAGTTAAGTACAGATATATGTATATATATATATATATATGAACATACATAAATACTCATAAACATATATGTGTATACTCATGTACATACATGTATACACAAAAATATACATACATGCACGCACACTTGCTTGCATGCATACACATACTTATACTTGGGTATCTATAATCTTAGTCATATATAAACATATATATATATTATTATTATTTATCAATGTAAGTGCAAATTGTACTTATTTGTCCTCTGTTTCTTTAAGAGTAGATAACCACTTCCTCCATAAGTCCGAGTCTTTCCACATTTTTCCAAGTCCACCAACTCCTCATTTCCTCCAAAATAAGAATATTACAAACTTATATTTTCTCGTTATTTTAAGCACGACAAAACAGTATTGGTGAATACGGCTGACATATGCTGTGATTTCCCTACTTTTCTCTTTTAGCTGAATCTATTTTAGCTTTAACTTTGTCCAAGATCATGATTACCACCCCTTGTTCCTTTTTCCCTAACAAATTCTACTCCTGATCTTATTTTATGTCTGTGCATATTTTTTATTTCCTATCCTTCCTGACTCCTTTACTTTACGTCTTTACTTTACTTCTACCTGCTACTTTGCCCTCCTACCTCAGTGTTTAGGAGGCTCTGAAGCAAAGTATGGTAAAGAAGAGGTATTATACTGACTACCAAAATGAAAATCTACAGAGTTGTGGTGCTGACCTCATTGTGAGGTCAGCCTGGGAAACCTGGACTGTATACCAGCACCATGGTGGTATACAGGAAACTGGATCATTTCCATTTGTGTTGTCTTAGGAAGATTCTGAAGATCACCTGGAAGGATAAGGTGACAGACAATGAAGTCCTTACTCAAACTAAACTGCCAAGAATTGAAATTCTGTTTCAGAGAGTGAAACTACAATGAGCTGGAAACATTGTTTGAATGCAAAATGTACACTTGCTAAAAGTGTAGTTTGGAACAACTTCTGGAGCTCCAGCACACACAGAACAACACAAAGAAGCTAACCACCTGCTGAGGACAGCCCAGCAGCCCTGCCAGGAGCAGCCAGCACAGCGCAGCACAATGCTCTGGGAGCGGAGTCCAAGCCCGAATGAGCCTCAGTTTTAGCGCCAGGGTGACCCGGCCAGCAGCTGGCTGGAGGTATCCCAGAACATCAGCAACTGTGGCAATTGCAGAATTATCAGCACAGGTGTGCCTAGGACAAAGGGAGAGGTTAGTGCCCTATGGATTTTGGGACCAGTATTTGGGGAACACATCAGGCTTCC